>LR738714.1:577527397-577686375 GCA_902687465.1 Secale cereale
CCGCTCCCCATCTTCCTCACTCGTACAGAAAACCCCCCGCTCACCTTCTTCCTCACTCGTACAAAAAAACGCCTTCTCCTCTTCTTCCTCGCCCCTACAAAAAACCCCAGCCCTCCTTCTTCCCTACTCGCACTGCCACTAGGCTCGTCTCTAGCTACTCTGCTCAAACCCGTGAGCTCGGCTTAATGCCCGCAAGGAAAATGGAGCTGGCTAGCCCCAACGCCAAGAAGATGAGGCTCCTGCCAGTGGCGACGCCGGTTGTAGATCCCGCACCCGACAACACGTGGAGAAGCGACAGGCCCCACACAGGATCTGAGGAACCCACAGAATCTCGGGTGGACCACATCAGCGATCTCCCGGACGCTATCCTTGGGGATATCATCTCGCTTCTCCCCACCAGGGATTGCTTCCGCACCCAAGTTCTCTCAACTCGGTGGCGCCCTCTATGGCGTGCCACACCCCTTAATCTTGATTATCGTCATCTATCTATCGTTCATGATTTTGAACTCCTCAGAGCCATCATCTCATCCTACCAGGACTCCGTTCAATGCCTCTGCATCCCGACACGCTACCTGATGTCCATACCCTACATGGTGGACGCCTGGTTGACATCCCCTGAATTCGAAAAACTCCAGTAGTTTGAGTTCTACCATTAGCATGAAAGTTACATACCACGAACCGAACACCGAGAATTTGTACCCACACGATTATACATCTCATGGTTTTCCTCCTCTCTCCACACCGCCACCTTCGCCTGGTGCCATCTACTAGATGATCTGGTACAAATGCTTCGACTCCCACTGCTTTTTTTCCACATGTGGTGGTTTATCTGTCGGAGGCCTCACTGCACATCATCATCCACTCTAGTTTCCCTACGCTAGAGCACTTGCTGATTGTTTTGGGAATAGAAATCTGTATCAGTTGTCTACAAATAAAGTCGCCTCATCTTAAATGCATTGGAATTTGTTTTGAAGGACAATAGCTCATCATCGAAGATGCCCCTTCACTTCAAAGGTTGCTCCTTCGTTATTGTTATATACCTTCGCAAATATATGTCGTCTCTACGCCCAAACTAGAGAGCTTGGGTGTAATTCATGATCCGTTTAATTATCACAAGTTGGTGCTTGGCTCCACACTTATTCAGGTATCCTATATTATCATCTACACATCTGTAATCATAAGCTGCATTTTTCATTTGTGCGTATAAGTTCTACTTCATCTTGGGGTGCACTTTGGGTACTAATATTATGTTATATGCTCAATGAAGAGTTCTTCCATGGATAGGCTGTCAATGATGCTGGATTCTGTCAAAATCTTATATATCGGAATGTTTAGTTATGATCCGAACATAAGTATTGGCTTGTTGCGATGCTTTCCATGTCTGGATAATTTATATCTAAAGGTCATGATTTAATGCACACTGAAAGCCTGTATATCTTGTACTAGAATTAACCATTCAGTTGTCGCTCTTTTGACATAATAGTCTTTAGACCTTAATTGTTTTCAATCTTCATGTCCACTTAGGCACTAACACATGGAGAGAAACATATAACCAATCGGTGGCGTAATAAGCACCGGGATTTTCTTAGTTCTCATGACATTAATTTGAGGACAATAATGATGGAAGGATATGCATCCAACCAGGCAAACTGAAGCTTTGTCACATTCTTCCTGTTGAATGCGAGGTTACTATTGTCCATGAGGCTTAAGTTTTTCAACAAGAAATTTCTCACCGACGGACATGTTGAACAAAAAAAGAAGTTTTAGGTGGACAAATAGGCTTCTGAACATGCTCGACTTCTATTTACAACAACTTCTGGTCATTTTCCAATAATTTGTTGGCACGGGATGTTGATTTTATGGATCTGACCGATCCATTTGTTTGTCACTACCAAAAACAGTGTTTGTGTTAGATGTTATTGCCATGTTCAATCTGGGTTTTCGTCTAAATTTGAGGAACAATTAATCCTTGGGATTTTGTACCGTTTGTAAGCTTGAGTTAAATGTTGTCGCCCTCGTACTCCCCTTTACGTGCCACTACACTGCCGCATCTTCCATGGCTCCTGTTCGTTCTTGTCCAAGGCCTCGGCGTTGTTCTCTACCTTGGTTCACTCGTGGTGCGCCCGCCGCCATCTGGCGTTGTCAACATGGTCAACAACTAAGAGCAATCAGGAGATGACTGTACATGGAGAGGCCGACAGCAGGGACCCACTAGGGTCATGGCATTACGCAAGTAGGCGCCTCATTATTATAAGTCGAAAAAATACTTCCTCCTAATGGTTTGACATCTAGGTCCCACGCCGTTGTCAATGTAGTCAATAAACGAGAAAATTACACAACGATCGACTAACACCAGGGACCTAGCAGCTTGCCCAATTTTTTTAGTTTTAGAGGCGGAGCTCAACTGCGCATTGTGCGGGGGTTGTGGCCCGTCTAGCCCACGCTTTTATTTAAGCACATGATGAGCCCAGTTGATATCTTTTTTCTTTCTAAAAATGGCTAGCCCAGTTCTTTTTTTTTGGAGAATACCCAACCGAGGCCTACTTCCTTTTATCAGCCCTACTGGGCTGTAAATCTTTCAAGACGAGGAGGGATGTATTCGGCTTCCCTAGAAAATGGGCTATAAGTAGTAAGAAATGGGCTACAAATTTTTAAACCAAAGCCAACTGGCAATTACATTCAAACTTCGTTTTGTCTGGATTTCAAGATTTTAAATTTCACTCATTCTTTTGCGGAGAAAAAATCTTTGTATTTTATTTTGACATAAAATTATTAAAATTATTTTTAATATGACTCGAAATTTCGTGATTAAAAGAGTTCGGACCCCACCGAAATATGCAAAATTTGGTTGAATTTTTTAGAAGTGGTCGGAATATGGTATGTAATGCTAATAAAAAAATATGGGCTTCAAAATATCCTTAAGAATTAGAAACTGGGTTGTCAATTATTGAAAATAATGGCAAATGGGTTGTATGCTATTTTCCACAGATTTGGAGGCTGGCTTGTGGGCCTACTAGGTTGTGCGCATTCAAGGCTTTGTCAACTTAGTTAACACAGAGCAGTGACTGTTATATGTCCATCTAATGACCGTCGTGCTTCTTAAATCTCTGATCTTCCTGCTCCATCCACCCAAACCACCGCCGGTGGGACTGCCTGCTCCCTCCTCCTATGGCCGGCTATGCTGCCGCCAGGCCATCCCTCTACCCACCCGCTCCTCCTGTTATTTTCTGGCGACGTCAGCCTCACCCCGCAACCGAGTAGTCAGCCCTCGTACTCCCCTTAGCGTGGGCATCCGCTGTTGTGGCTTCGCCGGCTTTGGGTCGTTCCCTTCCCGGTCCTTGCCATCGTCCACCATGTTGGTGCTCTCGGTGCGGCATGGTAAAGATGGTCAACAAACAACGGCCATCGGAAGAGGGGTGTAAGTGGAGAGGCTGACAGTAGGGACCCACACAAGCAAGTGCCTCCTTATTATGCAAAAAAATGGTTGCTCCTGCTAATAGTTGGGACCCACCGGTTGTATATTCGCACGAAAGGGAGTGCTCCTTGTTATGCGGAAAAAACTATTCCTCCGGATGACACCTGGGACCCGACAAATTTGCTGGCTGACTTGTGGGCCTACTAAGGTCACGCGTACGCAGGACTTTGTCAACTTGAGCAACAAATGATTCTAGCAGCAGGACCGTTCGATGTTAATCCAATAGCCATGCCGCTTCTTCAACCTTTGATCTTGCTCGTGTCTCTGATACGTCCAAAATGCATCACTATTTTGTATTATAATTTATCCTTATTCATTGATATATTTCACGTTATGATGATGTTCTTATGTTGTTTTGGTCTATTTTACACAGTTTGCAACTTTCCGATACCGAAACAGCAGACGCAGGATTCAGCAGGAAAAAGTGGATACTGAGTTGCTGAAGAAGAACACCTCCAAATTACCTGAAAATTGACGGGAGGTATTTTTTAGACGAATAACGAAGACACGCAAAAGGGGAGTCAGAGGGGGGCCACAGGGTGCCAAGGCGGCCTGGGAGCGCCCCTCCCCCCTGGCCGCGCCGGGGGGGGCGCCTGGAGCCCCTGGCCCACCTCTGGCCGCCCCCTTTTGCATATATACTCTCCGTCCCCCGAAAACCCTAGGCACGGGACTTTTTACGGAGTTCCGCCGCCGCTTCGAGGCGGAAACCTACAGAGAAGAAAAGGGCATCTCCCGTGGGCAGATTCCGCCGGGGAGATCACCTCCCGGAAGGGGAGATCGTCGCCATCGTCATCACCATCGTCACGGGCATCATCGAGATCATCATCAACATCATCCCCAACACCAGCACCATCTCCATCTTCATCCAAATCTCATCTTACCATCGCAACTCGTGTTGTAACTCGTACTACCTATCCTCTCTACTCCATTGGTGTTGATTACTACTTTGTGGTGAATGCTATTGAGTTTTGTTGGAGAAATATTATTATGTCCAGATTGTTTATCACATATTTATCCCCACTGATCATGATCTCTTTTATGTCTTGTGAGTAGTTACCTTAGTTCTTGAGGACATGGGGAAAGTCTTGTTGTTAGTAGTCATATGCTGTTGAAGTAATATGTGTTGTTTGATACTTAAGTTGCGTTGTCATTCTACTAGTGGTGTTGTGTGAGTCGAACACCCAACACTTCGCCTTATTAAGGACCTAGGAGAATACATTGTGTATAAAGAATGCTTATGGTGGGTTGCCGGAGTGACAGAAACCTGAACCCCAGTTCGCACGCTTTTGCATAAGGGAATAATGGATCCTCGATCATATTGCTATGGTTAGGCTTTTGCCTTAAATTCTATCTTGTATTTGCGGATGCTTGCAAGGTGTTTAATCATAAGAGTGCATTCATCTTAGTCTAGAGAGTGCACTAGCATAGATCCACCCACCAACACTTATCAACACATAACATAGTATCGATACGGAATATGGCGAAAGCACATGACTACCTCTCCCGTGTGTCCTCAAGAACACTTTAGTCTTTATAAGTTCAGTTGCTAGGCCTCTCCTTTGCGAAGAAAGGATTGGGCCACTTGTTACTCTCAATACCTTTTACATTACTTGCCTTTACATTCCTGTTGCTTATATCGAGAAAACCCCTAAAAGTTATCTTTCAGTTCTTGCAGTAATTTCTTGCTCAGAATCGCTTATCAATACCTTCTGCTCCTCGTTGGGTTCGACACTCTTACTTATCGAAAACGCTGCAATCGATCCCTTATGGTTGAGGGTCATCAAGTACCGTTTTCTGGCGCCGTTGCCGGGGAGCGTAGCGCTATTGGTAAAGTGAAACTGGTAAGAAAGTTTTTTTTTATATAATTTTGTTTTTATTTTTTCTATCACTGCTCTTTGTCCTTATGGATAACCCTATTATTGGAGCGTTGCTTGCGGGAAGACGCCCCACACCTGTGGTGGTTGATCCTCCCCCTACTGAAATTGTGCCTTATAAAATACCGGCTGGCATTATCAATTATGTTTTGGCTAATCGTTATGCAGGAGACAGACATCCCGGTGAACACTTGCTAAATTTGTCAGGACTATGTTCATTATTTAAGCTTGCAGGTGTATCGAGGGAGTTTGTCATGAGGAAATTGTTTGCCGTATCCCTTATAGATAAAGCTTCAGATTGGTATGGGCTTCTCGATAACCCACACTTGCTGACTGGCAGGAGCTTATGTCTCTCTTTTATACCTCTTCATGAAATTCATCGAGACAGGAATTATATCTATAACTTTAGGTCTCGTGACGGAGAAAGCATTGCTCAAGCTTGGGGGAGATTGAAGTCTCTAATGCTCAAATGCCCAATTCATAAGCTTCCCAAGGAAATTATACTTACAAATTTTTATGCCAGGCTTTCTCGTCAGGATAAGGAGATGCTGGATGCCTCCTCTAGTGGGGTATTTCAGAAGAAGAGTGTTGAAGAAAGGTGGGATCTCCTTGAAAGAATCCAGAGGAATACTGAAGATTGGGAAATTGATAAAGGTATTGAACCCGCTATAAATTATGAACATGACTATATTGAGAGCTATGTGGAAACTGATTACTTCAATACTTTTTGCTCTAAGATTGGTCTTGATTCCCATCTAGTGATTGATTTATGTAAGAATTTTGCCTCTCATGTTGATTCTTTTAAAAAGAATAGAGACCAGCACCATGCACCTTTTAAAGAACCACCTATTGATATTTATGTTGCTGAGCCTATTTTGCCTGCAGTCATATATGAAAAGCCTCCTTTTCCCACGAGGATAAAGGAACACTCTCTTGTGACAGGCATAATAAATAAAAGTGAGAGAAGAGTTGATGAACCTGAGGACCAGATCAGGGTCGATCCTCAAGTTGCATTGATTAAAGACCTTGCTACTGATGATGTTTTGGATTCCAATATAACTTTTTGTGCTGTTTCCACTAACCTTGTCACAGCCAAGAACAAAGGCCCAATTTTAGGTACTCCGGTGGTATCTGTTAAAATAGGAGATCACAATTATTATGGGCTATGCGATTTGGGATCGAGTGCAAGTGCTATTCCTTATTCACTCTATGAAGAAATCATCGGTGAGATTTCCCCTTGTGAACTTGAAGAAGTTGATGTTACTATTCATCTTGCAAATAGATCAACTATCTCTCCTATCGGAATTGTGAGGGACGTTGAAGTCCTATGTGGAAAGGTAAAATACCCTACCGACTTTCTGGTACTTGGTTCAGCCAGGGACAATTTTTGTCCCATCATTTTTGGTAGACCTTTTCTTAGAACTTGTGGAGCTATAATAGATTGCAAGAAAGGTAAAGTTTCTGTTGAATTCGATGGTGAGCCATATGAATTTAATTTTTCTAAGTTCTCTAAGCAGCCTCGTGGTACTGATTTACCTAGTGCTGATAAAATTATTGAAAGTATTGCCTCTATTGCTATTCCCCCTGATGATCCTTTGCAGCAATACATGGAGGACCACGAGAATGATTTATATATGCAGGAAAGAAATGAACTAGATGAAATATTCTTGAGGCAACCTGCTATCCTGAAGCACAACCTTCTGGTTGAACCTTTGGGAATTTTATCAAAACCGAAAGAAGACCCGGTGTTCGATCTTAAACCTCTTCCCGATACGCTCAAGTATGCTTATTTAGATGAAAAGAAAGTATATCCTGTTATTATCAATTCTAACCTTTCAGGATATGAAGAAGAGCGATTATTGGAAGTACTTCGTAAACACCGAGGCGCAATTGGCTACACCCTTGATGACCTTAAGGGGATTAGTCCATCTATCTGTCAACATACTATCAACCTTGAGCCTGATGCTAAACCAGTTGTTGATCATCAACGACGGTTGAACCCGAAGATGATGGATGTCGTGAGAACTGAGATTCTCAAGCTTCTAGCCGCAGGTATTATCTACCCTATAGCTGATAGTAAGTGGGTAAGTCCGGTACATTGTGTTCCTAAAAAAGGAGGTACAACTGTGGTTCCTAATGATAAAAATGAACTAATACCTCAGAGAATTATTATTGGATATAGAATGTGTATTGATTAAAGGAAGTTGAACAAGGAAACCAGGAAGGATCACTACCCATTGCCGTTCATCGACCAAATTCTTGAAAGGTTATCCAAAAATACCCACTTTTGTTATCTCGATGGTTATTCTGGCTTCTCTCAAATTCATGTTAACACTGTCGATCAAGAGAAGACCACTTTTACTTGTCCTTTTGGTACTTATGCTTACAGACGTATGCCTTTTGGTTTATGTAAAGCCCCTGCTACTTTTCAAAGGTGTATGTCTGCTATCTTTCATGGTTTCTGCGGGGATATTATGGAAGTCTTCATGGGCGATTTCTCCGTCTATGGAACTTCATTTGACCATTGTCTTCACAACCTTAATAAAGTTTTGCAGAGATGCGAGGAGACAAATTTGGTACTCAACTGGGAGAAGTGCCACTTTATGGTTAATGAAGGAATTGTTCTTGGTCACAAGATTTCCGAAAGGGGAATTGAAGTGGACAAAGCCAAGATCGAAGCTATTGAGAGGATGCCCTATCCAAGGGACATCAAAGGTATTCGCAGTTTTCTCGGTCATGCAGGTTTTTATAGAAGATTTATTAAAGACTTTTCTAAAACCTCGAGACCCCTCACTAATCTTCTCCAGAAGGATGTTCCTTTTGCGTTTGATGAAAATTGTAAGGAAGCTTTTGAAATCCTTAAGAAAGCTTTAATAACTGCTCCTATAGTACAACCACCTGACTGGAACTTACCTTTTGAAATTATGTGTGATGCAAGTGATTTTGCTGTTGGAGCTGTTTTAGGACAAAGGGTTGATAAGAAATTGAATGTTATACATTATGCTAGTAAAACCCTTGATAGTGCTCAAAGAAATTATGCTACTACTGAGAAGGAATTCTTAGCTGTAGTTTTTGCTTGTGATAAGTTTAGGCAGTATATTGTTGATTCTAAAGTTATTATTCATACTGATCATGCTGCCATTAAATATCTTATGACAAAGAAGGATGCCAAACCAAGGCTTATCAGATGGGTACTCCTTCTCCAAGAATTTGATTTGCAGATTGTTGATAGGAAAGGGGAAGACAATCCGATAGCGGACAATCTTTCAAGAATGGAAGATATACCGCATGACCCCATCCCAGTTAACGATAGTTTTCCAGACAAGCAACTTGCCGTTGTAAAAATACAACCTCTTTCCGACCCTTGGTATGCAGATTATGCTAATTTTATTGTTGCGAAGTATTTGCCTCTAGGTCTAACATTTCAGCAAAGGAAGAAGTTCTTTCATGATTTGAGGCACTACTTTTGGGATGACCCACATCTTTTCAAGGAAGGTCCCGACGGGATCGTGAGAAGATGCATTCCGGAACATGAGCAGAAGGACATTCTCAGACGGTGCCATGACAGTCCCTATGGAGGACATCATGCCGGCGAAAGGACTGCACATAAGGTTCTTCAATCAGGTTTTTATTGGCCCACTCTCTTTAAAGATGCTAGAAATTATGTTTTAGCTTGTGATAAATGTCAGAGAGTTGGTAACATTAGTAGAAGGAATGAGATGCCTATGAATTACTCACTAGTGATTGAACCTTTCGATTGTTGGGGTTTTGATTTTATGGGTCCTTTTCCTTCTTCGCACAAGTACACTCACATTTTAGTAGCTGTTGATTATGTGACCAAGTGGGTTGAAGCAATCCCCACTGAAAGTGCTGATCACAAAACATCCTTGAAAATGCTTAAGGATGTAATATTTCCTAGGTTTGGTGTACCAAGGTACCTCATGACCGATGGAGGATCATACTTCATGCACGGAGCTTTTAGAAAAGCTCTGGCTAAATACGATGTTAATCATAGAATTGCTTCACCTTATCATCCTCAAACTAGTGGGCAAGTTGAGCTCACCAATAGAGAGATTAAGTTGATCTTGCAGAAAACAGTAAACAGAAATAGGAAGGATTGGTCAAATAAATTGGGAGATGCTTTGTGGGCATATAGAACTGCTTACAAAAACCCCATGGGCATGTCTCCTTATAATATGGTGTATGGCAAGGCTTGCCATCTGCCATTAGAGCTAGAGCACAAAGCTTTCTGGGCTGTTAGAGAGCTTAACGCTGACCCAAAACTAGCTGGTGAGAAGCGTCTCATGAACTTGACTTCTCTAGATGAATGGAGGAGTGAAGCTTACGAGAGCGCTAAAATGTTCAAAGAAAAGGTAAAAAGGTGGCATGATAGGAAGATTCTGAAACGTGAATTTAATGTTGGTGATAAAGTTTTGTTGTTTAGATCCCGTTTCAGGTTTTCCCCAGGTAAACTACTTTCCAGGTGGGAAGGACCATTTCATATTGAAGAAGTTTATCGGTCTGGCGCAATTAAGATTAATAATTTTGAACGCACCAAACCTCAAGTTGTGAATGGGCAAAGACTTAAACATTACATAGCAGGAGACCCTATCGATGTTGATGTGAATATAATATACACAACAACCCACGAAGAACATGTTGCAGCCCTGTTTTAGACGCCAGCAGAAGCAAAATAAAGAAAAGGTATGTAGTACGGTAAGAAAACACCGCAAAACATCATAAAAGTTCCGTATTACGAGTTTTTGCAAAATTAGTAAAATTCCAAGTCGAAGTGGAGCCGGAGACGACCACCAGGGAGTCCAGGCGCCCCCCTGGCGCCCCCCCCCTGGGCCGCGCCGGCAGGCCGCCTGGACACCCTGGAGCCCGTCTCCGACCCCGCTTTGGTCCGTTACCTTCCTTTCTGTGCATAAATTTTTCCTATATATTTGCCCGGGTTGTTCCGGCAACGTATCTTGTGATTTCGCGTGTTTTCTCTTCGATCTGTTTCTGCCAGGAAATCTTTCAGCTAAATTTAGGTGCCATGGCTTCTCGAAGTTCCCCCAAGGACACGTTCGTCGTCAACGTCATCAACCCTTACCTCGCTGAGGTGAAGAAGCACCCTCAGGTGGTTCAGATGAAGGAAGGCATCCTTCACCAAGAAGATCTGAAGGGACCTATCAAGGAGGGGAGCGTCCAGGCTAGGCTGGAAGAGGTGGAGTAAGAAGTCTTCAAGTACAAGAAGATGACTGAGCATGGTGTCGAAGCTAACTTTGACATCACCAACGAGCTGAAGAACTACTTTCTGAAGGAGATGAAGGAGATGTGGGAAAGAATCGCCGCGTCTGAAGACAGAATCATAGAACTCCAAGGGCAAATTAATGATCTACATAACCAGAACTGTGAGTATGAACTAAGGTTTCTACGCATGGGTTTGGGTGCTGAATGCAGGATCCAGGAGACGAGCTTCTCATATGAGACTGGAGAACCCCTTCCATGGAAGAGTTTCGCCAAGAATTACTTGATCAACGCCAACAAGGATGATGAGTGAAATCTCCGTGGTAATGGCATTCCCTTGGCTTGTTCCAAGCTTGGGGGAGTGCCCGGTATCTTTATCTTTTACCTTTTGTCTTTCAGAAGTCAAGTAGAGTCGTATCATGTCTAGGGAGGTTATTATATGAGATAGGTGTGTGCATTGAGGTCTATCACCCCTTTAGTGAAGAATTGTATCCGTGTGTGTGGAGTCGTTTATGATGGAATATTAATGAGAAGTTTATCGGTTCCTTTTTGCTGCACTCGGTATTCTCTTCACGCAATCGACCTTATATGATGATTCTTATGGGGAGTATTGACCTTATGTCAGGTATGGCTATGAAACTTTATTTAATCTTGGCAAACATAGCTTTGGTCATAACAACAAGCATGATTCTCTTAAAGTATCAACATAGCCAAAACCTTTATGTTATTATACTTGAAGTGTTATGTTGACAAGGAAGACAACTTGATGTGTTATGCTTATTTCAATGTTCATGCTTTATATTGCTTTGCATCTTAGTCATCATCAATTGTCTGCTCTTTCAAAACCTTTGCTAGCCTAACTTTGTACTAAGCGGAATTCTGCTTGTGCGTCCATACCCTTAAGCCAATACCTTCCATATGAGTCCACCATACCTACCTACTCGTGGTACTCCACTACCACTTCCTAAAGTATATAATTTATGTGTTATCCTTAAATGTTCAAAATCTTTTATTTTGTGCCTTTGCTTTAGCTCATGAGGAAGTAGTAGCTAATTCATGACCTTTTTGAGTTGGACAAGCTTCACCTCGGGATTGCATGTATAATGTGCAAACCCATAATACGAAAAGGAACTGGCATTGAGTGCGCCCGGCTTAAAAATAATATAACAAACAAACCCTCCTTCACGCTTTGTTCATGAGAAATCAGAAAACTTTGGCAGTGATAAACAAAGGAGAATAAGAGGATGTTATCGTCCTCATACGGGAGCCGTTCCTCGAAACTTGTCCAGTTCAAGAAGTAATTGAGTTATCTATTAGCATTCGTTGACGAATCATGCACCTCTCAAAAACTTGTTTTCATTCTGTTTGATTTGAGGATAGCACATGAGTTTTCCCTACTACCCTAGAGCAGGGCCTATCTTTTAATTTTAAGATGAGTCAGTTATTCCTACTTTCCTCTATTTCCCAAAGAGAGCAGACGTTTGATGTTGATAAAGATTCATTCATATAAAACTACATTAAGATTTGTCATATCATATCCTTGTTGACATTATCATCTGATAAGTAAGTTGTTTGTCATATCCAGCTAAGGCAAATATCTTCCTTTGTGTTAACACTTTCACTTCTTGCTTATTAACTTGTTATTTCAAAAAGCTTCAATTAATCCCATCAAAAGCAAAAGTTTAAATTATTTGTTGTTCTTTGACCAAAGGACATGTTTGCCATGATATAATGAGTTTCCATTGGTCCTACTTTCGAATATAAGTGTTGACACTCTTTCATAAGAGCCTTATGAGTTGAAGATTGCTGCTGAGGCTATTTGAGTTGGTGAAGAGACTATGATGCTTCTTGTCCGTATTCTATTTATCGACACTTCACTCTCTAAACTTGTGGACAGGTTTACCGAGTTCATATTCGCTTGGGGACAAGCGAGGTCTAAGCTTGGGGGTGTTGATACGTCCAAAACGCATCACTATTTTGTATTATAATTTATCCTTATTCATTGATATATTTAACGTTATGATGATGTTCTTATGTTGTTTTGGTCTATTTTACACAGTTTGCAACTTTCCGATACCGAAACAGCAGACGCGGGATTCAGCAGGAAAAAGTGGATACTGAGTTGGTGAAGAAGAACACCTCCAAATTACTTGAAAATTGACGGGAGGTATTTTTCAGACGAATAACAAAGACACGCAAAAGGGGAGTCAGAGGGGGGCCACAGGGTGCCCAGGGGGCCTAGGGGCACGCCCCCCCTGGCCGCGCCGGGGGGGCGCCTGGAGCCCCTGGCCCACCTCTGGCCGCCCCCTTTTGCATATATGCTCTCCGTCCCCCTCAAACCCTAGGCACGGGACTTTTTACGGAGTTCTGCCGCCGCTTCGAGGCGGAAACCTACAGAGAAGAAAAGGGCATCTCCGGTGGGCAGATTCCGCCGGGGAGATCACCTCCCGGAACGGGAGATCGTCGCCATCGTCATCACCATCGTCACGGGCATCATCGAGATCATCATCAACATCATCCCCAACACCAGCACCATCTCCATCTTCATCCAAATCTCATCTTACCATCGCAACTCGTGTTGTAACTCGTACTACCTATCCTCTCTACTCCATTGGTGTTGATTACTACTTTGTGGTGAATGCTATTGAGTTTTGTTGGAGAAATATTATTATGTCCAGATTGTTTATCACATATTTATCCCCACTGATCATGATCTCTTTTATGTCTTGTGAGTAGTTACCTTAGTTCTTGAGGACATGGGGAAAGTCTTGTTGTTAGTAGTCATATGCTGTTGAAGTAATATGTGTTGTTTGATACTTAAGTTGCGTTGTCATTCTACTAGTGGTGTTGTGTGAGTCGAACACCCAACACTTCGCCTTATTAAGGACCTAGGAGAATACATTGTGTATAAAGAATGCTTATGGTGGGTTGCCGGAGTGACAGAAACCTGAACCCCAGTTCGCATGCTTTTGCATAAGGGAATAATGGATCCTCGATCATATTGCTATGGTTAGGCTTTTGCCTTAAATTCTATCTTGTATTTGCGGATGCTTGCAAAGTGTTTAATCATAAGAGTGCATTCATCTTAGTCTAGAGAGTGCACTAGCATAGATCCACCCACCAACACTTATCAACACATAACATAGTATCGATACGGAATATGGCGAAAGCACATGACTACCTCTCCCGTGTGTCCTCAAGAACGCTTTAGTCTTTATAAGTTCAGTTGCTCGGCCTCTCCTTTGCTAAGAAAGGATTGGGCCACTTGTTACTCTCAGTACCTTTTACATTACTTGCCTTTACATTCCTGTTGCTTATATCGAGAAAACCCCTAAAAGTTATCTTTCAGTTCTTGCAGTAATTTCTTGCTCAGAATCGCTTATCAATACCTTCTGCTCCTCGTTGGGTTCGACACTCTTACTTCTCGAAAACGCTGCAACAGATCCCTTACGGTTGAGGGTCATCAATCTCCCGTGGGCGGCAGTGCTGCCGCACACCCGAACCAGTCAAGTTTCCCACTCCTCTCCATCTGTGAATCAGCTATTGTGTCTTCCCCATCTCGGGGTCATTTCAGTCTGGGGCCTCGCCGTCGTCCAACAGCCTTGGTGCACTCGGCACGGTTTGGTAAACGTGGTCAACCAACAAGAGTCATAGTAGGGATGCACCACGCACATGGACACGTGCATGCAACTGCATCATTTTTACCCTAAAAATTAATGTTTTCTCCCCTGACAGTAGGGACTCACGAGCTATATCTTGCCACGCAAGTAAGTGCCTACTTATCCTCCCTGACAGCTGGGACCCACCCGGTCGAACCATACATAGGGTTGTCCCTCTGGTCGCGAACGTGTACATACATACTGGTCGATCGGTCTCTCGGCAAGGATGAACCATGGTCGAGCAAGGAGCGGCACGTGTGACATAGCAATTGAGGCAGTCATGTATAAATCATGTACACGTACGTTTAGCCACTCTGCAAGAAAGTAAATACGGCTACGTACATACATAGGAGCATGGTCTCGAACGCATACAGTGACGGCGTCCTGTTCATCGGCAGTGAACCGGTTGGGTCGGAACGGAGAAACTACATCGTGTTCATTGGAAGGGAATGGAATGCGTCGTGTTCATCGGGAGCCAGCTGGTTGGACGGAACAGCCAAAACGAGGTCTTGCGTACCGCAGAACGGAGGAAATGGCCTTCTGTTCGATCGTGTACAGTCGAAACGGGATCTAGTTCAACAAGAGGGGTCTGGCATACCGCAAAATGGAGGAAACGGACTTCTGTTCGAGCGCCTATGGTTGAAACGGGTTCATGTTGATCGGGAGGGGTGTGGCGTACCGCAAAACGGAGGAAACAGAACTGGCGCTGGCTACTATTCATCCAGCCTCCACCTGGTCCTGTTCATCCACCCCGAACCGGCTAGGGTGCGGCGGCCTCCTCGGGTTCCTGTTCATGCAGCGGCAACCGCCTGCTACAACGGGGTCCTGTTCATCCAACTCCCACCGGGAACTATTCATCGATAGCCAACCAACGGACTCGACTCGCCACGTCTCGACTTGTTCTACGTACCACGCGCAGGGTAGCAACAGTCACTGTTCATCGAGAGGCAACCCAACACCAGATGGCTACATCATGCATGGGGGCTCGATCGGGTTTGGTAAGCAGCAGCAGCGAAAGAATTGCTCGGGTTCAGTCAACAGCGAATGAATCTCTCGGGTTCATTTAACAGCCAAGGGTTCACTCGCTCGGGTTCAGTAACGTAGCTAGTTAGATCGCTCAGGTTCAGGTTAGCCAACTCCTTGCACACACGCGCGTACGTATACTAGAGAAACGCACAAACCTCCATGCATTACTCGGCCCCGACTACCCACCGTAACCGGGAACTCCCCAGAATTTTCCTCGCCCTCGCTTCTACCATGATTTTTTCTATCATGGATGACCTAAAGAATGTCATGCAGGTGCAACTCCAGCCCGCCCAGGACGAAAAGACCATTTTCTGTCATGATATTTTGTCATAGAAGTAGGAGCCCACCACATCTATGATGATACCGAGTTTTGTCACAATTATCGTCATAGAAGTTTCATAAGCATGACAACAACAAAATTCTTTTGGGCCAAAATGTCACGAATGTGTCTTTTTTTGTAGTGCAGGAGATGAGAAGGGCAACAATGATATGCGAGCACACCGTGCATGCATGCTTTATCACCAAGATGGCGGTTTCCGAGGCATCATGGGAAGTGGGGGTCTCACGTCTCGTCAAAGCCGCCACACATCACCACCTAGGCTGGCAGCTGGTGGGCCCCGCGTCGCTTCACTCCCAACGGGCAGGCTGAGCGTGCGCGCCGCGGTCCCGTGGGATACTGTCAGTCCATTGGATACCGGGGTACCGTAGCTCGTCTGCCTATGGCCCAGGAGGCGGCCCTTGCGGCCCACAAAGATCGGCCCACGCCTGGGCCCCCCGGGAAGCAAGCCAACTTGCGAGGCCCCCCCTCCACCAGGCGGGGCAAAGCAGATTTCACCAAGTCCTTGGTAGCCTAGTGAGGCCAGCTCGCGGGGCCGCCTCGTGAGGCCTACTCGCGAGGCGAGAGTTAGGTTTCAAGCCGTGAAGCCCGCGCCTGTCACATGGGTGAAGCCCTGCTGTTAGGACAAGGATGGCAGAGTACGGCGGAGACTAGTTTCCACTTTGGTGGTAAGGGAGCAGTGGTGTCTGCCTCCCTCGAAAGCAAGCCGCAAAGCTTTCTACTTTGGTGAAAGAAGACCAAGACAACTCGGCGCCCAGGACATACATCGCTGCCGAGCCCACGCTTACATCAGGATAACACCTTTATCAAGCGAAGACCACCTTTGGCCAGGGTAAGCATGCGCCCTTGTCCCCCTTCAAAGTTGTCGCCCTGTGGAAGCCCTTTCCCGCTCATATTTTTGGCGAAGAGGCCCAAGTCATTATAAGAAGGGATGACATCCATTATAGTGGAGGATCATCTTCCCCAAGCTCATCGCGCCTTGAAGCTACAAGAGCACTATTGCCCACAAACAATCCCAACCAAGGAGTAGGGTTTTACATGGTGGCCTGAACCTGGGTAATTCATGTGTCCTTCTCGTTCTCTGTGCTTGTGTGCATCTCCCGAGCCCTCGTCGCCGTCCACGTGTAGTCGACTAGGTTGCGAATCACAACCCCAGTGTTCGAACCTCAATTCCTCAACATGTTCATGGATGCATGCCCCCGGGCTCTAGCATTTGGCCCGCCTGGTAGGGGCTTTGTTTTCGTACCTCTGTCTCCGACCTCGACATGCGGCCTAGTAGCTCTGGATCTTTTGCACGGTGGATGGAGGCTCTTCGGGTGGGTCATCGATCATGTGTCCTTGTAGCTCTGGATCTTTTCCATGGTGGATGGCAAACTGCTCATCACACTTCCTTTGCAATATATCCATTGTGCGCCCAAGGAACAGCACGGCGATATCGCTACTGATGGGTCATGGCGCCTACATCGGCCGAGGAAGCTCTTGCTCTCTGACCTGCTCCGGCTTGTTCTCCTTGGCAAAGATGTAATCCAGGAAGGGGTCAGCGTCGAAGATTTGGTTGCTTGGCATGCTTGGAATAACTAATGGTAGATGGGTGCGAACTAGATCTGCGCAAAGTGTTGCTACGATGCATTGCCGCCTGGGTCATATGGAGCTAGCCACTAGCTCATGGTGGGAAACTAATGAGGGAAGAGGCAAGAAGCATTGGCGTGGATTGCGAGACACGTGTATAACGTCATTAATTTCCGCACTGGGCATTTGTGTTGGTAGGTAGGAGCTGGTATATACATCCGACGGCTATTCCCTGCTATGTTCAACTGCTATATGTGCAACAATTATGATGTGCTTGCTCGCCGTTGAGGCAGCCGCCGCGCGCTCTGCTCGTTGTTTAGGTGCCGAGGCGTGCTCGGGCCGCGTCCCTCCGCGCTCTGGAGTGCGGGAATACTAAGTGGAGCACACAACTGTATGTGGTGTCACGTGTTAACTGCTACTTCTTGAGCTCGCGTTGATTTTTCCCTTGAAGAGGAAAGGGTGACGTGCTACTTCTTGAGCTTGCATTGATTTTTCCCTTGAAGAGGAAAGGGTGATGCAACAAAGTAGAGATAAGCATTTCACTCAGTTGAGAACCAAGGTATCAATCCAGTAGGAGGCACAAGTAAGTCTCCAATCTATGCACCTGCACAAACTAACAAACTCTTGCACACAACGTAGAAAAGGGGTTGTCAATCCCTTCACGGTCACTTGCAATGGTGAGATCTGATAGAGATAGATTTAAAATAAAAGTAAAAGGCAAAATAAAGTAAACATAAAATAATTGCAGCAAGGTATTGTTCGGTTGTTGGTTTTATAGATCTAAAAATATATGATCGAAAATAGACCCGGGGTCATAGGTTTCAATCGAGGCTTCTCTCTCGAAGAAAGTGACGTGCACTTGAGATGCATCGATATTTCCCCAAAGAGGAAGGGATGATGTAGCACAGCGATGGTAAGTATTTCCCTCAGTTATGAAACCAAGCTTATCAAACATGTAGGAGGACCAGGCAACACTACGTAAATGGTACCTACACACAAAGAACAAATACTTGCAACCCGGTGCGTAAAAGGGCGTGTCAATCCCTTTCGGGTGACGGTGCCAGAAATTGACGTGTTGATGAGATAAAATTGTAATAGATTGATAAATGTAAGTAACGACAGATAAAACTCAGTGAGGTATTTTTGAGTTTTTGGTAATATAGATCTGAAAACAAAATCAAGTAAAAAATAGATCTCAAAAGCAAATTGTAGATCGGAAAGCAAATATGATAGAAAATAGACCCGGGGGTCGTAGATTTCACTAGTGGCTTCTCTCAAGAAATAGCACACGGTGGGTAAACAAATTACTGTTGGGCAATTGATAGAAAATTGAATAGTTATGATGGGGTCTAGATTGGATCTCATACTTCTTTGGCCCATCTTGTGTCTTCTGGTCCAAAAGAATTCTCCAAAAAGTTTCGCTGCATTTGGACTCCATTTGGTATTGATTTTCTGCGAAGTAAAAAACAAGCAAAAAGAGCAACTGGCACTGGGCGCTATGTCAATAGGTTAGTCCCAAAAAATGACATAAAGTTGCTATAAAATTATTGTAAAACATCCAAGAATGATAATATAACAGCATGGAACAATCAAAATTATAGATACGTTGGAGACATATCAGCATCCCCAAGCCTCATTCCTGCTTATCCTTGAGTAGGTAAATGATAAAAACAGAATTTTTGATGTGGAATATTGCCTAACATGTTCATCACATATTATTTTCTTTTGTAGCATGGACATTTGGATTTTTATATGGTTCAAAGCAATAGTCTAGTTTTGATATGAAGACTTTAATACTCAAGCATATTAACAAGCAACCATGTCTTTCAAAATATCAATACTAAAGCAAGTTATCCCTAGCCCATCATGTTCAATCGTTGATCCATTCATGAAACACACTCGCATATTAGCTACATCCAATGCTCAAGTACGATCATAGTGCCCCTTAGTTGGTGCTTTATAAGAGAAGATGGAGACTCAAGTAAACATAAAAATTGCATAAAGTAAATAGAAAGGCCCTTCTCAGAGGGAAGTAGGGATTTGTAGAGGTGCTAGAGATCCAAGCTTAAATTGAGAGATATTTTTTTGAGAGGCATACTTTTCCCGTCAACGAAAATGACTAAGAGTTCCCAATACTTTCCATGCTAGATATATCATAGGTGGTTCCCAAATAGAAAATAAAGTTCATTCCTTTTTCCAACATTCTTTCACAATCCATGGCTAACTGTATCCACGGGTTCCCTCCATACCAACACTTTCCAAGGAATTTATTATTTGACAACATAAAGTAAATTTCTTTTTCATTTCAGGACTAGGCATTCCTATTACCGTCGTACTCTCGTGCAATTACAAATGAATAAACACTCATCTTGAGAATAACACATCTAGCATGGAAAAATATCGGCCACCAATACAAATTTGCTTAGAACGGTATGAAAATACCGCATATATGTAGGTATGGTGGACTCACATGGAAATACTGGGTTACAAGAGTTTGGATGCACAAGTAGTATTTCTACTTAGTACAAGTGGAGGCTAGCAAAAATATTGAGAAGCAACCAACCAAGAAACAAAAAATCACATAAGCGAGCATTGAGCATAACTAACACCGAATAATGCACCACAAGTAGGATGTAATTTAATTGCATCACTATTGACTTTCGTGCTTGCATAGGGAATCACAAACCTTAACACCAACATTCTTACTAAAGCATAATTATTCATCAACATGACTCACATATCACTATCATCATCTCTCAAAACTATTATAAAAAATCAAGTTTATTTTGTCCAATGATCTTCATGGAAGTTTTTATTATATCCCTCTTGAATATCTATCAATTTGGGACTAGTTTCGTATGTTGCTTTTGATAAGCTCAAACAAATCTAAGTGAAGAACATGAGCATACAGTTTTCTTCTCTCAAAATAGTCTAACTCAAGCCAGGGTCTGTCCTGATATTTTGGGGGCCCAGGGCGAGACCAAAATTCGGGGCCCTTAATAAAGATTTCATAACAATGAAAATGAATATACATGTGTAGAAAATATTATCAGCAACACTTAAATGCATGCAAAAAAAAGTATGCATATCAAATAATTTATACATATTACCTTAAAATTTTCTTCTAACATTTCATGATGCAAAGTCAATTATGATGGGGGAGATGTCAATATCATCCAATACTTTCTTCTTGACGCTTAGTATTACCAAACTATTTAACCTATATGATTCATTGTTTATCTCACATAGTTCTTCAGTCATTTCAACTTTGAAAACCCTGGCGCGGAAAATAAGATGTGATAAGGAATGGAGATATTAGGATAAAAATCAACTCATTGACATGCTCGAAAACTACATAGCAGATTGTACACCATCTCGCAAAGTGAATATCATAATATTTAATTAAAAATGAGATCATATACCTCTACATATCATGAACCATCACGAGAAAAAGTTTCTGCAGATTTTGTGCATAGTCTTAAGGTTCAATTGATTTAATGACTTCAGGGTGCCCAAGCCCAATAATAATCCGAACATATCTTTAAATAGCATGAGTTTTTTTAAATCTACCTTTCAAAGAAGTGAGTGTCATATCAACCAAAACAAAATAAATATTTAACTTTGAAAGCCTTCTCAGCTTCTAGGATTTCTTCTTGACAAGCACTTTTTCCATGAATATTCTCGTGTTGTAATTGTACCAAGTCATCCACACCTTTCTTCCTTTTCCTGTTATCGCTACCATATGTATACTTTCTTATGGACGACATGACCAGACACAATGCTGAAAAATAAAGGAAAAAATTACATCAATTGACAATTGTTGAAAAGTGCCAATGTGTCGGCTGTTCATCTAGTAGACTAGGAACAACAATATGAATACAAGATATTACCTTAGAGGGTAGGATCATTGATGGACAGAGAGCAAAGCGAGGTTGCGCCGGCCGCAGGGGAAATGAAATCGGCGGACGCACTTGACTGAATTAGCAAGGAAAATTCAGTTTTTTAGGAGAAAAGGGAAAAAGGGGCGCCGAGCAAAGTCGTGATTCGCCAAGAAACAAAGTGTCGGCGACCGGTGGGAAATTGGGAATCGCTGCATGAATGCATGCATGATGAAATAGGAAGGAATAAATCGATTCTTTTTTTTTGACATGCACGTATTAACCTAGGAACCAATCGGGAAAGGATCAATAAATTCCTTTTTTACGCCGTGCACGTACTAAATGGAACGAATCAAAAGGGATCAATCAGTTCTTTTTGTTCTACATCTATCTATGTACTAAATGGAATGAATCAATCACTGGCTCATCCTCCCAGACTCGCTCATGTTGCTGCCTACGTGTGTACACTGGGGACGGGCCCCTCGATTTTGGGGGCCCGGGGCGGTCGCCCCCTGCCCCTCCCCAGGGCTATCCCTGAGTGAAGCATGAGAGAATTTCTTCAAAAATTTACTGATACGTCTCCAATGTATCTATAATTTTTTATTGTTCTATGCTGTTATACGATCATTCTTGGATGTTTTATAATTATTATATAGTCATTTCATATCATTTTTTGGTACTAACCTATTGACATAGTGCCAAGTGCGAGTTGTTGTTTTTTGCATGTTTTTTACATCATAGGAAATCAATACCAAATGGAGTCCAAACGCAGCGAAACTTTTTGTGGATTTTATTTGCACCAGAAGACATCTAGTGGGCTGGAGAAGCACCTGGGGTGTGATAACCCACAAGTGTAGGGGATCGCAACAGTTTTCAAGGGTAAAGTATTCAACCCAAATTTATTGATTCGACACAAGGGGAGCCAAAGAATACTCTTAAGTATTAGCAGCTGAGTTGTCAATTCAACCACACCTGGAAACTTAGTATCTGTAGCAAGGTAATTTAGTAGCAAAGTAATATGGAAATAGTGGTAACAGCAATAAAAGTAACGATAATGTTTTTGTAGTTTTTGTAGCAGTAGCAGCGGAAAAGTAAATAAGCAACAAGCAATATGTGAAAAGCTTGTAGGCATTGGATCGGTGATGGAGAATTATGTCGGATGCGATTCCTCATGTAAAAGTTATAACCTAGGGTGACACAGAACTAGCTCTAGTTCATCAACGTAATGTAGGCATGTATTCCGAATATAGTCATACATGCTTATGGAAAAGAACTTGCATGACATCTTTTGTCCTACCCTCCCGTGGCAAGGGTGTCCTAATGAAAACTAAGGGATATTAAGGCCTCTTTTTAATAGAGTACCGGACCAAGGCATTAACACATTGTGAATACATTAACTCCTCAAACTACGGTCATCACCGGGAGTGGTCCCGATTGTTGTCACTTCGGGGTTGCTGGATCATAACACATAGTAGGTGACTAATGACTTGCAAGATAGGATCAAGAACACACATATATTCATGAAAACATAATAGGTTCAGATCTGAAATCATGGCACTCGGGCCCTAGTGACAAGCATTAATCATGGCAAAGTCATAGCAACATCAATCTTAGAACATAGTGGATAGTAGGGATCAAACCCTAACAAAACTAACTCGATTACATGGTAAATCTCATCCAACCCATCACCATCTAGCAAGCCTACGATGGGATTACTCGTGCACAGCGGTGAGCATCATGGACTTGGTGATGGAGGAAGGTTGATGATGATAATGGCGACGAACTCCTCTCTCCGGAGCTCCGAACGGACTCCAGATCAGCCCTCTCGAGAGAGATTAGGGCTTGGCGGCGGCTCCGTATCGTAAAACGCGATAATTCTTCCTCTCAGATTTTTTTTCCTCCCCGAAAGTGAATATATGGAGTCCGGGGTATGTCGGTGGAGCAATAGGGGGCCCACGAGGCAGGGGGCGTGCCCGGGGGGAGGGGGCGCGCCCCCCACCCTCGTGGATAGGGTGTGGGCCCCCAGGCTTGGATCTTTCCATAGATATTTTTTATATATTCCAAAATAATTCTCCGTTGATTTTCAGGTCATTCCGAGAACTTTTATTTCTGCACAAAAATAACACCATGGCAATTCTGCTGAAAACAGCGTCAGTCCAGGTTAGTTCCATTCAAATCATGCAAGTTAGAGTCCAAAACAAGGGCAAAAGTGTTTGGAAAAGTAGATACGTTGGAGACGTATCAACTCCACCAAGCTTAAACCTTTGCTTGTCCTCAAGCAATTCAGTTGATAAACTGAAAGTGATAAAGAAATACTTTGACAAACTCTGTTTGCTCTTGTTATTGTAAATATCTAAAGCCATCATTCAAGTTTTCAGCAAAGATCATGAACTAACCACATTCACAATAACTTTCAGGTCTCATACCTACTCATATCAATGGCATAATCAACTAGCGAGCAATAATAATAAACCTCAGATGACAACACTTTCTCAAAAGAATAATAATATGATATCACAAGATGGTATCTCGCTAGCCCTTTCGGAGACCGCAAAACCTAGATGTAGAGCACCTTTAAAGATCAAGGATTGACTAGACATTGTAATTCATGGTAAAAGAGATCCAGTCACAATCATACTCAATGCAAATTAATAGCAACACATGCAAATGACAGAGGTGCTCTCCAACTGGTGATCTTTTATAAGAAGGTGATGACTCAACATAAAAGTAAATAGATAGGCCCTTCGCAGAGGGAAGCAGGGATTTGTAGAGGTGCTAGAGCTCGATTTTTAAATAGAGATGAATAATACTTTGAGCGGTATACTCTCATTGTCAACATAACAACCAAGAATCTCGATATCTTCCATGCTACACACATTATAGGCGGTTCCCAAACAGAATGGTAAAGTTTTTACTCCCCCAACCACCAACAAGCATACTTCACAGCTAGCCCGAAACAACGGGTACCGTCCAAACCAGCAACAACCCTCGGGGAGTTTTGTTTAATTATTATGATTTGAGCATGGGAATGGGCATCCCGGTTACCATCCATTTTCTCATGAATGATGAGCGGAGTCTACTCATCGTGAGAATAACCCACCTAGCATGGAAGATATAGACAGCCCTAGTTGATACATGAGCTGTTCGAGCATACAAAACATAATTTTATTTGAAGGTTTAGAGTTTGGCACATACAAATTTACTTGGAACGACGGGTAGATACTGCATATAGGAAGGTATGGTGGACTCATATGGAATAACTTTGGGGTTTATGGAAGTGGATGCACAAGCGGTATTCCCGCTTAGTACAGGTGAAGGCTAGAAAGAGACTGGGAAGCGACCAGCTAGAGAGCGACAACAGTCATGAACATGCATTAAAATTAATCAACAATGAATGCAAGCATGAGTAGGATCTAAATCACCATGAACATAAATATCGTGGAGGCTATGTTGATTTTGTTTCAACTACATGCGTGAACATGTGCCAAGTCAGACCACTTGAATTGTTCAAAGGAGGATACCACCCTATCATACCACATCACAACCATTTTAATATCATGTTGGCATGCAAGATAGACCATTATAAACTCCTAGCTAATTAAGCATGGCATAAGCAGCTATGATCTCTAATCATCATTGCAAGCATGTTTCATTCATAACAAGCTGAATCAGGAACGATGAACTATCATATTTACAAAAACAAGAGAGGTCGAGTTCATACCAGCTTTTCTCATCTCAATTAGTTCATCATATATCGTCATTATTGCCTTTCACTCGCACGACCGAACGGTGTGGATAATAATAATAGTGCACGTGCATTGGACTAAGCTGGAATCTGTAAGCATTTTATACAAGGGAGAAGGCAAGGTAATATGGCTCAAGGTTAAATCAACAATAAAGCATATGAGAGCCACTAAACATTTTCAATCATGGTCTTCTACTCTTGACCCCCAAAAGAAAGAAAAGAAACTATTTACACGGGAAAGCTCCCAACAAGCAAAAAGAAGAACGAGAAATCTTTTTGGGTTTTCTTTTAGTTACTACTACTACTGCAGGCATGGAAAGTAAACTAGCTAAAAACTACAACTATTTTTTTTGTTTTTGTTAAGGTTTTTCTAACACACCAAAAGAATACTAAGAAAAGCCTTGAAACTAGCATGGATAATACAATGAAAGAGTGTGAGCACCCACAACTAGAATAAGTGTGTGAACATGAATGTAATGTCGGTGAGAAACACGTACTCCCCCAAGCTTAGGCTTTTGGCCTAAGTTGGTCTATGGCCAATATTGGCCTGGCGGATATCCAAAGTCCTAGTTGGGGTTGTACTGAGATGCAGCGGCTACTGCTTGCTGAGTTGCAGCTTTGAGACGGGCTGCTTTCATCGTCTTCTGATACTCATTTGCCTCCTCCCTGGTTATAGTATATCTCCCTTTTGCCTGAAAGTCAAACAAGATAGGAGCAGGGAGAGCAATATGGACAGCGTGACGCCTGTCAAAGATTAGTCGATACTGGAGGGATTGTTCATCCCTCTCTATAAACCGATGGCTAACATAGCATTATTATCCAAATAAGTAGGCAGTAATAGTTCATCATTTTCATGTATAGGCACACCAAGACGGCGGGCTATGCGAGTGGCATAAATCCCACCAAATAAATCTCCATCTAAACCATTATGATGTAGCCTACGTGCAACAATGGCTCCCAAGTTATATTGTCTATCTCCTAACATAGCACTCTTGAGAACACTAAGATCTGGGATGCACATATGGCAAGCCTCATCTTTACCGTTGATGCATCTACCAATAAAGAGAGCAAAATAATGTATAGCAGGAAAATGAATGCTCCCTATGGTAGCTTGTGTGATCTCTTTAGATTCCCCTACGGTGATACTAGCAAGGAAGTCTTTATATTCAGATTTTCAAGGATCACCCATATTGCCCCACTGCGGGAGCTTACAGGCATCATTAAAATCTTATAAGTCCATAGTGTAAGATTTATCATAAAGATCAAACAGGACAGTGTGAGACTTACGTGAAGATGAAAATTTAAACCTTCTCACAAAGGTATCAGTTAAGTAATGGTATTGAGGGCACTTATCTTGCATGAAGCCCTCGAAGTCAGCATTACACACATACGGGTCAAACTCCTCCTTAATGCCTGCCCGAACCATAAATTCCTCGGACGGCCATTCACAAGGCCGCACTTCAGCTTCCCTCGGTATTTCATCGCCCGGCTCACGCATTGCGAGCCTTGGTTCTTGCTTCCTTGAGGAATCACCTTGGAAGATTTTCCTATAGATTTTTCTTGAAATTTTTAGTAACTCAAAATAAAAGTGAACCAAACTCAACAAGATTGATAGCAACAACTCCTACAAGTGCCTAGAGACCATATCATGCATTAGAACTACTTGGGACCAAAGAAATTTCTCATGCAAGCTCAAGAACAAGGTCACCACGGCAGCATAAAATTGCAATAAATAAATTACTAGAACAAAAACTAATTGGACCAATGGAGGAGTCACATATCAAGGAACAATCTCCCCAAACAGTTTTGTGAATGGAGCTTTGAGCAAGGAGATCGAAAATGGCAGCAAGATGAGCTAGAACTCGTGCTTGAGCTGGATAGTGATTTTTTGGGGAGGAAGGAGTGTGTGGGTGCAGGAATAAGTGGAGGGGGGCCACCTGGGGCCCACGAGGCAGGGGGGTGCGCCCTGGACCCTCGTGGCCAGGTGTTAGCTCCCCTCGCTGTGTTTTCTGTGCCAAATATTCTCAAATATTCTAGAAAAAAAATCATATTTCATTTTCAGGGCATTTGGAGAACTTTTATTTTCGGGGTATTTTTTTATTGCACGGATAAGTCTGGAAACAGACAAAAAATACTATTTTTTTTATTTAATCTAATTAACATAAAGTAAAAGGAGGGTACATAAGGTTGTGTTATCTAGATTCACCCATCTCATGCTCATCAAAAGGAATCCATTAACAAGGTTGATAAGGTCTTGTTAATAAACTCTTTCCGAATAACATGAAACCGGAGAATTTTCGAATAACACTAGGTTACCTCAATGGGGATATGTATGTCCCCAACAATAAGAATATCATATGTCTTCTTGACAGTAGGAAGAGGAAATTCAAAACCTCCAATAGTAATAGTTGAAACTTTTCCAATAGAATTGATACTGTGGACCTAAGGTTGTTTCCTCGGAAAGTGTACTGTATGCTCATTACCATTGACATGAAAAGTGGCATTGCCTTTGTTGCAATCAATAACTGCCCCCGCAGTATTCAAAAAGGGTCTACCAAGGATAATAGACATACTATCGTCCTCGAGAATATCAAGGATAACAAAGTCCGTTAGAATAGTAACATTTGCAACTACAACAGGCACATCCTCACAAATAGCGACAGGTATAGCAGTTGATTTATCGGCCATTTGCAAAGATATTTCAGTAGGTGTCAACTTACTCAAGTCAAGTGTACGATATAAAGAGAGACTCATAACACTAACAACGGCTCCAAGATCACATAAAGTTGTTTTAACATAGTTTCCTTTAATCGAGCAAGGTATAGTAGGTACTCCTGGATCTCCTAGTTTCTTAGGTATTCCACCTTTAAAAGTGTAATTGGCAAGCATGGTGGAAATTTCTACGTCAGGTATCTTTCTTTTGTTGGTAATAATATCTTTCCTATACTTAGCATAAGGATTTGTTTTAAGCATATCAGTCAAACGCATACGCAAAAAGATATGTCTAATCATTTCAGCAAAGCGCTCAAAATCCTCATCATCCTTTTTCTTGGATGGTCTCGGAGGAAAAGGCATGGGTTTCTGAACCCATGGTTCTCTTTCCTTATCATGCTTCCTAGCAACAAAGTCTCTCTTATCATAATGTTGATTCTTTGATGGTGGGTTATCAAGATCAACAGCAGGTTCAATCTCTACATCATTATGATTGCTAGGTTGAGCATCATCATGAACATCATCATTAACATTATCACTCGGTTCATGTTCAATACCAGATTGTATCTCAGCATCACAAACAGATATATCAATAGGATACTCAGATGTGTCAGCTACAGGTTCACTAGAAGCATGCAAAGTGCTATCATTTTTCTTTTTCTTCTTCTTAGAAGAACTAGGTACATCTAAATTAGCTCTCTGAGAATCTTGCTCAATTCTCTTACGGTGCCCCTCAGGATACAAGAGTTCCTGAGTCACTTTCCCCCCTCTAGTTGCAACTCTAACAGCATAATCATTATTCTTACTATTTAATTCATTGAGCAAATCATTTTGACCCTTAAGTACTTGTTCTACTTGAGTAGTAACCATAGAAGCATGTTTACTAATGAGTTTCAATTCTCCTTTAACTCTAGACATATAATCACTCAAGCGTTCAATCATATAAGCATTACGTTGCAATTGTCTACTAACGTAAGCATTGAAGTTCTCTTGTTTTGCAATAAAATTATCAAACTCATCTAAGCATTGGCTAGCAGACTTATAACGAGGAATATCACCTTCATCAAATCTACAAAGAGAATTTACCTTTACTACCTGTGTCGGGTTATCAAGACCATGTATTTCTTCAATAGGTGGTAAATTGTTAACAACTTCAGCTTTAATACCTTTTTTCTTTCATAGATTTCTTTGCCTCTTGCATATCTTCAGGACTGAGAAATTGAACACCCCTTTTCTTTGGAGTTGGCTTAGGGGCTGGTTCAGGAAGTGTCCAATTATTTTAATTGGTCAACATATTATTCAATAATAATTCATATTGATCAACTATTCGTTCCGTGAAAACACAACCAGCACAACTATCCAGGTGGTCTCTGGAAGAATCGGTTAGTCCATTATAAAAGACATCAAGTATTTCATTCCTCTGAAGAGGATGATCAGGCAAAGCATTAAGTAACTGGAGAAGCCTCCCCCAAGCTTGTGGGAGACTCTCTTCTTCAATTTGCACAAAGTTATATATTTCCCATAAGGCAGCTTGTTTCTTATGAGCGGGAAAATATTTAGCAGAGAAGTAATAAATCATATCCTAGGGACTACGCACACAACCAGGATCAAGAGAGTTAAACCATGTCTTAGCATCACCCTTTAACGAGAACGGAAATAGCTTAAGGATATAGTTAAAACGAATCTTTTCATCATTGGTAAACAGGGTGGCTATATCATTCAACTTAGTAAGATGTGCCACAACAGTTTTAGATTCATAGCCATGGAAAGGATTAGATTCAACCAAAGTAATTAACTCATGATCAACAGAGAAATCATAATCCTTATCAGTAACAAAGATAGGTGAAGTAGCAAAAGCAGGGTCATATTTCATTCTAGCATTCGAAGACTTTTCTTTCAGCTTAGCTAATAATTTCTTAAGATGATATCTATCCTTGCAAGCAAGAAAGTCTCTATCAGTTTCTTCATCCATAACATAACCCTCAGGAATAACAGGCAATTCATATCTAGGTGGAGAATCTTCATCATCACTTTCATAAATATTATCAGTTTCAATATTTGCATTCTCCCTAACCTTAGCAATTTGTTCATCTAGAAATTCACCTAGTGGCACAGTATTATCAAGCATAGAAGTAGTTTCATCATACATAGCATAAGTGGCATCATCAAGAACATGCGACAAATCAGATTCAATAGGAGGAGTAGGTGTCGCAAATGTACTCATAACAGATGGTGAATCAAGTGCAGAGCTAGATGGTAGTTCCTTACCTCCCCTCGTAGTTGAGGGAAAGATCTTGGTTTTTGAGTCCTTCAAATTCTTCATAGTGATCAACAGATATAAATCCCACGTGACTTAAAGAATATAGCTATGCTTCCCGGCAACGGCGCCAGAAAATAGTCTTGATAACCCACAAGTGTAGGGGATCGCAACAGTTTTCGAGGGTAAAGTATTCAACCCAAATTTATTGAACCAACACAAGGGGAGCCAAAGAATACTCTTAAGTATTAGTAGCTGAGTTGTCAATTCAACCACACCTAGAAACTTAGTATCTCCAACAAGGTAATTTAGTAGCAAAGTAATATGGAAATAGCGGTGACAGCAATAAAAGTAACGATAGTGTTTTTGTAGTTTTTGTAACAGTAGCACCGGAAAAGTAAATAAGCAACAAGCAATATGTGAAAAGCTCGTAGGCATTGGATCGGTGATGGAGAATTATGTCGGATGCCATTCCTCATGTAAAATTTATAACCTAGGGTGACACAGAACTAGCTCCAGTTCATCAATGTAATGTACGCATGTATTCCGAATATAGTCATACGTGCTTATAGAAAAGAACATGCATGACATCTTTTGTCCTACCCTCCCGTGGCAGCGGGGTCCTAATGGAAACTAAGGGATATTAAGGCCTCCTTTTAATAGAGTTCCGGACCAAAGCATTAACACATAGTGAATACATGAACTCCTCAAACTACGGTCATCACCGGGAGTGGTCCCGATTGTTATCACTTCAGGGTTGCCGGATCATAACACATGGTAGGTGACTATTGACTTGCAAGATAGGATCAAGAACACGCATATATTCATGAAAACATAATAGGTTCAGATCTGAAATCATGGCACTCGGGCCCTAGTGACAAGTATTAAGCATGTCAAAGTCATAGCAATCAATCTTAGAACATAGTGGATACTAGGGATCAAACCCTAACAAAACTAACTCGATTACATGGTAAATCTCATCCAACCCATCACCGTCTAGCAAGCCTACGATGGGATTACTCACGCACGGCGGTGAGAATCATGGAATTGCTGATGGAGGAAGGTTGATGATGATGATGGCGACGATCTCCCCTCTCCGGAGCCCCGAATGGACTCCAGATCAGCCCTCCCAAGAGAGATTAGGGCTTGGCGGCGGCTCTATATCGTAAAACGCGATAATTCTTCCTCTCTGGTTTTTTTCTCCCCGAATGTGAATATATGGAGTCCGGGGGTACGTCGGTGGAGCAACAGGGGGCCCACGCGGCAGGGGGCGCGCCCAGGGGGAGGGGGCGCGCCCCCGCCCTCGTGGACAGGGTGTGGGCCCCTGGCTCGGATCTTTCTACAGATATTTTTTATATATTCCAAAATAATTCTCCGTTGATTTTCTAGTCATTCAGAGAACTTTTATTTCTGCACAAAAATAACACCATGGCAATTCTGCTGAAAGCTGCGTCAGTCCGGGTTAGTTCCATTCAAATCATGCAAGTTAGAGTCCAAAACAAGGGCAAAGTGTTTGGAAAAGTAGATACGTTGGAGACGTATCAGGGTGCTCCGAGGGGAGCAAAACCCACCAGGGTGCGCCTAGAGGCCCAGACGCGCCCTAGTGGGTTGTGCCCACCTCGGGTGCCCCCTGAACCGCCTCATTGCCCTATAAATAACTCAATATTCTAGAAACCCTAGGGGAGTCGACGAAAATCAATTCTAGCCACCGCAAGTTCCAGAACCACCAGATCCAATCTAGACACCATCACGGAGGGGTGCATCATGTTCATTGGTGCCTCTCCGATGATGCGTGAGTAGTTCTTTGTAGACCTACGGGTCCGTAGTTAGTAGCTAGTGAAGGAAATATGCCCTAGAGGCAATAATAAAGTTGTTATTTATATTTCCTTATATATCATGATAAATGTCTTTTATTCATGCTAGAATTGTATTAACCGGAAACTTGATACATGTGTGAATACATAGACAAAACAGAGTGTCCCTAGTAGGCCTCTACTAGACTAGCTCGTTAATCAAAGATGGTTATGTTTCCTCACCGTAGACATGAGTTGTCATTTGATAAATGGGATCACATCATTAGGAGAATGATGGGATGGACAAGACCCATCTGTTAGCTTAGCACTATGATCGTTTAATTTTTCTGCTATTGCTTTCTTCATGACTTATACATGTTCCTATAACTATGAGATTATGCAACTCCCGAATACCAGAGGAACACTTTGTGTGCTATCAAGCATCACAACGTAACTAGGTGATTATAAAGATGCTATATGGGTGTCTCCGAAGGTGTTTGTGGTGTTGGCATAGATCGAGAATAGGATTTGTCACTCCAAGTGTCGGAGAGGTATGGCTGGGCCCTCTCGGTAATACATATCATAATAAGCCTTGCAAGCAAATGACTAATGATTTAGTAACAAGATGATGTATTAAGGAACGAGTAAAGAGACTTGCCGGTGACGAGATTGAACTAGGTATGACAATACCGACGATCGAATCTCGGGCAAGTAACATACCGATGACAAAAGGAACAACGTATGTTGTTATGCGGTTTGACTGGTAAAGATCTTCGTAGAATATGTAGGAGCCAATATGAGCATCCAGGTTCCGCTATTGGTTATTGACTGGAGATGAATCTCGATCATGTCTACATAGTTCTCGAACCCGTATGGTCTGCACGCTTAACATTCGATGACGATCGGTATTATGAGTTCATCTATTTTGATGTACCAAAGGTAGTTCGGAGTCCCGGATGTGATCACGGACATTATGAGGAGCCTCGGAATGTCCGAGACATAAAGATTGATATATTGGACGGCTATATTCAGACACCGGAAGTGTTCCGGGTGATTTCGAAGAAAACCGGAGTGCCGGAGGGTTACCGGAACCCCCCGGAGGAACTAATGGGCCACATGGGACCTTAGTGGAGAGTGAGAGGGCCGGCCAGGACTGGGTCATGTGCCCCTCCCCTTGGTCTGAATTGGACAAGGAGAGGAGGGGGCGGCGCCCCCTTCCTTCTCCCTCTCCTTCCTTCCCCCTCCTTCCCTCTTGGTGGACTCCTACTAGGAATAGGATTCCTATTCCTAGTAGGAGTTACCCTCCTTGGGCCCGCCATAGGTGTCGGCTGGCCCTCACCCTTGCTCCTTTATATACGGGGGCAGGGGGTACCCTAGAACGCACAATTGAACATCAGTTTTAGCCATGTGCGGTGCCTCCTCCACAGATACACACCTCGATCATATCATTTCAGTGCTTAGGCGAAGCCCTACGTCGGTAGCGTCATCATCACCGTCACCACGTCGTCGTGCTGTCAAAACTCTCCCGTGACGCTCAACTGGATCAAGAGCTCGTGGGACGTCATCGAGCTGAACGTGTGCTGAACGCGGCCGTACGTTCGGTGCTTGGATCGGTTGGATCGCGAAGACGTTCGACTACATCAACCGCATCACTAGCCACTTCCGCTTTCGGTCTACGGGGGTACGTAGACACACTCTCCCTGCTCGTTGCTATGCTTCTCCTAGATAGATCTTGCGTGACCGTAGGAAAATATTTCAAATACTACATTCCCCAACAGCTAGATGGCTTCCTCTCTCTCGTTTGATTCTCAATACAATGGTCTCTTGGAGATCCATATGATGTAATTCTTTTTGTGGTTTGTTTGTTGGGATCTGATGAACTTTTAGTTTATGATCAGATCTATCTTTTTATCCATGAAAGTTATTTGAGTCTTATTTGATCTCTTATATGCATGATTGCTTATAGCCTCGTATTTATTCTCCGATATTTGGGTTTTGTATGGACAACTTGATCTATTTATCTTGCAATGGGAAGAGGTGCTTTGTGATGGGTTCGATCTTACAGTGCTTGATCCCAGTGATAGAAGGGGAACTGACACGTATGTATCATTGCCATTAAGGATAACAAGATGGGGTATATTTCTACAAAAATAGATCTTGTATACATCATGTCGTCGTTCTTATTGCATTACTCCATTTTTCCATGAACTTAATACACTAGATGCATGTTGGATAGCGGTCGATGTGTGGAGTAATAGTAGTAGATGCAGTCAGGAGTTGGTCTACTAATCTTGGACGTGATGCCTATATAATGATCATCGCCTGGATATCTTCAAGATTATTTGAAGTTCTCTCAATTTCCCAACAGTAATTTGTTCACCCACCGTTTGCTAATTTTCTCGAGAGAAGCCACTAGTGAAATCTATGGCCCCCGGGTCTCTTCTTTATTATATTTTCCTTTGCGATCTATTTTCCTTTGCTTTTATTTTCAGATCTATTAAACCAAAAATACAAAAATGCCTTTCTGCATTTTAATATATTTAGCGTTCGATCTATCAATATTTACAACTCTCTCACGTCCGTTTGCCTCTTTTTGGCACCGTTACCCGAAAGGGATTGACAACCCCTTTAACACGCCGGGTTACGAGTATTTGTTATTTGTGTGTAGGTGCTGCTCAGGTAGTGTTGCGTGATTCTCCTACTGGTTCGATAACCTTGGTCTCATCACTGAGGGAAATACCTACCGTTGTTGGGCTGCATCATCCCTTCTTCTTTGGGGAAATACCGACGTAGTTCAAACAAGCATCAAAATGAATTTCTGGCATCGTTGCTGGGGAGACATCATCAACGTCTATCAGGTTCCTAATCACAAATCTCATCTCCTTGCAATTTATATTATTTGCCATTTGCCTCTCATTTGCATCTCCCCCACTTCACAAAAAAATGTCATATTTTCGCCCTCTTTTTCGTTCGACGTTTTCTCGTTGGATCTATTTTCGTTTGCCCTTATGTCTTACTTGGTTACTTTGCTTGGTTATTTGGTATAATTGGGTGTTTATTGAAATCAGAAGGAAAGCATTTATGGATCCTCATCCACTTGCTAATCTTTTTAAAAGATCCAATTATGATGAACCAATTGCTAGTGAGTTGAGTGCACTAGATTATCTTTATGAAGTTTTACTTGAGCTTCATGAATTTGAAAATTGTGACAAAGTGATAAAAGAAGAAATTTATGAAGTGATTCATGGTAGATCCTTGAATAAAAAGCATGATTGCAATGGTGTTATGATAAATTATCTTACTGTCAATTATGCTAATAATATGCAAAACTCCAGCTTAGGGATGCTAATTTTGATATGCCCTCTACTTACTGCAATGATCATGATTGGGGTGATTCTTCTTACAATTTTGAAAATTTATTTAAGCCTCATTATGAATATGTCTGCGATAATATTGAAAGTGGGTTTGGAGAGGTCATGACTTTATTTGATGATAATCCGACGATTTTGGAAGAGTGTCAATTTTTTATGCATGTGGATCATGAACAGAATTTTTTTATGATAGCTATATTGTTGAATTTGTGTATGATCCTACATGTAATTATTATGAGAGAGGAAAATATGGTTTTAGAAATTTTGATGTTACTAAATTACCTCTCGTTATGTTGAGATTGCTATTGTTTCTTTGTTCTTCCTTGCATATGTTAGATGTTTCTTGTCTTGACAATTTGGTTGCCTACAAAATGCCTATGCATAGGAAGTTTGTTAGACTTAAATGTGTTTGTCACGTGTTTCATGATGCTCTTTTTGTGCTTCAACTCTTGTGTTTTATGTGAGCATCATTGAAATCCCAAGCCTATCTTAGTGGCTATAAAGAAAGAGCTTGTTGGGAGGCAACCCAACAAATAAAATATTTTTTTTGCTTTTTATTTTCTTTCCTTGTGTGTTTACCCAATTATACCTTTGTTTAGATGTGTATTTGTGGTTTAAATAAATGTTTGTGCCAAGCAAAGCCTTTGGGATGATTTGGTTAATAGTTGATGTGATCGCGTTAAAAACTTTAGAAACTTTTGTGTTCAGAGTTAGAATTACTGAAGATTACTGGAACATGACAAACTCTTGAATATTTTTGGGGTTATCAATATACAAATTCTCCACGTTATCCTAATTTGTTTTGAGTTTTTAGAGTTGTAGAAGTATTGTCAAAAACCGCATCTTTACAAATTGTTCTGTTTTTGACAGATTGTGTTTTTATTGTGCTATGTGCTTGTTTTGGTGATTCTATGGTTCCTTTGAATAGTTTTTGTCGCGGAAAAGTTAGAATACAGTAGATATAATACAATTACAAAATAAGAATTGGTTTTCTACACTACTTTGAGTAAAGATTGGTTTAGTTATACTAACAGATCTCACAAAGGTTTTGTTGAGTTTTGTGAGATTGAAGTTTTCAAGTTTTGGGTGATGTTACGATGGATGAAGGAATAAGGAGTAAGAAGATCCTAAGATTGGGGATGCACATGACATCCCAAGCTATTATCCAAAGAGAAGGAAGCAACTAAGATTGGGGATGCCCCGAGCGGCATCCCCTCTTTCTTCTAATGACCATCGGTATTTTACTCGGAGCTATATTTTTATTTGTCACATACTATGAGTTTTGCTTGGAGCGTCTTGTATGATATGAGTCTTTGCTTATTTTTCTCTTTCATTTTCAATAAATATCCTTGCTGGACACACCTATTTGACACATCCAAAATTATGCCATGACTTGTTAGAATTGCTCTCTATGCTTCACTTAAAATTTTATGAGCTATGGAATTGCTCTAGTGCTTCACTTGTATCTTTTTGAGCATGGTGTGCTTTAGTATTTCTGAGGAAATGATCTCTTGCTTCACTTAGATTTGTTTGAGAGTTAGTATTTTTTTTAGAAATTCTTTCTTGCTTCACTTAAATTAATTTGAGAGAAAGAAATATTATGCTCATGATCTTCACTTATATTTGTTTGAGCTTATCAAAAGCAACCCTTGAAAATTAATTCCAAAGTGATAGATATCCAAGAAGGATATAATAAAAACTTTCATGAAGATCACTGGACAAAATAAACTTGATTCCTTGTAATAGTTTTGAGATATGAAGACGTGATATGTGAGTCATGTTTATGAGTAATTGTGCTTTAGTAAGAATATTGGTGTTAAGGTTTGTGATTCCCTATGCAAGCACAAAAGTCACTAGTCATGCAATGAAATTACATCCTACTTGTGTTGCATTGTTCGGTGTTAGTTATATTTAATTTTCTCATATGATGGTTTTCGTTCCTTGGTTGGTTGCTTCTCAACCTCTTGCTAGCCTACACCTTGTACTAAGTAGAAATACTACTGGTGCATCCAATTCCTAAAATCCAAGTTGTGCCAAATGAGTCCACCATACCTACCTATATGCGGTATTTCCATGCCGTTCTAAGCAAATTCGTATGTGCCAACTCTAATTTTCAAAATAAATATCTCTTTTGTGTGCCCGTACCGCTCACGAAGCGGCGAGGGGTGGCTAATATTTTTCATGCTGGATGTGTTATTCTCAAGATGAGTGTTTATTCACTTGTCATTGCACGAGGGTATGGCGGTAATAGGGATTCCCATCCCGAAATGAAAAATAAAATTTGCTTTATGATGTCAAATTATAAATTCCTTGGAAAGTGTTGGTATGGAGGGCACCCATGGATACGGTTAGCCATGGTTTGTGAAAGTTTGATGGAAAAAGGAATAAACTATATTTTATGTTTGGGAACCGCCTATGATGCATCTAGAGTGGAAAGTGATGGGAACTCTAAGTCATTCTCGTTGGTGGGAAAAGCATACCACCCAAAATAATTTTATCTCTCAATTTAAACTTTGAGCTCTGGCACCTCTACAAATCCCTACTTCCCTCTGCGAAGGGCCTACCTTTTAATTTATGCAATTTTTATTTTTATTTGAGTCTCCGTCTTCTCTTTGCAAAGCACCAACTACGGAACACTATTGTTGCACTTGAGCATTAGATGTAGCTAATATTTGGATGTGTTGCGTGAATGGATCAGTGATTGAGCATGATGGGCTATGGATAACTTGCATTAGTATTGATATTTTAAAAGACATGATTACTTGTTGATATGTTTGATTATTTAAGTCTCATGTCAAAACTATACTATTCCTTTGAACCATATAAAAGTCCAAATGTCCATGCTTTAAATAGAAGAATATGAGATGACGTGTTAGGTAGCATTCCACATCAAAAATTCTGTTTTTGTCATTTACATACTCGAGGACGAGCATGAATTAAGCTTGGGGATGCTGATACGTCTCTAACATATCTATATTTTTTTATTGTTCCATGTTGTTATATTATCTTTCTTGGATGTTTTATACTCATTTAATAGTCATTTTATATCCTTTTTTGGTACTAACCTGTTGACATAGTGCCAAGTGCCAGTTGTTGTTTTTGCATGTTTTTTACATGGAAGGAAATCAATACTAAACGGAGTCCAAACGTAGCGAAACTTTTTGTGGATTTTTTTGGACCAGAAGACATCCAGTGGGCCGGAGAAGTGACTCGGGGGTGCTCCGACGGGAGCACAACCCACCAGGGGCGCCCTGGTTTGTTGTGCCCACCTCGGGTGCCCCTTGAACCACCTCTTTGCCCTATAAATACCCCAATATTCTAGAAACCCTAGGGAAGTCGACGAAAATCAATTCCAGCCGCCACAAGTTCCAGAACCACCAGATCCAATCTAGACACCATCACGGAGGGGTGCATCATGTCCATTGGTGCCTCTCCAATGATGCGTGAGTAGTTCTTTGTAGACCTACGGGTCCGTAGTTAGAAGCTAGATGGCTTCCTCTCCCTCGTTTGATTCTCAATACAATTGTCTCTTGGAGATCCATATGATGTAATTCCTTTTGCGGTGTGTTTGTTGGGATCCGATGAACTTTGAGTTTATGATCAGATCTATGTTTTGACCCATGAAAGTTATTTGAGTCTTCTTTGATCTCTTATATGCATGATTGCTTATAGCCTTGTATTTCTTCCTCGATATTTGGGTTTTGTTTGGCCAACTTGATCTATTTATCTTGCAATGGGAAGAGGTGCTTTGTGATGGGTTCGATCTTATGGTGCTTGATCCCAGTGACAGAAGGGGAACAGACACGTATGTATCGTTGCCATTAAGAATAACAAGATGGGGTCTACTTCTACATAAATAGATCTTGTCTACATCATGTCATCGTTCTTATTGCATTACTCCGTTTTTCCATGAACTTAATACACTAGATGCATGTTGGATAACAGTCGATGTGTGGAGTAATAGTAGTAGATGCAGGCAGGAGTCGGTCTACTAATCTTGGACGTGATGCCTATATAATGATCATTGGATGGATATCGTCATAACTATTCGATTTTCTATCAATTGCCCAATAGTAATTTGTTTACCCACCGTGTGCTATTTCTTGACTAAACAAATTAAGTTCATGGGACAAATTAAGTCTACGGGTTTGTAGACTCAAATAACTTTCATGGATAAAAACATAGATCTGATCATAAACTCAAAGTTCATCGAATCCCAACAAACACACCGCAAAAAGAGTTACATCAAATAGATCTCCAAGAGACCATTGTATTGAGAATCAAATATAGAGAAGAAGCCATTTAGCTACTGCCTACGGACCCGTAGGTCTATGGTGAACTACTCACAGATCATGGAGAGGCAGCAATGAGGATGATGAACCCCTCTGTGATGGTGTCTAGATTGGATCTCGTGGTTCTAGAACTTGCGACGGCTGGAAAAATAATTCGTCGACTCCCTTAGGGTTTTTGGAATATTTGGGTACTTATAGAGCGAAAAGGCGATGCGAGAGGCCATCATGGTGGGCACAACCCACCTGGGCGCGCCAGGAGGCCCAGGCGCGCCTTGGTGGGTTGTGCTCCCCTCGGAGCCCCCTATGTGTCGGTGTACAAAAGTAGGGGCGCTCTTTTTTACCCCTTACTCGTGCACGGGCAGTCAGAGCCACGCCTGTGGCCAAACATAACATGGAAGAAGGAGGAAGCCAGGAACACGGATTTACCAAAACAATGCCAAGACAGGCGGAACGAGAAGACTAAACAAGGAGATAGGCTCTCCCCCGGCAAGGACTCTTGTCGGGGCGGCCTGCACACCCCCCCCCCCCGGCAAGGGCTCTTGCCAGGGCGATCCACTCAGACGCCTCCGTTGCAGCCACCCTTGAAGCCTATGGGCTCCAACGGTACCTACAACATTGGAGCCAAGGCTCGGGAAGTGCCCATGTGATGGCATGCAGATCTTTGTGAAGACAAAGATCTATGACTCCCAAGATAAGAACCAGAAGACATGGCGACCACAAGGCTCCTTGTCGGGGACACCACGAGGCCCCGGCAAGGCTCCTTACCGAAGACACCCCAGAGCCCCGGCAAGCCTCTTGTCGCGGGATACTCACAGAGGCCCGGGCAAGACCCTTGTCGCGAACAGAAGCAAGTCTGCGGCAAGCCCTTGCCGCCCCGTCACCGCCCCAGCTTGGCGGCCGACCCCTGGCCCAGGCAGGCACCCACGTGGCAATGCGTGATTCCTGGGCCAGCTAGTCAAGCACCTGCATGGTGACATGCAGATCTTCGTGAAGGCCCTACCACGACACCACCTCAGATGCGTGCCTCGCTGGCCTGGACGTGCGTCGCGACCAGACGGAGCGGCCATGGACGGGATGGGCTTCTTTTCCGTCCCCGATAAAGTAAATAGACACCTAAGCAGCGCATTCAATGCTCCTTGTCCCGTAATGGCATGGGATAAGCCTATACATTGTACACCTTTCCACCTCCTGTGTGCCACTGTGGCAGCCCCTTTATACTATAAAAGGAGGCCCGCGGCATACTTGAGAAGGATTCGGATCCTAAAAAGCTGGATAGGCACTGTAGCTAGCTCAAGAACTCAAGAACACTCAAATATACACCAGAGCAGGACTAGGTTATTACGCATCCTCACGGCCCGAACCTGGGTAAATGATCGATGTGCTGACTCTTAGACCTGCTCTTTGCATAACTTCGTGCCCGCCAACCGTAGAAGGGATTCCAGTGATCCCATAGGTGTCGGTTCGGACCAACATCTCTGGCGCCGCAGGTAGGGGGCACAGTTGTGGCAATCTGGTCTAGCAGTTAGTATAGCAGTTCTTCTTGGCCATGGTTTCCCAAGAAGGAAATGACCGAGAGCGGGGCATCATTAGCGAGTACGGTGGACGCTCACACGACGACAAAAAAAAAGATAAGTCACACAAGACTTTGAGTAATTCCTTTTCACATAAAGGTTATTCTCCTTGGAGATCTTGCTCTCTGTACGATAAACATGTATGCAGTGGGGCCCTTCCACCATTGGCAAAGCCCTCGCCCTGTTTCAAGACTGCTCAATGGTTCGAGTGGCCGCGTTGAGAATGGCAGGGAAGCCTTTCCGTTACTAGCAACGCTTTCGTCCTGCTTCGAGTCCGCTCGACAGTTCAGACAGCCGCGCTGAGGACAGTAAGGTGGTTTGCCCGGCAGCAAGCATACCCGGCAGGCTACTGAGGATCCGTCCTCAAAACACCGCGGCCTGGGTTTACGCGCCGGCAAGCCCTCCCAATTAAGCATAGGGTGCGCATACAGAGAAGGATCAGATAGGAAGATAACATGCATCGTTACAAAATATTATAGAGTTATATTACATAAATTGTTGCTGCGGTTCTGACTAGAGATAAAAAATGTCTCAATTCTGAACCTGCAACGGCAACAAGAAACGGGGTGCCTAATCCCGACGCTGGCCCTCTACCCTCTGAATTCCGCCGACAGGATCGATGATGGGCTTGATACGCTCCCTGAGGGCCGTGGGATCTACATCATCCGGCAAGCTATTCATCACGGCGTCGAAGTCGATGTCAGGGTTCCAGTACGCCATCTTGGTGAGCACCTTAGTTAGGGCGCCCTGGCAGAGCCTCCGGGATTCGTTGGCTAGACAAGCCACCCGGTCAGAGTGGAGCTTTCCCAGGGCCTCAAGAACGCGTTCGAAGAACATGGTCAAGCTGGCATCGATGGAGAGGTTCACCTCCCGGGAGAACCTGAAGCTTGGCATGCCCATGGTGGCTAGGTGTGCGGTGAGTTCCTCCGCGACGGCGACGAGGCGGCTAATCCAGAGGTCCACGCCCTTTACGTACTCTGCGTAGCCAGCGGCGTCATCCTTCCGCGGCCGCTTCTCCTTGTCCAAACCCTTGTTCAGGATCTCCGCCCCGAGCTGTGGCCTCAGTGAGCATCCCCTTGAGGCCCTCTAGTTCCAGCTTCAGATCCTTGATGGAATCCTGGGCCGTGGAGAGCTGTTCGGCCTTGCCGAGGACCTCGGACTTCGCATCCATCCAGGTAGCATGGATCATGTCCCTCTATGTGGTCAGCTCCAGGACTCGCTTGTTCAAGCCTTCCCGCTCCACCTCCAGCTCCTTTACCTTGTCGGCGTGGACCCGAGCCTAAGCATTGAGAGCCTCCATGTGCCTCTATTCCAGCTCCTGGGTCCGCCGCACAACAAGCCTATCAATCTCTTCATCCTTGCCGCAGAGAGTGGCGGCGAGTGCCTGCTCACGGGCGACAAGGTCTTCCTCCTGAGAGTTCAGTTTAGCTTGGCGCTGGTTGTGGGCGGCCCCATCATTGGCGGCTCGCTTCTTGGCCTCCTCCTGGGCCTCATCATTGGCGGCTCGTCCAGCTTTTCATAGGAAGCCCTCAACTCATTCCGAGCCTCGTCAAACCAGACTTTTGTCTGAGCAACGCGCTCCTGGAAGTCATCCTCCGCCTTATCCACCACTGCCGACCTAGACTTTACCTTGTCCAGGCGGGCGCGGTAAAGCACCTGGAGCTTATGGAAGCTGGCGCTCATGGCCCAAAGAAGTTGCTCCTCCTGTGAACCGTCGCCGCCGGTGCCCGGCTCGTTGACGACCTCAAGACCAGCGGCGGCGAGCGCCTCATCATCAAACACCTCCCCCTCGGTTGGCGCCCTGCAGCTTGCCGTCCAGGGGAGGTGACGAACAAGTCGTCACTCACCTTCGGGAAGCGGCTCGAGCCAGAGGCGACGGAGGAAGAAGGCTGGTCCTCAGTGGCAGCCTTGCCGGCCTCCTCGGCAGCAGCCTTGCTGGCCTCCCCGGCAACAGCCTTGCTGGTTCCTCCGGCAGGCCCGTTGCCGGCCTCCTCGGCGCTGGCGTCGCCGGTCCCTCTGGCAAACCCTTGGGCCGCCTCCTCTGTTGTGGCCTTGGCGGCCTCCTTGGCAGCAATCATGTCGGCCTCGGCCTCGGCGTCTTTAGCGACCTCCTCGACGGTGGGCTCGTCATCCACCCGGTCTGTCAAGGGAGGGTCTGAAAATCAAAAAAGAGAGCCGGTGCCCAGGGTCAAGACTCAACTTGGAGAACAAAGGCAAATCACCCATACCAGGCTGCGGAGGAGCAGCCCTCTCCTCACCAACAACTGTTGCCGGGGAAGAGCCGTCGGCGCTCAAATCCCTCTCCTCCTCCTCCATGGGCGCCGGCTCGGCGGTCGGTGCCCTTGCCGAAGACGCCCCTCGGGGCGGTGTAGTTGAAGGGGGCGGCATGTTGGGGGTGGCCCCCTGCGGGCCCTCCTGCTACCGGTCCCCACCTACAAAGCTGGCAAGGTCAGCATCAAGAATTCACGCCCCAATGTTCGCCCATGGAAGAGTGACTAGTAAACTTACGCCGGGGGCTGTTGTCCGGGCTGCTCTCCACCATCAGCGGCATGCCTGAAGTACCCACTGGGGGCTTGTCAGCGGACGACGCCCTGGCCCTCTTCGCCGCCCTCTGGGCCAGCATCTCTGTATCCCTGCAGAGATGGCATTGGATCAGAGGGAGATACTAAAGGGATGGAACCAGGAGATAACATCTCGCGGAATTGTCACGGCAGATGTCCTAGGGTAAGGACTTAGTCATTAGTCCAACGCATCTATGTGGTAGCTCGAGAGGGGTTGAGCGGAATCGAGAGACGCAACGCAAGACAAGGATTTAGACAGCTTCGGGCCCCGGGAAACATCATCCAGTAATAGCCCTACATGCTGCTTGAGGCTAGATATCATTATGACCCTCATGGAGTCGCCGATAAACCGGCTCTCCTTTAGTTGTGTCTAGCCCTAAAGAATATGGTGCCTCTAACTTGTGAGAACTTTTTTCCCCTTTGGGGAGCCCTGCCCCTCCTTATATATGTTGAAGGGGCGGGTTACATGACTAGTCCTAGTAGGATTAGGATTACTCTATTACAAGGAGTCCTAGTCTTGCTTCCTTTGTAGGAGAATATTCCTTGTGCTTTCTCCATAAACCGGCCCACCATAACATGAGCTGGCCTTTCATGAACCACCCGTTGGGCCATCGGGTCTTGTCGCTCCTCTGACCCGCCTGTCGGATTACCAATGAATCGTAAACCGCCAGGTCAAAGCGGGTCGCTTGTGAATCGCCAAACTCTAGCCAGGTCATACATCCGGCGGTTTATACCACGGGGTATAGCCCCCAGTTTAATTTGGATTTATCCATGTTAAACTAATCCTGTAACATAAACACAAGAACGAATTTGACAGGTTGCGCTCCGGGTTAAATATTCTTATAAACCGGTACTTGATCATCCTTAAGTCTTTGTCATTTCCTTCCTCTAGAAAATCCGGGTCAACAGACCAGCTTCATAATCAACTTGCTTGCATAAGAAATATTGTAAATTAAGAATCCAATTCAATCGGCCTTCAATGCTCCTATTTGACAAAAATATTGGTCTTCCAATATTCAATTGATATCCAGCCGGCTTGAAGATGCCGGTTTATGATTACCACCATTGCCGGGTTAGAAAAACTGATAATTCCGGGTTATAACTGTTATAGTCACCTGTAGCCCCCAAGTCTTAAGTGGAGAACATAGTGATAGCTTAAGACTTGTTTCAATATAAATGTTGCAACCTTGAAGAAATCCAGATTGTTCATCCCAATCATTAGTAAAAACTGAATACTCCATATTATGTAGCCCCCAAGTGCCGGGTTGTCATGCTTGCAGCAACCTGGGACTTGTAATTGCCTGATGCTCAAAAAACTTCAACCAGTGTAGCCCCCAAGGGCCGGGTCATTATGCAATAATGAGCATGGACTTTATAAGTATGATCATGCTTCATTGAAAATAACATTATATGATGTAACTCCACCATGGGGCTTTGAACCAATGTCCACAAGGTTAAGAGCTTTGTGCTTTACGAACTGAATAGTGGACCTTTCAATATAATGGTTTTAAGACTTGTGTACCTTGAATTGTTGACAGGAGCAATTAGTAGCCCCCAAGGGCCTACTCTTTGCAATGTGATAAGTCGGGTCTTCAATAAGGTGAGAAAAAAATGACTTTGCATTAGCCCCCAAGTGCCATGGTGCATGCTGGCAGTGACATGGGACTTGCGTATTTGATGTAATCTCAATCTGAAGAATGTAGCCCCCAAGTGTCGGATCGTAAGCCTGCAGCGACTCGGGACTATTCCTTCAATTGTAGAATAAATCATTTCCATTGATAATATGATAGCCATTGCGCTAAAGCGACTTTGAAAACCTCAATCATAATATTGGTTATTGATAACCATAATAAAAATCCGGCCATGTTGGCTATTTAAAGATTTGAATAATATAACCCGGTTTGAAAACCGGTTCCAGTGATATTTGATCACATTGTTGGTTTTACCAAGCCAATGTAGTAAGGGTGATAATCCCAATCTTGGGTATTGATAACTCCTGCAATATTTGCCGGTTTATAATAAAATCGTACCGTGTTGTGATAAACACTGGATTATCCATATATGATACTGGCAATTTGTAATCAAAAGCCATGGCGGGTTAATAAACACCGGTTATTATTTTATCTCATTCTGGTGACTTATAGTCAAAAGCCAGGCCGGGTTAATAAATATCGGTCATTATCTTATCTCATACTGGCGACTTATAGTCAAAAGCCAGGCCGGGTTAATAAACACCGGTCATTATCTTATCTCATACTGGCGACTTATAGTCAAAAGCCAGGCCGGGTTAATAAACACCGGTCATTATCTTATCACATACTGGCGACTTATAGTCAAAAGCCAGGCCGGGTTAATAAACACCGGTCATTATCTTATCTCATACTGGCGACTTATAATCAAACCAGACCGGGTTCTGTGAACGCCGGTTTATTAATGGTGGTGACTTGTAGTCAACCACTAGGCTGAATCGATAGATATCGGATGACTACCAACAACCTCATTCAGAAGTAAAAATTCGGCAAGCAAAGCAAATAAAAACTTGTAGTCGAGGCTTTTTATGAGCTGCCAGGCTCCAAATTCGAGGCTTCTCATGGGCTGCCAGGCCACTAAATTAACCATTTCACAAAGCCTGTTAAGATGGACCTCAATCCTTAACCAATCGTTAATTTAACGTCGACAAGTTCAGGGTCTGTAATAAGATTGACTTGTCAATCGTTCGACGGGTCATACCAGGTTTACCTGGGCGGAGTGACTTACTTAATGCAGGCAGGTTAACCCGGGGTTTTAGGTGTATATACCAGGCTTCCAAGCCGTGGCTTGATAGCCTACTACAACGGTTGTATCAACTCGTTGCCGCTGTGCGACAGGAGCCCCCAGGTAGCATTGTGAGTTGTGCTCATCGGGTGCCTATGTTTGAGTTGTGATATGCATCAAACTCTCTTTTGCCCCTTACCAACATGTTGTCTTGATAGCCGGATTGCCGAAGTAACCAAAGTTGTGCTCTTATGATGATGTTGGCTTTATAGCTGGATCAAGAGGGTAGTTAGAACTCCGCTTTATAAACAGAAGCCCCCATGTGATATATTTCTGAGCTGTGCTCGCCGGGTGCCTATGTTTGAGTTGTGTTGTGCAACAAACTCTCTTTGGTCCCTTTAATTTTCCTTGAGAACTCGAACTTGCGAGAGATTATTCTTTTGAAGCAGAAATTCTTAAACCGGATATTGAGAGCTTCAAAGAGTTGTGGGAGACATCTTTCCCTTGAACCGGATCTTAAACCCGAATCTTCATTTTTCAGACGGAATTTTTCTGACAGCCTTTAAACTCGAACTTGCGAGAGATTAATTCTTTTTGAACCGGAAATTCTTAAACCGGATTTGAGAGCTTCAGAGCTTTGTAGGAGACAGATTTCCTTTGAACTGGATTGTGAACCGGATATTTGAGAGCTTAGTAAGACTGATGTCCTTTGAGTTTTCATCAATATAGCAGTTGCCTCTGGGACCGGGTTATCTTTCCCTCCATTGTCCTGGGGTTCTTAAATTTGCTGAAACTGGCGAGATTTGCTAAGTCATGTCATCGTAGCCCCCGAGTCTTAAGATGACTTGAGGAGTTGGCTTGAGACTCTCCATATTTGACCACAGCATAAGGTATCAATCATTGTTGTTGATAGCGGGATATGAATCCATAGAAAGTTGAGGTGACTGCGGCGGGTTATAAATGCTCCCGTATGAGCCGTGTCAGCAAGTCGGCCAATGGTTCCTTCCAACTAGCGATTTGAAGTTAACCAAACTGTAGTGACGGCGACTTGTGCGCCTGCCCATTGAGCCACCCAGTGCAGACGGCGGTTGATAGTATATGATAATTTGCCTCCACTTTGTTGAAATAAAAACTGGGCTACCTAAGCTGTGACTTGCTCATACTCAGTAAACAGCTCATGCAGACAGGTGCGGCCCAGTATGTTAATGTAGACCAGGCCGCGAGAGTCGGACAGCAAATACGATCGCAATATTAGAGGCGATACAGATAAATGAGTCGGCCACGGTGTTGTAAGCCGGTGTTGTCTGGTGAACCGGCCGCGGGGGCAGACGGGTGAGTTGTGTGCAGCGTTGTAAACCGGCGCAGACGGGTGAGTCAGCCTTGGCGTGGGCGATAAGCTGCACGAACGGGTGAGTCAACCACGTTGTATTGATGTAAACTGGGCCGCAGAGGCGGCGGCTTGGACATATATTCATTATGGCACGGTTAGATGCTGGCGCATGATAATGCTGGCGCGAGCTATATATCCATGATCATCTCTCTTCCAGTGAATAATTGTCCTACATAAATAATATTGCTGACCAAGGCAAAGATAAACTGCTCTTTGACAAAAATAATAGAGTTGCTAATAAAATAAAACTTGGATGAATATCACCTGATGTATCCTTCGGACGAGATGGTTGTACCGTAATTTGACCAAGCGATGGCCTTCGCATCCAAGCAAATAACCAGGCATCCATCCGACTTTTAAGTGAGTCGTGCCCCTCGAGCAAGCACACCGGCAAGAAGAGACTGCGGCAGCTCAGCACAGTGCGTGGCAGAGAACGGAGGAAAGTCGGGCAGAAGCGGGTGGCTTGAGGACACCGCAGGCATGTGGCTTCGGTCATGCGGAAAAGCAGCGCGGAGGCAAGGCGTCCACAGCGGCGGCCGGGCCGGCTTAGCTACGGGGACTCAAGGCTACTTGGCGAAGACTCCGGCAGCACGGTGGAGACCTTTGAACCGCCGCGCAGCTTAACCCGGCCGTAAGTATAACCCGGCCGGACTTGGCGTTTCATTAGTAACCCGCCGGAGGATTGGCGACTTATGAGTCTGCCGGTTCACTGGTCTGACGATTCACGAGCCTGGTGACTCATTGGTGATCTGGTGGGTGTTTTAGATGGATAACAAGGTCCAAGGCCCAGAAGGCCGGTTCATGTTATGGTTGGCCGGTTTATGAGGAAAGCACAAGGAATATTCTCCTACAAAGGAAGCAAGACTAGGACTCCACTAGTAATAGAGTAATCCTAATCCTACTAGGACTAGTCATGTAACCTGCCCCTTCAACATATATAAGGAGGGGCAGGGCTCCCCAAAGAGGGACAAGCAAGAAGAAACAATCTCTAGGGCTAGACACCAAGAGCCGGTTTACCGGCGACTCTCTCGTGATCATAATGAGACTTAGCCACAAACAGCATGTAGGGCTATTACTAGATGATGTTTCCCGGGGCTCGAAGCTATCTAAATCCTTGCCGTGTGTATTGCGTCTCTCGATTCCGCTCAACCCCTCTCAAGCTACCACATAGATGCGTTGGCCTCGCGACTAAGTCCTCACACTAGGACATCTGCCGTGACGATTCCACGAAATAACATGAGGGGCGAGGTGCTTACTCGTCTTCTGTTTCCTCCTCCTCCTCTGGTATCCTCCACTTCCTCCTTGGGCTAAGAGACCCAAGGTCGAAGTCGACGTCCATGGCAATGCCTGCAGGATGGGGAGAAGGAGATGGGGTCCGGCCACGCCTGCACGAAGAGGAGGCGGCCGCCGTCCTCTTCGCCACCGCGGTCTTCGACTTTATGCTCGCCGCGGCCGCCATCGACCTCGTCTCACGCCCGAGCTGCTCCGGGGGCTGTTGCCACCGCGGCTCTGGGGCTGTTGCCGCTGCACGATGCTGCCGGGCCGGACCGGCTCTCCTGAACCGGCTTGCCGCAGGACCCGCCGCCTCACCACGGTAAGAGGGTCAGCAGCCTCGGCCTCCTCGTCGGTCGACTCCTCGACCACATCTTCGACAAGGGGAGCGTCGGCGATGGCGCCCGCACGGCGGGCCTCCCCGAAAGACTTCACCCACTCGGCGAGCTCCTCCTCTTCAGCGGCCATATTGGCCTCGTCCTCCATGTGGCCGGCGCTGCCGGCCTCCAAGGCAAGCGCCGCCTCCGCCACCCTGGCGGCAATGTAATCGAGCTAGGCCTGGGTAGTGTCGTGGACAAGCACCGGCTCGTCACGGGCGTGCTTCTCCGGCAGAGTATCGGAGAACTCTTGTACCTGATCCGCCGGTGGATCGACCCAAGACGGGTCAAGGCCGTGCGTGTTGAAGTCTGGCATCATGGCGATGATGTCGAACCGGCGGGAATTATTGCTTAGCGGGACCACTCCCGCCGGCAACCTAAACAGGGGCCCCTTGATGGCCTTGCCGGCCTTGGCGGCCTTGTCGGTCCTCTCAGCCCTACCTTCGCGATCCACGTCAAGCTGAAAGAGCTTCTGGCAGATGTGGGCGTGTTCCATCACCGTGAAGTTGTGTTTCAGGCTGGGGTGAAGCCTCATGATGTCGGCCGCGTTCTCGAAAAGCCAAGCCAGCCTCCCCTTGTTGTGCAGCGGCTCCATTCGGCGGCGGACGAAATTAGCCCCGATCATGTCGGGAGTGAGCCCGGCCTGGACAAGACGGTGGATCCTGGTGGTGGCGATCGATAGCTTCTTGTCGTTGACGTCGACGTGCCACCAGTCTCCCTTATGGACCGACAGGCTCCGACGAACTCGACAGAACTCCGGTGGGTCTTCTTCCTCTATCCACAACCACCGGCTCCTCCACTCATCCCACCTCTCCTTCTGCGCGCCCTCCGGATATGTGCCCTTCTCCTCGCTCCGTGGAATCCAGGCAATGCAGCCAGAGATGGCGTCGCCCCCTTGGATATGAGGGAAGAAGTAATGGCGGAAGAGCGTCGTGCTTGGAACCACCCCGGCAAAACCCTCGCAGAGGTGGGCGAAGAAAGCCATGCACGCCACGGCGTTTGGCGTGAAGTCGAGGAGATGGAAGCCATAGGTATGCATGATGTCATTGAAGAAATCAAAGAAAGGAGGATAGAGGCCGCAATAGAAGTAGTCGACAAAGAAAGGGTACCGATTTGGGCCGGCCTCTGCGCATTGGGCGGGGATGGCGTCCGTGGCTAGATGCCCTGTCGTCTCGCACCCCCACAAGGGCTTGAAGTAGTCCCTGAGATGGACCGCGTCGCCCGTCGGAGGAAAGTAGGCGTGCTTCGTCCGCAGCACCACCAGCTCACTCTCCGAGAGCTCTTTCTCCCCCGCGCCCTCGACCATTGCCTTCCCTTTGCTGGACTTGGGCACCATTGTAGCCGCGGGAGGAAGAAAGGGATCGGAGACAGAGGGGAGCACGGCAGCAGCGGGCAGAGGCGAAGGCTCTGGCTTGGGGAAGAAGGAGAAGAACAGCGAGCGCGAGATTGGAGGAGCGCAGGAGGTAAATGAGAGGCGTGCCTGTGGTTTTCCCCTTTTTATGGGGAAGGCGCGGGCCGCCCGCCCTTACCATTTAATGCGATGTGACACCAGCACGCAGCAAACCACCCCACGCACGACCCCCACGTCAGTGCAGATCGTGGGGAAGCACATCCATCGGAGGAGTTACCGCGGTAAAGGGAATCCAACCTCACTGCCCGTGCACCGTTCTGGGCCTAGTCCAACAACGCGTTGCGCTTATGAATGGCCCAGGCCCGGGGGCTCGTGTCGGTGTACAAAAGAAGGGGCGCTCTTTTTTACCCCTTACTCGTGCACGGGCAGTCAGAGCCACGCCTGTGGCCAAACATAACAGGGAAGAAGGAGGAAACCAGGAACACGGAGTTACCAAAACAACGCCAAGACAGGCGGCACGAGAAGACCAAACAAGGAGACATGCTCTCCCCCGGCAAGGACTCTTGTCGGGGCGGCCTGCGCACCCCCCCCCCCCCAGCAAGGGATCTTGCCGGGGCGATCCACTCAGACGCCTCCGTCGCAGCCACCCTTGAAGCCTATGGGCTCCAAAGGTACCAACAACATTGGATCCAAGGCTCGGGAAGTGCCCACGTGATGACATGCAGATCTTTGTGAAGACAAAGATCTATGACTCCCAAGATAAGAACCAGAAGACATGGTGACCACAAGGCTCCTTGCCGAGGGCGCCCACGAGGCCCCGGCAAGGCTCCTTACCGAAGACGCCCCGGAGCCCCGGCAAGCCTCTTGTCGCGGGATACTCACGGAGGCCCCGGCAAGACCCTTGCCGGGAACAGAAGCAAGTCTGTGGCAAGCCCTTGCCGCCCCGTTGCTGCCCCAGCTCGGCGGCCGACCCGCTGGCCCAGGTAGGCACCCACGTGGCTATACGTTGTTCCTGGGCCAGCTTGTCAAGCACCTGCGTGGTGACATGCAGATCTTCGTGAAGGCCCTACCACGACGCCACCTTAGTTGCCTGCCTCGCTGGCCTGGACGCGCGTCGCGACCAGACAGAGCGGCCACGGACGGACAGGCTTATTTTCCGTCCTCGATGAAGTAAATAGACACCTAAGCCGCGCATTTAATGCGCCTTGTCCCGTAATGGCATGGGATAAACCTATACACTGTACACCTTTCCACCTCATGTGTGCCGCTATGGCAGCCCCTTTAGACTATAAAAGGAGGCCCGCGGCATACTGGAGAAGGATTCGGATCCTAAAAAGTTGGATAGGCACCGTAGCTAGCTCAAGAACTCAAGAACACTCAAATATACACCAACGCATGACTAGGGTATTATGCATCCTCGCGGCCCGAACCTGGGTAAACGATCGCTGTGCTGACTCTTAGACCTGCTCTTTGCACAACTTCGCGCCCGCCAACCGTAGAAGGGATTCCAGTGATCCCATAGGTGTCGTTTCGCACCAACACTATGGTACTTCTTTGGCCCATCTTGTGTCTTCTGGTCCAGAAAAATTCTCCAAAAAGTTTCGCTACGTTTGGACTCCGTTTGGTATTGATTTTCTGCAAAGTAAAAAACAAGCAAAAAATTGCACTTAGCACTGGGCACTATGTCAATAGGTTAGTCCCAAAAAATGATGTAAAGTTGCTATAAAATGATTGTAAAACATCCAAGAATGATAATATGATAGCATGGAACAATGAAAAATTATAGATACACTGGAGACGTATCAGAAAGCATACGGTGGGTAAACGAATTACTGTTGAGCAATTGGTAGAAAAGCGCAAAGTATGATGGCATCCAAGGCAATGATCATGAATATAGGCATCACAACCGTGACAAGTAGACCGACTCATGCCTGCATCTACTACTATTACTCCACTCATCAAACGCTATCCAGCCTGCATCTAGAGTATTAAGCTATGAAAATGGAGTAACGCCTTAAGCAAGATGACATGATGTAGAGGGATAAACTCATGCAATATTATATAAACCCCATCTTTTTATCCTTAATGGAAACAATACTATATGAGCCTCGCTACCCCTTCTATCACTAGGTGAGGACACCGCAAGATTGAACCCATCACAAAGCACCTCTCCCATTGCAAGAAAAACCAATCTAGTAGGCCAAACAAAATTGATAGATCGAAGACAAATACAAAGTGATCTTAATCATGCATAAAGGAGTTGAGAGAAGACTCAAATAATATTCACAGATGATCTGATCATAAATCCACAATTCATCGGATCTCAACAAACCCACCACAAAAGAAGAATACATCGAACAGATCTCCAAGAACATCGAGGAGAACATTGTATTGAAGTTCAAAGAAAGAGAAGAAACCATCTAGCTACTAGCTATGGACCCGTAGGTCTGTGGTAAACTACTCACATATTATCGGAGGGGCAACAAGGTTGATGTAGATGCCCTCCGTGATCCAATCCCCCTCCGGTGCAGTACCAGAAAAGGCCCCAAGATGGGATCCCCCGGGAACAGAGACGTGCGGAAGTGGAGAAGTGTTTTTGGCGACTCCTCTAGGGTTTCTAGAATATTTGGGAATTTATAGGCCAAAGGGTTGGTGCAGGGGACTCCCGAGGGGGCCACAATCCCAGGGGCGCCCCCCCCTAAGGGCGCGCCCGTATGGCTTGTCGTCGCCCTGTGGGTCCCTTGGCCCCCACTCCAAGTCTCGTAGGTGTCTTCTGGTCCAAGAAAAAATATTGTAATATTTTATTCCGTTTGGACTCTGTTTGATATTTGCCATGGAATTGGCACGGCAGATGTCCGATTTAGAGGACTTAGGTGTGAGGCCATCGCGTGGGTTAGCTTGAAGAGGTTAAAAGCACACAAAGGACACAGAGAATTTATACTAGTTCGGCCCCTTCGATGAAGGTAAAAGACTACGTCTAGTTTGGTTTGGTATTGCTTGGGCGTCGATGAACAGGGAGCGGATTGCTTGCCTGTGTCTCGACGGGTTGTTGCTTGTCCTTGAACCGTCGCCTGGTCGTCCCTTTATATAGGAGGCAATGCCCGGTCCGGTTTACAGAGTCCCGAGGCTGGTTCATAATCGTATCCGCCTCGGCCTCTGCCCTTTCTATCTTACACCTCAAGTTACATGATATGACGGTTTATAAACCGTAAGCTTTACATATGGGCCCTAAGCCTCTATGGGTTGTAACCTTTGTACATACTCTACTAGGCTTTGTAATAATACAACCAGACTAGTGTAATCCGGATCTTCCTGGCCGGTTTATACCTGCTAGTAATATCCCTGACATTAGGTCCCAGATTGATTTGAACTTGTTCATGTCAGTCTTCTAAGTCTTGCATAAATTTCTTCCCTGCCATTTATCTGCTTTGTAAACCGGCCATGACGTCACCTCCAGGAATCATCTTAATCCATCGTGACATCACCTCCGCATTTATTGCTCACCTCTGTTTGTTACCTTTGTTAAATGCCATCCCAAAAATCGAGGCGAGAGCATAATCTTTATATAATCTTTGACCTCCTCGATTCACGTGCTTGCTGTTTCACCTCTTCCGCTTATAAATACCGCTGGGGCCTACCTTCTTTTCCCCCTTCTGCCTTCGTCTTCCTCCGTCGCTCAAAGCTCCGCCGCCGCACTTCAAGCCCGTCGTCGTCGTCGAGCCAGGCCGCTGCATCACCCTGAATCGTGTCCAGAGCAACTCACCGCCGTCCGCTTCTTCATCAGGTATTCCTTCTTCCACACTGTAGATCCCAATCTAGGGTTCCTTCCATAGCTTCCGCCATGAAACTCTGGAGCTTCGCTGTTCATCCTTGCAGGCTAACCTTGTTGTAGATTTCAAACCTTACTTAGATCTGTTTTGAGTGCGCTCCTGCTCCGCACTCACGCCTTTAATTCCTCTATCTTAATAGCTTAAATTTGATCTGTAGAAAACCTCCGCGGTTCTTCATGTATAAGACTTGCATATATTTCATCTTTTTCTTATGCCTCAGATCCATTTTTACTTCAGTCTTCTATGAAAATTGTTTCTTCGTATTGTAGATCTTGTAATTGACGGTTTAGCGTCTGTCTTCTCTATTGTTATAATCCGGTAGCTACCTTACTCTTATATGCTCCCGGACTAGTAACACCATTAGTCCCTTGCATAAACCGGCAATTTAGATCCACACTCTTATATAACGCTCCGGCTTAATTTTAGCAATTGGTAAACCGGATTCTGTATTGCTCTTTTTCAGCATTTCCTTATTCCGAACGATGGCCAAGCAGTTTGTCGCGTGCAACTGGGCTCCTTCCCGCATTACTGAAGAGGACCTTACGAATGCTGCTTCAATCGATATTCTGGGTCCTAAAGACGTCCTGCACTGGCGGGCCCCAGAAAATGAGTGTCCACCTACCCCTAAGGAAGGAGAGGTCATTGTCTTCTTTGATCACCTGGCTCGGGGTTTTAGCCCTCCCGGTTCAAAATTCTTCCGGGATGTGCTAGCTGCTTTTCAACTCCATCCTCAAGACGTAGGCACAAACTCCATATCAAATGTCTGCAATTTTCAAGTCTTGTCAGAAGCATACCTTCAAGAAGAACCATCAGTGGATCTGTTCAGAGACTTTTTCCATCTAAACCGGCGGACAGAGTTTTCTGACGGGCCGCATCAAGAATTGGGCGGCGTCAGCATCCAAAAGACAAAGGATGTGAGCTTCCCTCACGCTGCCCTTCACACGCACCCCAAGGAATGGAACCAATCGTAGTTCTATTGTATAGATACTTCGCCTGAGGGGGAAAACCCACTGCCGGGTTACCGTCCATACCGCCTACCTGAGGATCATCCCCTGCCGTAGCGACTCAGTTCCCCAGACCGAGCCCGGTTTGCCCCTCAGCTTTCTAAGCTTAGGGCCTTTATGGCCAATGGCTTAACCGGAGTAGACTTTGTTCGTTGTTGGCTTGCCTGGAGCATCCTTCCATTGAGCCGACGTTCAGGTCTGATGTGTGAGTATACTGGTAAACCGGATGATCCCTTGCGCCATATTGATATAATACTTCCTGAAAAAGAAGTCGCTGAATCTGCCAAGAAAATGCTCAACGTCACTCTGGAAGAGTGCAGCCGCACCGGTTTAGCGCCGTTCTGCAAAACCAATAAGCCGCCAGTAGTAAGTCTAATCTTTTCCTGTTATTCTGATCCGGCTATATCAATTGCCTTTTATTCATTTTCCCATTTTCCGCACAAGCCACTAATCCCTATTGGAAAAGGAAATCTCAAGATAAAGCGGCCAAGCAACCACGCCGGAAAACCTTTGCTGTTAAGAAAAAGAAGGCCGCGGCTGCCTCCGGTTCACATCCTGAGGAAGATGATTTGGGTTCCGAGGTACGAGATAAACCGGATATGTTTTATTCTCCCTTCATCCAAATTTATGTTAACCGTGCCTTTCCACACGATCAGGCTGAAGGAAGCAAAGCGGCAGAAGTTGAGGTAATCTCTCTTTCTTCAGATTCAGAACCGCCGGCGCCCAAAATCCGCCGGGCGTCCCGGAAATACCCTTTTTATCATCCTTACGCTCAATTGGATCCCAAATTTCTTTTGAAGAAGCAGCAGCATGAGGCACGCCGGACCACGCGCCACAGTGGCCATGTGGTGGAATCATCCGGAATACCTCTTACTCCGGCATGCAGGCGTCGTTCTGAGGTTTTGCTTTCTCCAACTCTTATTCATCCAAAAGCCGGGCTCATACGTAAACCGCTTAAACCGTCTGATCCTAACTATCAGGAGGCTCCCTTGTCCTCTTCTGGCGAGTCGACTGCTACACAGGTCCCTGTGCTGAAGACCGTGCCCGGGTAAGTCCTTTTCAAAATCCGGTTTATATTTGTATCTTGATGATTCTCATTATTCCTTTGATTTTCTCCAGTAAGCCGAAGCCTAGAAAGAGGGCGAAAGCAACCAAAGCGGCTGCCGAGACTGCTACCGTTGAACCGGCCGCTGATCCGGACGAAGTTATCCCTTTAGAAGATAATCCTGCAGCTCAGTCTGATGACCGTATTCCCATGGATCGTGATGACATTGTTGCCCCGGAGGATGCTAATATGGAGAATGTAGTTGAACCGGCGAGCCCTGTCCGGGTTAGCCCTCCTCGGACTAACCCGGCTCCTGTTAGCCCGGCACCTACTGTTGTCCCTCTTCAACAAACTACTGCTACCTCCCCGGACATTGAGATAACTGGGTTAGGTTTTACCGCTCCTGCTGAACCCGTCATTTTGGCCAAGCACACTGCCAAAGAGGAAAAACTTCAACAAGAAAAGGGCAACTGGAGCACGGACTATCCAGCTATGCCCAGTTGAGTGCCTAGGAACTTCATTCCGGGTATTTGAACCGGCTCTTCACCAGCCGTGATTATGAATCCGGGTTGGTTACCATGATGAAGGATAAGTACGAGGTAACTCCCTTTACTTGTCTCTATTTTGAATTCTTTGAAATCCTGTCTTTAGGCCATAGTAGCCCCCAAGTGTCGGTTTAGCTTCATTTGTAGATGAACCGAGACTTCCAGTGTAAATGAATTTACATTAGCCCCCAAGTGCCAGGGGTATAATTTACTTTATGTGCTTGGGACTTGTCTAAAATTCTCTTTTAATACTGCAACTGCACATTAGCCCCCAAGTGTCAAGTGGATAACTTGCTTATGCGCTTGAGACTTGTTTGACTTGTCTTCTAACCCATCTGATTTCCTTGTAAGCTGATTTGACCCAAAGGGCTGCAGAGGTAACCGAACTCCGGGATAGATTGGTTGCTACTGAAACTGCTTCTACCAAGGCCAAGGAAGAGCTTGCGCTGAATTTAACCAACATGGAAAAATTGAAAAAGGACTTTGAAGCGGAGCGGTCCTCCTAGGAGGTGCAGAGAAACGCTCTCGAGAAAAGAGCAAAGGACGCTGAAGCTGCCCTTAATCCGGTTACGCAGGAGTTGACCGGTTTAAGGCAGCAAATAGAACTTATGACTTCTGCTACCTTTGGTGAGCACTCAAGTGTATACGCTTTTCATTTTTGCAATCCTTGTTCTGCTCCGGTTTAACTTTTCACAAATATATTTAGGGCGACGCGTAACTCATCTTGGAGATGACGTCCGGAAGAAGCTCAAGGCCTCTTATACCCTGGTGGAGCAGCTGTATTCCGGCGCTCAAAGGATTATAAGTGCAATGTCCCATCAGAAAGCGGCCCCAACTACCATCCAAGGTACTTTGGAGAAATTATCTATCTTGCCTGTGCGCCTGGTGGAAGTGAAAAAATCTGCTGCGCGGGCTGGCTCTCTGATAGCATTGACCCGGGCCAAAGCATGGGTTCCAGACTTTGATCCGGAGGAGGCTATGAACGCATATCCTAGCTATAAAGAGGATGGATCCACCTTCTCTGCCGAAGACCTCCGTGCCTTGACGAAAGAGATGCGCCCACTCGCCAGCAAACTTGCCGATGAAGCGGATCTGACCAGGTATCATCCGACATATGACTTAGAAAATGAACGGGTGGAGCGGCCGGTTTATGACACCGAGAATCTTATCCCGCCGGTGCGTGGCCATACTTTCGCTCCAGATATTGATCCGTCCGATCTTATTACTGAGGAGATGTACTTCCGTGCACTCTCCAAGATTTACTGGCGCGTTCCCGACTTCCAGCCACTTCCTGAAGACGAAGAAGATCCGGAACAAGCCGACCCTCAGCCTTCGCAGCGTGAGGAAGAATCATAAACCGCCCGGTTTAACTCATAGTTGCTGAGAACTTTCGCCAAAAACTTTAATCCGTTCAGGCCTACAAGTGCCTTGTAATAGGATAGTTGGAAACATTGTCTTTGTCCCAATTCAGATGTCACAGCTTGACTTGGCTTCTGCCAATTTTAATCCCTTGTCTGTTGTGGTTGATCTGTCTATGTTATGTGTATCTCCATAAACAATGCTAAAAAGATGACCTGGCGGTTTACCACCGGACCTATTATATTGCTCCCATAGGCATATATTGAAAGAGTACCTGGTTTATACCCAAAAATTACCTCATACCTTTATTTAAGTGTGCCTGACATCCTTAATCCGGTAGGCATAATTGAACGTGTAGATTCTGATGAGGCTCTTGGCCCTCTTGGCGTTTGCCTGATGACTGTTCCGAGTTATGATAAACGCCGGTTTAAATCATGCTGGTGTTTATGACCCAGACTTTGAACTTATGCTGGTATTTATGACCCAGACTTCTTGCTTTGTAGATATGTGGTCAACTTTGAAGTTGCCCAATTCCCGATTAACAAACTTGGTTAACCACAAAAACTTTGAAAAGCCGCAAAAGCAAAGCATTTTTGGCAAATAAGACCGTGTAGTCGAGGCTTTTTGCGAGCTGGCAGGCTCCAAATCGAGGCTTTTTGTGAGCTTCCAGGCTCGAAATCGAGGTTTCTGATTTGAATGCGATCAGTAAACCGGACCAAAGCGGTTGAGCTAGGATTCGTATGCGACCATGTAGCCCCCATTGGCCTTGAGAATTATGCCCATCAGTGGATTCGTATGCGATCCAAGGCGGACCCTAAACGGGGTTTAAGCTATGATTCGAATGCGATCATATATGTTGGACCAAAGGGGTTAAGCTAGGATTCGAATGCGACCACGTAGCCCCCAGTGGTTTTGAGAACTTGCCGATCAGTGGATTCGAATGCGATCCAAGGCGGACCCAAAAACGGGGTTTAAGCTATGATTCGAATGCGATCATATAAACCGGACCAAAAGGGGTTAAGCTAGGATTCGGATGCGATCACGTAGCCTCCTAGTGACCGTGGAGGCAGGGTACCTATAAGAGAGTTGCGCTTGTACGACAAGTCCTGTTTGGTCCCTTATAGAATTGTCCTGCATATCAAAATGGACTGAACAAAGCATCTTGTTTTCTTGATGAAAATGATATATATCAAGAGAAAGAAACTTTAGATGGATATCACCTGAGTGAATCATAAGATACTTATATTTGAAGAAAAATGGCTGATCCCCCGGTTTACCGGAGGTGCCGGTTTATTTATTAATCATAATATATACAGGATACATGAAGCGGAGCCCATGGCTCAAGTGTAGTAAGGCCGCAGAAGAGCAATGTTCCACGGCCACTTCATCTTTTCCTCCGCTGTCCGTGAGTCTTTATGTTCTCGAACGTCCACCAGGTAGTATGAACCGTTGTGTAGATTCTTGCTGACCACAAACGGTCCTTCCCAAGGTGGGGATAATTTGTGCATATCCGTCAGGTCTTGGATGAGCCGGAGCACCAGGTCCCCCTCCTGGAACGTCCTGGTCTTAACCCGGCGGCTGTGATATCTGCGCAGGTCTTGCTGATAAATTACGGATCGTGCCGCCGCTATGTCACGCTCCTCATCCAGCTGGTCTAAGCTGTCCTATCTTGCTTGCTCATTGGTCACTTCAACATAAGCTGTCACCCGTGGTGAGTCGTGTCGGATATCTCTGGGGAGAACCGCTTCCGCACCATACACCATGAAGAAGGGCGTATAGCCTGTAGACCTGTTAGGCGTAGTGTTGATGCTCCAGAGGACAGAAGGTAACTCCTCAACCCAACACCCTGGTGTTCTTTGCAAGGGAGCCATAAGCCGAGGCTTGATGCCTCGCAAGATCTCTTGGTTGGCTCTTTCAGCTTGACCATTGGATTGAGGGTGAGCTACTGAAGATACATCCAGGCGAATATGCTCCCTTTGGCAAAACTCTTCCATCTCTCCTTTAGATAGATTGGTGCCATTATCAGTAATAATGCTGTGTGGAAAGCCAAACCGGAAAATTACCTTTTTGATGAATTTAACCGCTGTTACCGCATCACACTTACTGACAGGCTCTTCCTCAATCCACTTTGTAAATTTGTCCACTGCCACCAACAGGTGGATTTTCTGATCTTGGGATCGTTTAAAAGGCCCAACCATATCAAGCCCCCAAGTCGCAAACGGCCAAGTAATTGGAATCATCCGCAGCTCCTGTGCCGGAACAAGAGCACGCCGTGAAAATTTCTGACAAGCATCACGTCTCCGGACTAGATCCTCCGCATCAGCATGAGCGGTTAACCAGTAAAACCCGTGATGAAAAGCCTTGGCTACCAGTGACTTTGAACCGGCGTGATGACCACAATCTCCTTCATGTATCTCTCGAAGAATATCACCGCCTTCTTTTGATGATACACGGCGCTGAAATGCCCCAGAAACGCTGCGGTGATGAAGTTCTCCGTTAACGATGGTCATAGATTTGGATCGCCGGATTATCTGCCTAGCCTCAACCTCATCATCTGGCAACTCTCCTCGGCTCGGGTATGCTAAGTAAGGGAGTGTCCAATCCGGAATAACATGAAGCGCTGCCACCAGCTGTGCCTCCGGATCTGGAACAGCCAAATCCTCCTCCGATGGTACCTGAACTGATGGACTGTGTAATTCATCCAAGAAAGTATTTGGTGGAACCGGTTTACGCAGAGAGCCCAGCCAGCTTAGAGCATTGGCCGCTTCGTTTTTTCGCCGGTCTATGTGATCCACCTGATATCCTTTGAAATATCCTGCCACCGCTTCAACTTCTTGTCTGTAAGATGCCATGAGCGGATCTTTAGAGTCCCACTTGCCAGACACTTGTTGCGCTACTAGATCTGAATCGTCGAAACACTTGACCCAGCTCAAGTTCATCTCCTTAGCCATCCGTAGCCCGTGAAGGAGAGCTTCATATTCAGCAGCATTGCTGGTGCAAGGGAACATTACTCGGAGGACATAACAAAACTTGTCACCTCGTGGGGAAGTTAACACGACTCCAGCCCCCGAGCCTTCTAATTGCCTTGAACCGTCGAAGTGAATAGTCCAGTATGTATGATCCGGCTTCTCCTCTGGTGCTTGTAATTCTGTCCAATCATTGATGAAATCTACCAATGCTTGGGATTTAATAGTAGTACGGGGCACATACTTCAATCCATGTGGGCTAAGCTCAATGGCCCACTTTGCTACTCTGCCGGTGGCCTCTCTGTTCTGCATTATATCCCCCAACGGAGCTGAGCTAACAACAGTGATTGGGTGGCCTTGGAAGTAGTGCTTCAGCTTCCGATTTGCCATGAACACGTCATACACCAGCTTCTGCCAGTGCGGATACCTTTGCTTTGACTCAATTAGAACCTCACTGACGTAATAAATCGGGCACTGAACCGGGTATTCCTTGCCTGCTTCTTTGCGTTCCACCATAATTGCCACGCTAACTGCACGGGCATTGGCGGCCACGTATAACAGCAGCGGCTCGTTGTCAACAGTGGTAGCAAGAACCGGCGGTTCTGCTAATTGCCGCTTCAAGTCCTCGAACACAGCGTTTGCAGCATCACTCCATGTCGTGGAATTAACACGGTAGATGTCCGGTTTAATGGACTTAGTTGAGGAACCATCGCACGGGTTAGCTTGAAGGGGTTAAAAGCACACAAAGGACACAGAGTTTTTATACTAGTTCGGCCCCTTCGAGGAAGGTAAAAGCCTACGTCTAGTTTGGTTTGGTATTGCTTGGGCGTCGATGAACAGGGAGCGGATCGCTGGCCTGTGTCTCGACGGGTTGTTTCTTGTCCTTGAACCATCGCCGGGTCGTCCCTTTATATAGAGGCGACGCCCAGTCCGGTTTACAGAGTCCCGAGGCCGGCTCATACTTGTGTCCGCCTCGGTCTCTGCTCTTTCTTCCTTGTCTCACAAGTTACATGATCGGGCGGTTTACAAACCGTAACTCGACACATGGGCCCTAAGCCTTCATGGGCCGTAACCTATACTGGGTATTACAATTATACAACTACATTACCATAATCTGGTTTACACTAGCCGGTTTATACCTGCTAGTAATATCCCTAACATTAGGCCCCAGAATGATTTGAATTTGTTCACATCAATCTTCTCAGTCTTGCATGATCTTCTTTTCTTGTGTCTTCTCATTTTTGTAAACCAGCAATGACGTCATCCTTGGAAATCACTTAATTAGACCGTGACATCACTTCCGCATTTAACGCGTGCAGCTGTCTATTACTTTTGTTTAAAGGCCATCCCGAGAATCGAGGCGACAGGGAATCTTTATCCAATCTCTCACTTCCTCAAATCTCGCGCCTGCCATTTCGTCTTTCCCCCTTTATAAATACCGCCGCATCTCTTCTCCATTTCCTTCCTATCGTCTTCTTCTTCTGTTGCCCGAGCTCAAGCCCCGCCGTCGTCCGTCAAGCTCGCCGTCGCCGGCCGCTGCCTCAACCTGAGCGTGATCAGATAACTCCGCCGCCGCTTCCTGCTGTCTCAGGTATTCTTCCTCCTTGATGTAGATCTATACCCTTAGGGTTCTTTCCGTGCCTCCGCCATTAGACCTAGGAAAGCTTCATCTGTTCTTCCTATATGCCATGCTCGCCGCGGCTTCAACCTTTAGATTTGTCTTCGAACTCTATTTCTGCTCCGCTGCTTTATGCTTAGATTTCGGCATTTAGATTCAATCTTTAGATTCGTTCGTTCTGTATAAGACCCCTGTAGTTCTTTCTGTAATAAACCTGCATAAGTTCTCTCTTTTCCTTATTACTCAGATCTGTTTTACCTTAGCTCTCTGTAGAAACTTGTTTCTTCATCCTTGTAGATCTGTAAGATATCCGCCGGTTTAGTCAGTAATATATCGCTGCTTTTGTAATGTATTGACAATGAACACGACGGTTTAGCTCCTCTCTTTTGTTATCATGAACCGGTAGTAGTGTGTTTCCTGCTTACTACCGGGTTAGCAATGTCATTAGTCCCTTGTCTAAACCGTCGGTGTGACTTTGCATATGTGATCCGGTTTATACATTTGCACTTGAATAATCCGGATTTTATACTTCTTCCTTTCAGCACTTTCATTTTGCTACTATGGCTGCCAAAGAGTTTGTTGCTTGCGACTGCGTCCCTTCTGTCATTACGGAAGAAGATTTAGTCAATGCTGCTGCGATCGGCACTCTGGGCCCTCAGTCAGTTTTAAAATGGCGGGCCCCAGGAAATGAATGCCCCCCTGCTCCAAAAGAAGGGGAGGTTATTGTCTTCTTTGATCACATGGCCCAAGGTTTTACTCCTCCCGGTTCGAAATTTTTCCGGGACGTGCTTGCCGCTTTTCAACTTCATCCTCAGGACATAGGTCCAAACTCTATTTCAAACATCTGCGATTTTCAAGTTTTCTCAGAGGTGTATCTGCAAGAGGAGTCATCAGTCGACTTGTTCTGAGATTTTTTCCATTTGAACCGGCGAACTGAGTTTACTGGTGGTCCTCATCAAGAATTGGGAGGGGTCAGTATCCAAAAGAGAAGGGACACAGTCTTTCCTCATGCCGCTCTCCATACACACCTGAAAGATTGGAACAAGTCTTGGTTCTATTGCCTTGACACTTCACCTGAAGGGGAAAACCCATTGCCGGGTTATCGCGAGCATCGTCTTCCTGAAGATCACCCTTTGCCGCAACGTCTCAGCTCCTCAGAACGGCCCCGGTTTGCTTCTAAACTTGCCAAGCTCAAGGCCTTTATGGCCAACGGACTAACCGGGGTTGATTTTATGCGTTGCTGGCTTTCTTGGAGTATCCTCCCTCTGAGTCCGCGCTCCAGTTTGATGTGTAAATATTCTGGAAAACCGGATGATCCTCAACGGTTTTCCAAGGAAAAACTTTCTGAATCGGAAGTCATTGAGTCTGCTAAGAAGATGCTCAATGTCTCCTTGGAAGAATGTAGCCAAACCGGATTGGCTCCATACTATAAGAAGAACAAGCTGCCTGCAGTAAGCCTTAATCTCTTATGTCTGCTTTTAATCCGTTTATTTAAATCGTTTTCCAACTATCTCTCTCTTTTGAACATGCCGACGATCCTTTCTGGAAAAGGAAACCTCAGGATAAGGCAGGCAAATAGCCGCGCCGGAAGACCTTCGTAGTTAAGAAGAGAAAAGCGGATGCTGGCTCTGGTTCACATGCTGAAGAAGATGATCCGGATTCTGAGGTATGAATTAATCCGGCTATGATTTGTTCACTTTTATCCAGACTTATGCTAACGGTGTCTTTTCACAGGATTTGGCTGAAGGAGATAAAGCGGCAGAAGCTGAGGTAATTACTCTTTCTTCAGATTCAGAATCGCCTCCACCAAAAATTCGTCGGGTAGTCCGGAAATATCAATTTTCTCATCCTTATGCTCAACTGGACCCCAATTTTCTTTTGAAGAAACAGCAACATGAAGCTCGCCGAGCTACACGCCATAGTGGCCTTGTAGTTGAGTCTTCCGGAATATCTCTTACTCCGGCCCGGAGACGCCGCTCTGAGGTTATACTTTCTCCAACTCTTCTTCATCCCAAGGCCGGGCTTATACGCAAACCACTTAAACCGTCTGACCCTAGTTATCAGGAAACTCATTTATCTTCTTCTGGCGAATCCACTGCCACACAAGTCCCAGCCCTGAAAACTGTCCCAGGGTAAGTCCTTCATCTTGTCCGGTTTATGATTGCACTTGTTTTTGTGACTCTGATTTATTTTCTAATTCCTTTCAGCAAACCTAAGCCTAGCAAAAGGGCAAAGGTCAGCAAAACAGCTACTGAGACTGCCACTAACGATCCGGCGGTTGATCCAGATACAACCGTCCCTCCGGAAGGTGAGCCCACAGAGAGCTTGAAGATCCTGCTCCCATGGAGCACACTTATGCCACTGTTCCTGAGAACCCCAACACTGAAAACGTCCATGAACCGGCGAGTCCTGCCCGGGCCAACCTTCCTCGGACTAGCCCGGCTCCCGCTAGCCTGGTTCACACTGCTACTCCACCACCGGCAACTGCACCTTCTCCGGATGTTCAAGTAACCGGTACAGCTTATACCGCTCCTGTTGAGCCCACCGTTTTAGCTAAGCATACGGCTAAAGCGGAGAAAATCCATCAAGAGAAGGGCAAATGGAGCACGGAGTTGTCTGGTTTCGCCGAGCTGAGAGCCCAGGAGCTCTATTCCGGGTATTTGAACCGGCTTCATACTGGTCGGGATTATGAAGCGGGCTTAATCAGCATGATGAAGGAAAAATACGAGGTATCTCCCTTGTCCTTTGTTTTCGCCTTTGTTGTGTTTCTGTCTATATCATGGTAGCCCCCAAGTTCTGGTTTAGCTGTATTTAGAAGGTGAACCAGTACTTCCAGTTCGAGTAAATGATCTTACATTAGCCCCCAAGTGCCAGGGGCATAATTCGGTTTATGTGCCTGGGACTTGTCTGAATTTTTCCTTTGATGTTTCAACTATCCATTAGCCCCCAAGTGTCAAGTAGACAACTTGTTTGTGTGCTTGAGACTTGTCTTGAATTGCTACTGTTTGACGCTTCAACTGCCCATTAGCCCCCAAGTGTCAAGTGAATAACTTGGTTATGTGCTTGAGACTTGTCTGAATTTTTCCCTTATTCCACTTGATTTTCCTTGCAGGCTGATTTGAACCGGAGGGCTGAAGAAATCACTGAACTCCGGAACAGACTTGCCGAAACTGAATCTGCCGCTGCTAAGGCCAAGAAGGACTTGGCGGTGAGCTTAACTACTGCTGAACAGCTGAAGAAATATTTTGAAGAGGAGCGGACAGCCTTTGAAGTGCAAAAGAACGCGCTGGAGAAAAGAGCAAAAGATGTTGAAGAAGCTCTTAATCCGGTGACAGAAGAATTATCTGGTTTAAAACGGCAAATCAAACTGATGACTTATGCCGTCTTTGGTAAGTACTTAATCTGCACGCATGCTTTCATCCTTGCAATCTGTATTCCGGTCCGGTTTAACTGTAATGATCATATGTAGGGCACCGCGTTACCCATCTTGGGGATGATTTACAGAAGAAACTCAAGGCGTCTTATACTCTGGTCGAGCAGCTGTATTCCGGCGCTCAAAGGATCATAAGCGCAATGTCTTTCAATAAACCGGCCCCGACCAACATCCAAGGCACTCTGGAGAAGTTGTCCATCTTGCCTGCACGCTTGGAAGAGGTGAAGAAGTCTGCTGCCCGAGCCGGTTCTCTCGTGGCGCTTACCAGAGCCAAGGCGTGGGTTCCAGACTTTGATCCGGAAGAAGCTCTGAACGGGTACCCCAGCACCAAAGAAGACGGATCGGCCTTCACTGGTAAAGACCTTCATGCTTTGACAAAGGAGATGCGTCCTCTTGCCAGCAAACTTGCTGTTGAATCAGATTTGACCAGGTATCATCCGGCGTACGATTTACAAAATGAGCGGGTGGATCGACCGGTTTATGATACCGTGAATCTAATCCCACCAGTGCGCCCCCACACTTTCGCCCCAGATGTTGATCCGTCTGATCTTATTACGGAAGAGATGTACTTCCGTGCCTTAACAAAAATCGACTGGTGCGTCCCTAACTTTCAGCCGCTTCAAGAAGAGGAAGAAACTCCGGAACAAGTTGATCCTCAGCCGTCACAGCAAGAGGAATCGTAGGCCACATAATTTATTTTTGTAGTCGCAGTCTCATTTTGCTGGAAAGACTTTAATCCGTTCAGGCCTGCTGTGCCTTTGTAATAGGATAGCTTTGAACTATTGTTCGTCGTAATCCGGACGACCCAACTTTGCTTTGGTATCTGCCAAGTTGAATCCTTTGTCTGATATGATTTATCTTGCATATTATCTGTTTCTGCATAGATAACACTTAAAAGATGTCCTAGCGGTTTACCGCTGGACCAATTAAATTGTTCACGGAATATATCAAACAAGTGTTTGTTTATATCAGAAATAACTTCATACCTGCGATTAAGTATGCTTGATATTCTTAATCCGGCGAACTTTGCAGTTTTCTGAGGGAGCCTTTGTGATAGATCCAATAATAATTCCGGGTTTTATAGAAGCTACCGGTTTAGATCATGCTAGAGCTCTGTCTAGACTTTTGAAGATACGTGGTCAGCTGTCAGGACCCCGATCCTAAGTCACACCGATCTAGCTGTAACACGTCATATCACTTTGCGGCCTCACGCACTGTAACCCCACGGGTGCCACCTTACCTGGCCCGGGACCGTTTGCGCATTTTGGCACACGTATATGACAGTGTCGCTAGCATCCATATGACAGAGAACCCGGGCCGACATGGCTAGTTATAAACCAAAAGTGGCACTAAATTACAGAGACAGGCATCCATGACCCAGCAACGAACGTGTCGGTCATCAACGTATGAACCCAAGTCGTAGCAAGCTACATGGACTTAAAGGAACAACGCGTGACATTTCCCCTAAGGGACAGACACAGGAACGAAGAAGGACACATGCCGGCCAGCCTACGTGTTCCGAGCAGTAGCAAGCTACCAAGGCTCATTGGAATCACTAGGAGGCATTTCCCTGTAAGGTAGGCTACCAAAGGAAAACAACTAGGTGTCGGATCCCACACATATCAAGCATTTCAACCATACACACAATATACTCAATATGTGCAAATACAACATTGCATCACAACAGAACTCTATGACTCAAAGTACTTTATTTAAGAGGCTCCAAGAGCCATACATAACATATCCATACAGGTAGGGGTCACATGACCCAACACTCAAGTCATACAGTCATACAAGCACAAGCGGAAGCTACATGTCTGAGTATAGACAACTTAGAAAATAAAACAGGCTTGGTGTAGCCTGACTATCTACAAGGACCTTCACAAGCTCCAGATCACCGTCTGGGTGTCAAGCTACTCGTCGACGTCAACGTCTATGTAGAACCCATCAGCAGGGGCAGGGTTCTCCTCTGCAACAGTTATTAAGCAAACATGAGTACAAAGGTACTCAGCAAGTCTTACCACATAACCTATCATACATGCAACATTATCAAGGGGGTAGTGGAGTTCATAGCAGAAAGCCAGCTTTGACTCTTGGCTAACCTATACTACAACTCTCAACAGATTGCAAGATGTTATTACGAACACGATTCCTCTACTCACCACAACAATACACTACCGAGGACCCTCTTCCGTCATCCTACGGAAGGGCCATCCATGGCACTCACACTTATCTTGAGGCTTTTAGTAGTATCCATCAACTTGTCTATGAACTGTAAGAGTAGCCAAGTAGTCCGTACCGCGAACAACGGCTACTCAAATAGATTGATAACCCTGCAGGGGTGTACCTGTTCACACACGCTCCCACCACTTATCGCCGTTTACTCGACATGTACTCGGCAACCTTCAAGCGGAAGCCCAGCGAGGGTGTCGGCCACGACCTGACTAACTACTCAAGTCTCTCGTCCATGTTTATCGCCTTTTTGGGTTCCATCCGTGGGGAGATCCGGCCGGGGTGTCGCTCACGGCCCCAAACGATGTGTACAGGGTTCCCGAGTCACCAGACGGGCAACCGGTACACCGTGCCACGTACCTGTCGCATCACAACCCACCCCGATGGTCAGCGCTGTGCACGACCTCCAGTAAACTATAAACACCAGAAACTAGTTGCAACTCCTGGACAGAGATCGAGGGTAATTAATAAGCCAAGAGGGTCAATTAAGGATCCCAATGTGTGGTAGTAGCTGTAACTTGAACCACACATACAGATCTCGGGTCCTATGGACGATTCCAATGAAACAACCCACCATGTACTCCTACATGGCCTTTCATCGATACCTTTACCAGGCGTATTCCACACTTCCTTCTCTTTATCGGTATGATCATTTCACTCTGATCCATCACCCAGATGAACCAGACCTGACACAACTCTAAGCATAGCAGGCAACATAAACAAATAGCATGGTGGATCACACATCACATGGCTCAATCAACTCCTACACATGCTAGTGGGTTTCAACTATTTACTGTGGCAATGACAGGTCATGCAAGGGAATAGGGTTCAACTACCGCAGCAAGTAGCAGTTCACACGCTGTTGCCTTAATGCAGTAAAAGAGAGCAGGAGCAAGAAGATTGGGTTTGTATCGGAATGATCAATGATTGATTGCCTGACAAAGTGGTTGTCGGGTATTGCTCTTCAACTGGATACGCAGCAGTATCCTCGGGAGCAGGACCTAACACAGAGAATACCGGCGATACAATCATTAAACAAACAAATGCAACAATATGATGCATGCTCATGACATGGCAAGATGCATGTGTTTGGGCTAATGCAACTATAACCAGAAGGGTTTGAGCCTATTTGAATCAAAGATTCAAATAGGCACTTTAGCTATTACTTAAATAAGTGCATTATCATGTTTTAATGTATACAGCAAGGTTAACTTGCTCAGACATGCATGAAACCAGTGCCATTGGAAAGATTGGATTTTTCTGATCATTTTTCATATATAAATTATTTCCATCTGAGCTACGGTTGATTTTATATGATATTTAGAAGTTTTGGGTATTTTCTGGAATTTCCTGAATTATTTTTAAATCTAAAAATCCCAAAAAATCATTTACTGCGTCAGCATGAAATCATGCTGACGTCAGTCAGTCAACAGAAGCTAGTCCAAGTCAAACATGACATGTGGGCCTCGCATGTCAGTGTCATAGCTAATTAACAAAGTTAATTAGTATTAAGCTAGGATCTAATTAGCTGTCAGTGGGGTCTGGGCCCACGGGTCAGTGACTAAACTAACTAACTAATTTAATTAACATTTACTTAATTAAACTAGCTAATTAGGGGAGGGGTGGCCCACACGTCAGCGACCTAGGGTTGGTCAACCCCCCGGTCAAACGAGTCAAACTCGTCGGCGAAGTGACGCCGGCGAGGCCAGATACGGCGGCGTGCTTCGGAAAACACCCACAAAGCTCGGTTCGAGCCGCGGTTGGGCGCGTTGGAGAGCCCTTGCCGATGCGCATCGAACGGTGGTGGTCGCCGGACCTGTGGTGGCCGGAGACGATGGCAACGAGCTCGACGGCGGCGGCCGGCGTTCGGGCGTGTGTGGAGACACAGCTACGGTGGCCTAGGCGATGCGTGCGTGGTACCTAGCTCGTCTACGTGCTGCGGCGAGCGAGATGGACATGTGTCCGTGACCAAATGGTCATCGGAGCATCGCCGGCGGCAAGCACGGCGGCGGTGGGTTTCGGTGATCAACGGAGCAGCAACTACACGGTGCAAACGAAGCGGAGGAAGGACGGATTCGGCGTAGGGGCTCACAGCGGTGCTAGCGAGCTCGACGGAGAGGTCGGGGACGCTCTGCAGCTTCTTAATCGACGGCGAGGAGCTCCGGCGATCCGAGGAGGGGAACGACGGCGTGAAGGCGTTGCAGGGCTCCCGGCTATCCGTGGCTCAGGGAGGAGGAAGAGGGCGTCGTGGCGAACCTTATGGACATGGTCACGGGACGAGGGGAAGGCTCTAAGTGAGGCAACGGCGAGCGGCGGCGACTGGCGGCTCGGTGGTGAGAGGGGAGAGAGCCAGGGGAAGGCGATGAGGACGAGGGGAAATGAGAGAGAGGTCGGGGCAGCTGCGTGGCGACACAGGGAGGCTTCCAGGGCGTCGGGGAGGCAGGCAAGTAGGGTGGAGGTGGCCGGGCGTGTGCCGGCGTGCGGTGGCCACGCGCGCTTCCTTCTGGCGCGAGGAGGAAGGCGACAGAAGAGGGGCTGGTGGGCTGGGCCGGCCTGCAACAGTGCTGGGCTCAGGTAAGTTCTTTCTCTCTCTTTCTTTTTCCTATTTCTTTTCTGTTTCATTTCTTTTGCAACTTTGTTTAATTAATAAAAATGCCAGAACATTTTTATAACTCATAAAACTTGTCATGCCCACTGTATATATTATGAACAGTATGGAACAGTATAGTTTATGATTATTTGAGCATTTAAAATATTTTATAGCATTTAAATGCCCAAATACAAATACCATATGATTTAATCCAGAGCCCTTAGATGTCCTAGAAAATTGTGCACCATTTTTGGCAGAGGTTTAAGACCAAGGCAGAAATGATGAACATTTTTGAAGGGCATTTTGGGTACATTGGAAAAGATTTTATCAAACCCTAGTTGTTAGGAGAGGGGTGCTGGGGTTTCTGTCATTCCCATTTCAAGTTTCTTTGATAAGTAAACATGATGCACACTCTAGCTAGTCCTAATGCAAGTGCTAACTAGGGATGTGACAACTCACCCCCACTTACAAGAATCGCGTCCCGAGATTCGGGTTCCTCCGGAAAGAGGGTGGGGTACTCAAGTCGAAGACGATCCTCCCTTTCCCAAGTAGCTTCACTCTCGGAATGATGTGACCATTGAACCTTGAGAAACTTGATATTGTGGCGTCGAGTGGTGCGCTCGGTTTGATCAAGAATACGAACGGGGTATTCTCGATATGTGAGATTGTCCTGGAGATCAAGCGTTTTGTGGTCCACTCCGCGGATAGGATCCGAGAAGCAACGCCTGAGTTGAGAAACGTGGAATACGTCATGAACTCTGGATAGGTGCGGAGGTAGTTCCAATTGGTAGGCAACTTCTCCTTGTTTGGCAAGAATGCGAAAAGGACCGATGTAACGAGGGGCCAATTTGCCTTTGATACCGAAGCGATGGGTTCCCTTAAGATGAGTAACCCGAAGGTAAGCCTTATCGCCGACTTCAAAAGTCACAGCCTTATGATGACTATCATATTGGCTCTTCTGGCGAGACTGGGCTGTTTTCAATCTCTCATGAACGATGCAAACTTGCTCTTCTGCTTCCTGGATCATATCCGGGCCAAAGAATTGTCTTTCCCCTGTTTCTGACCAGTTAAGAGGTGTTCGACACCTTCGTCCATATAGAACTTCGAAGGGAGCTTTGCCCAAGCTGGCTTGATAACTATTGTTATAAGTGAATTCGGCAAATGGAAGACACTTTTCCCATTCCATACCGAAAGAAATGACAGAGGCTCGAAGCATGTCTTCCAGAATTTGATTGACTCGTTCCACTTGACCACTTGGCTAGGGATGGAAGGCAGTACTGAAAGAGAGATGGGTTCCCATAGCATTCTGGAAACTTTCCCAAAATCATGAAGTGAAAAGACTTCCACGGTCTGAGTTAATCTCCAACGGCACACCATGAAATGATACTATCCGAGAGACATACAAGTCTGCTAGCTGGCTAGCAGTAATAGTCTCTCGAACAGGCAGGAAATGAGCTACTTTAGAGAGGCGGTCGATAACGACGAAGATAGCATTATTCCCTTTCCTGGTTCTGGGAAACCCGGTAATGAAGTCCATACCGACTTTGTCCCATTTCCATTCAAGAATAGCTAAAGGTTGAAGGGTGCCAGCAGGCCGTTGATGCTCTTCTTTGACTCGACGACAAACGTCGCAGTTAGCAATAAATTGAGCGATTTCTCTCTTCATCCTAGTCCACCAGAATCTCTGACGTAGGTCCTGATACATTTTGGTGCTACCGGGATGAATTGTGAGAGGAGATTCATGAGCCTCCTTAAGAATCATTTGTCGTAGTTGTGGTTTCTTGGGTACCACCAAGCGGTTCTCGAAGTACACAACACCTTGATCATCCATAGAGAAACTTCTAGCAACTCCGCTAGCAATGTTCTCCTTGATCCGAGATATGCCTTTATCATACCGCTGGGCAACTATGATTTGATCCATAAGGGTAGGTTTCGCCACCAAGGTGGAAAGGAATCCTCGAGGAACAATGTGAAGGTTAAGCTTACGAAATTCCTCGTGGAGAAGTGGTTGACCTTGTTGTAACATTAAGTTGTTACAATAAGACTTACGACTTAGTGCATCAGCCATGACATTGGCCTTCCCAGGGGTATAAGTGATTCCTAAGTCGTAATCTGTGAGCAACTCAACCCAACGTCTTTGCCTGAGATTTAGATCCGGTTGGGTGAAAATATACTTCAAACTTTGATGATCAGTGAAGATTTCACAGCGATTACCAAGGAGGTAATGTCGCCATGTTTTGAGTGCATGGACTACAGCTGCAAGCTCTAGATCATGTGTAGGATAGTTATCCTCATGTGGACGCAATTGTCGAGATGCGTATGCAATCACTTGACGATCTTGCATGAGTATGCAACCTAGTCCTTGTCGCGAGGCGTCGCAATAGATTATAAAATCCTTGAAAAAGTCTGGTGGTACCAGTACAGGTGCAGATGTCAGGCGTCTTTTCAGTTCCTGAAAACTGGACTCGCACTGTGGGGTCCACTCAAACTTTTTATCTTTCTTGAGGAGCTCAGTTAGAGGTTTAGCAACTTTAGAGAAATTCTCAACGAAGCGTCGGCAATAGCTCGCTAAGCCAAGAAAACTCCTAACTTGCTTGACCGATTCAGGGGGAGTCCAATCAAGGACGGCTTGAACTCGCTCGGGATTGACAGCAATACCCTTGCCAGAGATCACATGACCCAGATAGGTTACTTCCGGCAACCAAAATTCACATTTAGAGAATTTGGCATAAAGGCGGTGCTCTCGAAGTTTCGTCAATACCAGCCTTAAATGCTCGGCATGATCTTCCTTATTCTTGGAATAGATGAGTATATCATCGAGGTATACCACGACGAATTTATCCAAGTACTCCATGAATATAGAATTCATTAACCGAGAAAAGGTGGCTGGGGCATTGGTTAACCCGAAGGACATGACGGTGTACTCATATTGGCCATAACGAGTAACAAAAGCCGTTTTAGGAATGTCCCCGTTCTTGATTTTGATTTGATGGTAACCCAACCTCAAATCCATCTTAGAGAAGACTGAGGATCCAGCGAGCTGATCATACAGGTCGTTGATCCTGGGGAGCGGATACTTGTTCTTTATGGTGACCAGGTTGACAGGTCGGTAATCTACAACCATACGCTCCGTTCCATCCTTCTTCTTGACGAAGAGGACGGGGCAAGCCCAAGGGGAAGAACTAGGACGGATGAACCCCTTTTGCAAGGACTCATCGGGTTGTTTCTTAAGCTCAGCTAATTCTAGTGGTGCCATCTTATAATGTCTCCTAGAGATTGGGACAGTTCCTGGAATAAGATCTATCACGAAATCGACATCTCTGTCAGGTGGAATTCCTGGCAGTTCTTCTGGGAAAACATCCGGAAAGTCACGGACTACCGGGATATCTTCGAGTTCTGGTAGAGGGCTGGCATTAAGAGAGTAGAGCTGACGCTCAGCCATTCGGGTCAAGACATTGACTATCTTGCCGGATGGATGTGTAAGTTGAACGGTCCTAGTATAGCAATCAATTTTGGCGTAATGAGTTGTCATCCAATCCATACCCAAAATGATGTTTATGTCCGAGGACTTGAGAGCGATTAGAGATGCAAGGAAAACAAGTCTATCGACAAGGATTTCATTTCCATGGCTTACCCTAGAGGTTTGCCACTTTGAACCAGGAGTTTGAATAACCATGGAAGTAGGCATGTCACAAAAAGTCATGTTGTGCATTCGGGCATAGTTTTCAGATATGAACGAATGGGATGCTCCAGTATCGAAAAGAACAGACGTCGGATGACAATTCATGAGAAGCGTACCAAGGACGACGTTAGGATCCTCATAAGCTTCCTCAGCAGAGACATAGTTGACATGACCACGTCAAGTGGGGATTGGCTTGACATAATTCACCTTGCCGGTTGGCTTACCATGGCCAACGGGTTTTCCTGGTTGGTTCTGAGGACACTCACACATGTAGTGCCCTGGTTCTCCACACTTGAAGCAGGTCACAGTGCTAGTGCGTGGAGCAAAGTTGGAAGGTGGTCCTCCATAGGTCTTAGCAGGTGCATACTGTTGAGTTGGGCGAGGCGCCTCATAGGATGGCCTCGGTGTGTACTTGGGTGGCAGAGCAGTGTTAGGAACCCACACACGACGCTTGTGAGAGCCAGAGCCGGATGAGGAACCAAAGTCTCGAGTATGCTTGCGGGTGGCCTCGAAGTCGGTCTGGCCCGTTTCAGCACTGATAGCCTTGTTTATCAGCTTCTGGAAGGAAGTGCACTCGTGCAGACGTAGATCTCGGCGGAGTTCAGGGCTGAGTCCCTTGCGGAACCTTGCCTGCTTCTTGGCATCGGTGGATACTTCCTCAGGTGCATAGCGTGCCAAGTTGCCAAACTCGCGACTATAGCCATCCACAGTTAACCGGCCCTGGGTGAAATTGCAGAATTCCTCCCGCTTGCGATCCATGAGACCTTCCGGAATGTGATGTTCTCGGAATGCCTCACTGAAATCAACCCGGTAGTGATTTGGCCAGTAGGACGCATAGCTTCAAAGTTTTCCCACCAAAGACTGGCAGGGCCCTCCAGATGGTAGGCAGCGTAGGTAACCTTGTCAGCTTCGGCCACACGGGCAGAGTGTAGCTTGTGGGTGATACTACGTAGCCAGTCATCCGCATCCAAAGGTTCAGTGGAGTGATGGAACTTCGGTGGGCACATCTTGATAAAGTCATTGATTGACACCACGTCATTCCTCTGACGGAACCCAGTGTTATGCTCTATGCGTTCCAGCAGACGGTTGGTCTCTCTCTTGTTCCATTCTGCCTCGAGCATAACTTCCGCCAAGGAGGGTGGCTGGGGCAGATTCCCATCTCTAGCCCCACTAGCCTCACCCTGCTCCTGGGCAGCAGGGGTGTTGCGAGTGTTGACCATCCTAGGAAAACAAAACAACGGTTTAGACCAGGATGGCAAAAATTTGACATAGAAGTGCAGAATGTAATGGATGATACGGAATGCAAAGATGTTCATCCGTACGACATGGTAATATAGAAACTGCTATATATACACCAGTGGTCATACACACCATACATAGTTTAGTACAAGCCAAGGCTAAAGTACAACTGCGGTGAAAGACGATACATCCCATCAGAGGCATTCCAAACTCCTATACATTATTTAACTACACCTCCGGAACTCAGTACACACTAAGTCATATTCCATAAGACGCGCAGGACTATGGAAATACAACTACTACAATACTACTACCACGGTCTAGCTCAGACATTCCCGTAGTAATCTTCGTAAAGATTACCACCGTAGCCTGGAAGTGGAACAGACGGATCTTGAAACTCGCAAGCACTCGAAGGCTGTGGACCATAGGGACATGGATGTGGCCTCGGTCCCGATGCTGGTGGTAACCGACGCCCACGTGGAGGTGTAATACCCCCAACGTCACGCCAATCCATGCGATCAGGCAGACGAGTCCGCACGGGGTACAAATCCCGCATGTCCAGATATCCGGCGTGCACAGGAGGTGCAAGCCGTGTCAAAGTAGTCTAGTGGGCGGCTCGAGTGTTATACAGCTCCATTCGGAGGGCACGGACCTCACGGTCCCTATCCTCCAGCATCTGAACAGTAGTCTAAAGCAGTGGCTCTTCATGAGCAGCATCAGTATACAGACCAGTGTAATAGCCTTCCTCTCCGGGAAGTGAGGCTGGCATGTAACATAACTCAGTGTTCAGCAACAGGGCATGCCTAGCCCGGAGAATGGTCATCATCGAATAGGCGGCATCCTGTACTGCCATCTCGATGGTAATCTCGAGTCCATACGACCAATGGATGGGGTCGTTAGCTCCGGGATATGAGGGGTATATCCGGACTGTGCAGAAATACTGACTCTGATTGAAATCCCGGTACTGTTCCTCCACGGTGTACTCAGGATACCAGCGATAACCGGTCACAGTCAGCACATGGACTAGCATGGCCGTGTGACCGGGCACATTAATGCATCGCGTCAAACGAACCACTTGGTGAGGGGTGCGGCCAGACATCTGAAACACGAAGTAATGCAAAGGCATTAGTGTTTCTGGAAGAAATCGGGCAGCATAACAACTGTAAATGCTCAAACAAAGATTTGAGACATCATACAAATGATAGCATAGCCACTCAACAATTCCATATCAAGGTTCCGGGTCCAACAATCATCATACTAAAAGGATAGAAACTGAACTGAGGCTCGAAACCAACAATCCTAAGAGTCTACGGATTAGTAACACGTGAACCTAGTAAGGATAAGAGGCCTAGTCCTAAATCCCCGTAGAAAGAATAGACTGACTCAGATGAGAAGGGCATAAGGTAAAGGAGTAAAAGAGCCTTACGTTCCCTTCCACAATCAATTCCCCTACATATAACTAAGAAATTTTCTAGACTCAACATCGACCAGTTTGGCTTCAGAAACCTACAGGCAGTCCAGCTCTGATGCCAACGCTGTCAGGACCCCAATCCTAAGTCACACCGATCTAACTGTAACATGTCATATCACTTTGCGGCCTCACGCACGGTAACCCCACGGGTGCCACCTTACCTGGCCCGGGACCGTTTGCGCATTTTGGCACACGTATATGACAGTGTCGCTAGCATCCATATGACAGAGAACCCGGGCCGACATGGCTAGTTATAAACCAAAAGTGGCACTAAATTACAGAGACAGGCATCCATGACCCAGCAACGAACGTGTCGGTCATCAACGTATGAACCCAAGTCGTAGCAAGCTACATGGACTTAAAGGAACAATGCGTGACATTTCCCCTAAGGGACAGACACAGGAACGAAGAAGGACACATGCCGGCCAGCCTACGTGTTCCGAGCAGTAGCAAGCTACCAAGGCTCATTGGAATCACTAGGAGGCATTTCCCTGTAAGGTAGGCTACCAAAGGAAAACAACTAGGTGTCGGATCCCACACATATCAAGCATTTCAACCATACACACAATATGCTCAATATGTGCAAATACAACATTGCATCACAACAGAACTCTATGACTCAAAGTACTTTATTTAAGAGGCTCCAAGAGCCATACATAACATATCCATACAGGTAGGGGTCACATGACCCAACACTCAAGTCATACAGTCATACAAGCACAAGCGGAAGCTACATGTCTGAGTATAGACAACTTAGAAAATAAAACAGGCTTGGTGTAGCCTGACTATCTACAAGGACCTTCACAAGCTCCAGATCACCGTCTGGGTGTCAAGCTACTCGTCGACGTCAACGTCTATGTAGAACCCATCAGCAGGGGCAGGGTTCTCCTCTGCAACAGTTATTAAGCAAACATGAGTACAAAGGTACTCAGCAAGTCTTACCACATAACCTATCATACATGCAACATTATCAAAGGGGGTAGTGGAGTTCATAGCAGAAAGCCAGCTTTGACTCTTGGCTAACCTATACTACAACTCTCAACAGATTGCAAGATGTTATTACGAACACGAGTCCTCTACTCACCACAACAATACACTATCGAGGACCCTCTTCCGTCATCCTACGGAAGGGCCATCCACGGCACTCACACTTATCTTGAGGCTTTTAGTAGTATCCATCAACTTGTCTATGAACTGTAAGAGTAACCAAGTAGTCCTTACCGCGAACAACTGCAACTCAAATAGATTGATAACCCTGCAGGGGTGTACCTCTTCACACACGCTCCCACCACTTATCGCCGTTTACTCGACATGTACTCGGCAACCTTCAAGCGGAAGCCCAGCGAGGGTGTCGGCCATGACCTGACTAACTACTCAAGTCTCTCGTCCATGTTTATCGCCTTTTTGGGTTCCATCCGTGGGGAGATCCGGCCGGGGTGTCGCTCACGGCCCCAAACGATGTGTACAGGGTTCCCGAGTCACCAGACGGGCAAGCGGTACACCGTGCCACGTACCTGTCGCATCACAACCCACCCCGATGGTCAGCGTTGTGCACGACCTCCAGTAAACTATAAACACCAGAAACTAGTTGCAACTCCTGGACAGAGATCGAGGGTAATTAATAAGCCGAGAGGGTCAATTAAGGATCCCAATGTGTGGTAGTAGCTGTAACTTGAACCACACATACAGATCTCGGGTCCTATGGACGATTCCAATGAAACAACCCACCATGTACTCCTACATGGCCTTTCATCGATACCTTTACCAAGCGTATTCCACACTTCCTTCTCTTTATCGGTATGATCATTTCACTCTGATCCATCACCCAGATGAACCAGACCTGACACAACTCTAAGCATAGCAGGCAACATAAACAAATAGCATGGTGGATCACACATCACATGGCTCAATCAACTCCTACACATGCTAGTGGGTTTCAACTATTTACTGTGGCAATGACAGGTCATGCAAGGGAATAGGGTTCAACTACCGCAGCAAGTAGCAGTTCACACATTGTTGCCTTAATGCAGTAAAAGAGAGCAGGAGCGAGAAGATTGGGTTTGTATCGGAATGATCAATGATTGATTGCCTGACAAAGTGGTTGTCGGGTACTGCTCTTCAACTGGATACGCAGCAGTATCCTCGGGAGCAGGACCTAACACAGAGAATACCGGCGATACAATCATTAAACAAACAAATGCAACAATATTATGCATGCTCATGACATGGCAAGATGCATGTGTTTGGGCTAATGCAACTATAACCAGAAGGGTTTGAGCCTATTTGAATCAAAGATTCAAATTGGCACTTTAGCTATTACTTAAATAAGTGCATTATCATGTTTTAATGTATACAGCAAGGTTAACTTGCTCAGACATGCATGAAACCAGTGCCATTGGAAAGATTGGATTTTTCTGATCATTTTTCATATATAAATTATTTCCATCTGAGTTACGGTTGATTTTATATGATTTTTAGAAGTTTTGGGTATTTTCTGGAATTTCCTGAATTATTTTTTAATCTAAAAATCCCAGAAAATCCTTTACTGCGTCAGCATGACATCATGCTGACGTCAGTCAGTCAACAGAAGCTAGTCCAACTCAAACATGACATGTGGGCCCGGCATGTCAGTGTCATAGCTAATTAACAAAGTTAATTAGTATTAAGTTAGGATCTAATTAGCTGTCAGTGGGGTCTGGGCCCACGGGTCAGTGACTAAACTAACTAACTAATTTAATTAACATTTACTTAATTAAACTAGCTAATTAGGGGAGGGGTGGCCCACACGTCAGCGACCCAGGGGTGGTCAACCCCCGGTCAAACGAGTCAAACACACCGGCGAAGTGACGCCGGCGAGGCCAGACACGGTGGCGTGCTTCGGAAAACGCTCACAGAGCTCGGTTCGAGCCGCGGTTGGGCGCGTTGGAGAGCCCTTGCCGATGCACGTCGAACGGTGGTGGTCGCCGGAACTGTGGTGGCCGGAGGCGACGGCAACGAGCTCGACGGCGGCGGCCGGCGTTCGAGCGTGTGTGGAGACGCAGCTACGGTGGCCTAGGCGATGCGTGCGTGGTACCTAGCTCGTCTACGTGCTGCGGCGAGCGAGATGGACATGTGTCCGTGACCAAATGGTCACCGGAGCATCGCCGGCGGCAAGCACGGCGGCGGTGGGTTTCGGTGATCAACGGAGCAGCAACTACACGGTGCAAACGAAGCGGAGGAAGGAGGGATTCAGCGTAGGGGCTCACAGCGGTGCTAGCGAGCTCGACGGAGAGGTCGGGGACGCTCTGCAGCTTCTTAATCGACGGCGAGGAGCTCCGGCGATCCGAGGAGGGGAACGACGGCTTGAAGGCGTTGCAGGGCTCCCGGCGATCCGTGGCTCAGCGAGGAAGAAGAGGGCGTCGCGGCGAACCTTCTGGACACGGTCACGGGACGAGGGGAAGGCTCTAAGTGCGGCAACGGCGAGCGGCGGCGACGGGCGGCTCGGTGGTGAGAGGGGAGAGAGCCAGGGGAAGGCGATGAGGACGAGGGGAAATGAGAGAGAGGTCGGGGCAGCTGTGTGGCGACGCAGGGAGGCTTCCAGGGCGTCGGGGAGGCAGGCAAGCAGGGTGGAGGTGGCCGGGCGCGTGCCGGCGCGCGGTGGCCACGCGCGCTGCCTTCTGGCACGAGGAGGAAGGCGACAGAAGAGGGGCTGGTGGGCTGGGCCGGCCTGCAACAGTGCTGGGCTCAGGTAAGTTCTTTCTCTCTCTTTCTTTTTCCTATTTCTTTTCTATTTCATTTCTTTTGCAACTTTGTTTAATTAATAAAAATGCCAGAACATTTTTATAACTCATAAAACTTGTCATGCCCACTATATATATTATGAACAGTATGGAACAGTATAGTTTATGATTATTTGAGCATTTAAAATATTTTATAGCATTTAAATGCCCAAATACAAATACCATATTATTTAATCCAGAGCCCTTAGATGTCCTAGAAAATTGTGCACCATTTTTGGCAGAGGTTTAAGACCAAGGCAGAAATGATGAACATTTTTGAAGGGCATATTGGGTACATTGGAAAAGATTTTATCAAACCCTAGTTGTTAGGATAGGGGTGCTGGGGTTTCTGTCATTCCCATTTCAAGTTTCTTTGATAAGTAAACATGATGCACACTCTAGCTAGTACTAATGCAAGTGCTAACTAGGGATGTGACATCAACTCTGGAGTTGTCCCACTCCGGATCAAATAACCATAAAACACAAATGCCAGAAATACAAATTTGCAAATAAAACGATGTAGTCGAGGCTTTTTGCGAGCTGCCAGGCTCCAAAGTAAAACTTAGCCAAGCAATGGATTCGGATACGATCCATTGAGCTTATGGTTCGGATACGACCATACAAACTGGACCATAGGGGCTAAGCTAGGATTCGGATACGATCCTGCCCCCTACTGGCCTTAAAAATTTAGCCAAGCAATGGATTCGGATACGATCCATTGAGCTTATGGTTCGGATACGACCATACAAACCGGACCATAGGGGCTAAGCGAGGATTCGGATACGATCCTGCCCCCTACTGGCCTTTGCCATGTTCTCTTTGGTTCGAATACGACCTATGTTTGAACAGAATGGCTTTAGTGAGTTTGGGTATGTTCTCTTTGGTTCGAATACGACCTATGTTTGAACAGGAAGCCCTTCAGTGGGTTTGGCTATGTTCTCTTTGGTTCGAATACGACCTATGTTTGAACAGGAAGCCCTTCAGTGGGTTTGGCTATGTTCTCTTTGGTTCGAATACGACCTATGTTTGAACAGGAAGCCCTTCGGTGGGTTTGGCTATGTTCTCTTTGGTTCGAATACGACCTATGTTTGAACAGGAAGCCCTTCAATGGGTTTGGTTATGTTCTCTTTGGTTCGAATACGACCTATGTTTGAACAGGAAGCCCTTCAGTGCATACACGGCAATTGTCATGCATAACCAGTTAGACTGATCAAAGTGTTTAAAATATGACATATAATAAGAAATGTATGGTTGTCACCATAAGACACTTGTATTGGAAAATAGGCTGATCCTCCGGTTTACCGAAGGTGCCGGTTTATTCATTAATCATAATATATACATAGGATACAGCACAACTCATGGCTCAGGTATAGTAGGGCCGCAAGAGGGCGATGTTCCACGGCCTCTTTGTCTCTTCCTCCGATGTCTGTGAGTCCTTGTGTTCTCGAATGTCCACCAGGTAATACGAACCGTTATGCAGATTCTTGCTGACCACAAAGGGCCCTTCCCAAGGCGGGGATAGCTTGTGCATATCTGTTTGATCTTGGATGAGTCGGAGTACCAAATCTCCCTCCTGGAACGTCCTGGTCTTGATCCGGCGACTGTGATATCTGTGCAGATCATGTTGATAAATTGCAGACCGTGCTGCTGCTATGTCACGTTCTTCATCCAGCCGGTCCAAACTGTCCTGTCTTGCCTGCTCATTGGCCGCTTCAACATAAGTCGTCACTCGTGGCGAATCATGACGGATATCACTTGGAAGGACCGCTTCAGCACCATACACAATAAAGAAAGGTGTATAACATGTGGACCGGTTTGGTGTAGTATTGATGCTCCAAAGGACAGAAGGTAACTCCTCAACCCAGCACCCTGGTGTTCTTTGCAAGGGAGTCGTAAGCCGGGGCTTGATACCTCGCAAAATCTCCTGATTTGCTCTTTCAGCTTGACCATTGGATTGAGGGTGAGCTACAGAAGATACATCTAGACGAATATGCTCGCGTTGACAAAACTCTTCCATCTCTCCCTTAGATAAATTGGTGCCGTTGTCTGTGATGATGCTGTGTGGAAAGCCAAACCGAAAAATTACCTTTTTGATGAATTTAACCGCTGTTGCCACATCACACTTGCTCACAGGCTCTGCCTCAATCCACTTTGTAAATTTATCCACAGCAACCAGCAGATGAGTTTTTTGATCCTGGGATCGTTTGAAAGGCCCAACCATATCAAGCCCCCAAGTTGAAAACGGCCAAGTTATCGGTATCATCCGGAGCTCCTGTGCCGGAACAAGAGCGCGTCGTGAGAATTTCTGGCAAGCATCGCACTTCCGGACTAGAACCGCTGCATCGGCACGGGCTGTCAGCCAATAAAACCCATGTCGAAAAGCTTTTGCCACCAAGGATTTTGAACCGGCATGATGACCACAATCCCCTTCATGGATCTCTCGCGGAATATCACAACCTTCCTCAGATGACACACACCGTTGAAACGCTCCAGAAACACTGCGATGGTGAAGTTCTCCGTTTGCAATTGTCATGGACTTGGAACGCCGGACTATCTGCCTTGCTTCTGTCTCGTCGTCCGGTAACTCTCCCCGGCTTAAATACGCCAAATATGGCAGCGTCCAATCCGGAATAACATGAAGTGCTGCAACAAGCTGTGCCTCCGGATCAGGAACGGCCAGATCTTCCTCTGACGGTACTTGAACTGACGGACTGTGCAGCTCATCCAAAAAAGTATTCGGTGGCACCGGTTTACGTTGCGAACCCAGCCGGCTCAGAGCATCGGCCGCTTCATTCTTTCGCCGGTCTATGTGATCCACCTGATACCCTTTGAAATATCCTGCGACTGCTTCCACTTCTCGTCTGTAAGCTGCCATGAGAGGATCTCTTGAATCCCACTTGCCGGACACCTGTTGTGCCACTAAATCCGAATCGCCAAAACACTTGACCCGGCTCAAGTTCATCTCCTTGGCCATCTGTAAGCCATGAAGCAATGCTTCATACTCTGCTGCATTATTAGTACAAGGAAACAATAAACGGAGGACATAACAAAACTTGTCCCCTCGCGGGGAAGTTAAAACAACTCCAGCCCCCGAGCCTTCTAACTGCCTTGAACCGTCAAAGTGAATCGTCCAGTACGTAAGATCCGGCTTCTCCTCTGGCGTTTGCAGTTCTGTCCAATCATTGATAAAATCCACCAATGCTTGAGATTTGATAGCGGTGCATGGCACATACTTCAATTCGTGTGGACTAAGCTCAATGGCCCACTTCGCCACTCTGCCAGTAGCTTCCCTGTTCTGGATTATATCCCCCAACGGTACTGAACTAACAACAATTATTGGGTGGCCTTGGAAATAATGTTTCAACTTCCGGTTTGCCATGAACACACCATATACCAGCTTTTGCCAATGCGGGTACCTTTGCTTAGATTCAATAAGAACTTCCCTGACATAATAGACTGGTCGTTGAACCGGGTATTCCTTTCCTGCTTCTTTGCGCTCAACCACGATTGCCACGCTGACTGCTCGTGCATTGGCGGCGACATATAACAGCAACGGCTCCTTATCAACAGGGGCAGCAAGGACCGGCGGCTGCGCCAGTTGCCGCTTCAAATCCTCAAACGCAGCGTTTGCCTCATCACTCCATATAAACCGGTCCGTCTTTTTCAGCATCTAATAAAGTGGAATCGCCTTCTCCCCCAGACGGCTGATGAACCGGCTCAATGCTGTGATCCGGCCGGCGATACGCTGAACATCATTAATACAAGCCGATTTAGTCAAGGATGTAATTGCCTTGATCTTCTCCGGATTGGCTTCTATTCCTCTGTTTGACACCAAAAATCCAAGGAGCTTGCCCGCCGGAACACCGAAAGCGCACTTCTCTGGATTAAGCATCATTTTATAGGCTCGAAGATTGTCAAAGGTCTCTTTGAGGTCTTCTATCAGCGTCTCCTCCTTCCTTGATTTCACCACAATATCATCCACATAAGCATGAACATTCCTCCCTATCTGCCCCTTAAGACAATTCTGTACGCAACGCTGATAAGTTGCTTGGGCGCTCTTGAGCCCAAAGGCCATAGAAACATAGCAAAAAGCACCAAAAGGGGTTATGAAGGATGTCTTCTCCTGATCTTTAACTGCCATCTTGATCTGGTGATACCCTGAATATGCATCCAAAAAACTTAGCCGCTCACATCCCGCTGTAGCATCGATGATCTGATCAATGCGAGGGAGAGCAAAAGGATCGGTTGGACAAGCTTTGTTTAGGTCCGTGTAATCTACACACATTCTCCACTTTCCATTTTTCTTTAACACCAGCACCGGATTAGCCAACCACTCCGGGTGAAAAACTTCAACTATGAACCCTGCGGCCAAAAGCCTGGCCACTTCTTCTCCTATAGCCTTGCGCCTTTCTTCGTTGAAGCGGCGCAGATACTGCTTGACCGGTTTAAACTTCGGATCAATGTTAAGACTGTGCTCAGCGAGTTCCCTCGGTATACCTAGCATGTCAGAAGGTTTCCATGCAAAGATATCCCGGTTCTCACGGATGAACTCGATGAGCGCGCTTTCCTATTTAGGATCAAGGTTAGCGCTGATAGTGAACTGCTTGGATGAATCGCCTGGCACAAAGTCAACTTGCTTGGTCTCCTCTGCAGACTTCAACTTCAATGCCGGATCATGCTCGGTAGTTGGCTTCTTCAACGGGGACATATCTGCCGGATCAACATTGTCCTTGTAAAACTTCAACTCCTCCGTAGCGCACACTGCCTCCGCGTAAGCAGCGTCTCCTTCTTCACACTCCAATGCAATCTTGTGACTTCCATGAACTGTGATGGTTCCTTTGTGACCCGGCATCTTGAGCTGTAGATAGACATAACACGGCCTGGCCATAAACTTGGCATAAACCGTTCTTCCAAACAGAGCGTGATAGGGGCTCCGGATCTTGACAACTTCAAAGGTTATCATTTCTGACCTGGAATCCTGCTCATCTCCAAAGGTAACTTCTAGGTCAATTTTCCCAACTGGGTAAGCTGATTTACCTGGCACCAGTCCATGAAACACCATGTTTGACTGTCTTAGCTTCTTATCCGTTAGCCCCATGCGACGAAAAGTCTCATAATATAAGATATTGATGCTACTGCCGCCGTCCATGAGTACTTTGGTGAATTTGTAGCCACCCACCTGTGGTGCTACCACTAAGGCCAAGTGGCCCGGATTATCAACTCGTAGCGGGTGATCCTCCCTGCTCCACACAATAGGTTGTTCTGACCAGCGCAGGAATTGCGGCGTTGCCAGTTCAACCGTGTGGACCGCCCGTTTTAAAACCTTTTGATCCCGCTTACACAAACTCGTAGTGAACACATGATACTGCCCGCTGCTCAACTCCTTCGGGTTACTCTGATATCCGGATTGCTGCTGCTGCTGCTGCTGACGCTGCTGATTGCTTTGGTTATTGTGATTACCTTGGCCCTGCTGTTGGTTGTTTTGGATATTGTAACCACCTTGACCATGCTGCTGATTGCCTTGGTTATTATAACCGCTTTGACCATATTGGTTATTGCCTTGGTTATTATAACCATCGTTGTTGCCACGATATCCTGACCCGGAGCCGTTCCCCTGGTGACCCGGGCCGTAAAACCCGGGGCCTGACCCGCCGCCTGGTGGCCTGTTGTTAGATATGAACTGGCTCATGGCTTTCATCATGGCCTTGCATTCTCCTATGGTGTGTTTAGCTGGACGTTCCCTTGATCCGTGTTTCGGGCAAGGCTCATTCAATTCTTGCTCCCAGGTAGCGGGCCCTCCACCGGCTTGTGGAGGCGGTTTACCCTTATTGCGCTGAAAACCCCCTTGAACTTGGGTATTGGCCACAAAATCGGAGCCACCCTCCGCTTTTCGCTTGCCTAAGAAGCTTGTTCCAACCGGATTAGCCTGTGCCGGTTTACCGGGCTTATTGGCTTTTCCTATCTTATCTCCATCCGCTTCTGGATACTTAGTGTTGTCAGAGTCCCCGTACGTCACCAGAGCGCTCATGAGAGTTCCCATGTCATTACAATCCCGTTTGAGCCGTCCTAGTTTTAACTTCAGAGACTCAAACCGGCAATTGTTTTCCAGCGTCACTATTGCCGTACTGGGATTGATACTGTTCGAAGAGTGCAAGATTTCTGATACTCGCCGCACCCATGCACTTGTAGGCTCCTGGTCTCCTTGTATACAGGCCGCCAGATCCACCACTGACATTGGCTGCTTACACGTATCCTTCAATTTTTTGATAAACTGGCGGCGTAACTCTCCCCATGATCTGATGGAATTAGGGGGTAAACCCTTTAGCTAGGTCCGGGCTGTACCCTCAAGCATCATGGTAAAGTATTTAGCACAAGCCGCTTCATCCACGTCCAGCATCTCCATGGCCATCTCGTAACTCTCAACCCAAGCCTCCGGGGCCAAATCTGCTGTGTAATTAGGCACCTTACGTGGACCCTTAAAATCCTTGGGCAACTTCACACTCCGTAAAGCGGGAACAAGACACTGCACCCCAAAAGAACTCGTCGTAACTCCTGTTTCTGCTGTGGTTGTGTGAACCGGCATCGTTTGGCGGACCTCCTCGCGAGCTGCAGATCTAACCCGGTCTTGTGCCCCCTGAGCTTGTGCCTCTGCGACCGCCGGATTATCTTGCCTGTGACGGTGTCGCCTCCGTTCACTACTAGATACCTCTGGTTCCTCCCAATGCCTAGTGTAGCTCCGGCTGTGGCGGGGTGTTGAATGAAGTCTCTCCCTGCTATAAGAATATGCTTGCTGCTGCGTTAACGCTGTGTTAAGCAGATCCTTAACCCTGCGTGCCTCCATTGCTACGGGGGATGTCCCCTCAATGGGTAAAGCGGCCAGGCGTGAAGCGGCAGCAACAATGTTATCCAAAGGGTTTGAATAATGACCCGGAGGGGTAGGGACGTGAGGCGCAGACATAACTCGCCGATCTTGCTCCGCAGTGGGCTGCTGAACCGGCTCATCCCTCGCCGGGGCCGCCCTCCGGCTTATCGCCGGATCATTGCTGATTCCCGCTCCTGGTGTCTTGAAAAGATTCATCGCCTCATAAACCGGCGGTAGACGAGAATGGTACCTTCGATTCCTTACTCCCTGTGTAGAGGCCTATTCCATCCTCAGCTGAAAAGCCTGATCATCCAGCTCTGCCTGCCTCATTGCTATCATAGCCTTCTCTGCCTTCAGATTTTCTTTTGCTTGATCGATCCGACCCTTCAGCTGAAGGAGCTCTGCATCGTGTTGCGCCTTGTCTGCTGGAGCTACCTCTGCCATGGCTCACGTTGTGAACTCCTCGATCAAGGTGGATAGAGCGTCAGAGGGCGAGAGGGCTTGGCCGCTCCCCCCTACACCAGCTTCTGTTGTCATCGCCCCGTTCACCATGGACTGCGGCGTAGGTTGTGAATCGGCCATAAAGACAGCCACTCGGTTTGGCGGATCAAAGGGGTCCGGAATACTGTCTCCGTCGAACATACCCTCAGACCGGCCATCCCGCAACTGATACAAAGACTCAGTCTCTCCGGATGAAGATTCATCGTCGGAATAGACAACTGTCTCGCCACTGGAATCCGATCTGTCCTCGGCTTGGACCCCGTGAACTGCTCCGACGAAAACATGCTTCATGGCTGGTCGAATCCGGGCCGATCTCGCACGCTGAGCCGGCTCGACGATGTTGGGGAAGATGTCCGGCCCAGGTCCCGGTTCACCAATTTTGCCGATGAAGACGTGGATGCCACCGAAGGGAACCCGGTACCCGTATTCGATTGAATCGGCCTCCAGTCCCCAGCCTGCGTCGTCGATGTAGATCCGGCCGCGGCGACTCTTGGTCATCCGGTCGACCGCGTAACCCTTGAGCCCTTCAAAGCTGCCCTTCAAGGGCGCCAACTGTCGTGGAATTAACACGGCAGATGTCTGGTTTAACGGACTTAGTTGAGGAACCATCGCACGGGTTAGCTTGAAGGGGTTAAAAGCACACAAAGGACACAGAGTTTTTATACTAGTTCGGCCCCTTCGAGGAAGGTAAAAGCCTACGTCTAGTTTGGTTTGGTATTGCTTGGGCGTCGATGAACAGGGAGCGGATCGCTGGCCTGTGTCTCGACGGGTTGTTTCTTGTCCTTGAACCGTCGCCGGGTCGTCCCTTTATATAGAGGCGATGCCCAGTCCGGTTTACAGAGTCCCGAGGCCGGCTCATACTTGTGTCCGCCTCGATCTCTGCTCTTTCTTCCTTGTCTCACAAGTTACATGATCGGGCGGTTTACAAACCGTAACTCTACACATGGGCCCTAAGCCTTCATGGGCCGTAACCTATACTAGGTATTACAATTATACAACTACATTACCATAATCTGGTTTACACTAGCCGGTTTATACCTGCTAGTAATATCCCTGACACTCCATATAAATCGATTTTTCTTTTTCAGCATCTGATAAAGTGGAATTGCCTTCTCTCCCAAACGGCTGATGAATCGACTTAACACTGTAATCCGGCCTGCTATGCGCTGGACATCATTGATACAAGCCGATTTAGTCAAGGATGTGATCGCCTTGATCTTCTCCGGATTGGCCTCTATTCCTCTGTTTGATACTAGGAATCCAAGGAGCTTACCTGTCGGAACACCAAAAACGCACTTCTCCGGATTAAGCATCATCTTATAAACCCGGAGGTTGTCGAAGGTTTCCTTTAGGTCTTCTATCAGTGTTTCCTCCTTCCTTGACTTTACCACGATGTCATCCACATAGGCATGGACATTTTTTCCGATCTGCCCCTTAAGACTGTTTTGTACGCAACGCTGGTAAGTTGCTTGGGCACTCTTGAGCCCAAAGGGCATAGATATATAGCAGAAGGCTCCAAAGGGAGTTATGAAGGTTGTCTTCTCCTGGTCTTTAACTGCCATTTTGATCTGATGATACCCTGAATAAGCATCCAAAAAACTTAGTCGCTCACATCCTGCCGTAGCATCAATAATCTGATCAATACGGGGGAGAGCAAAAGGATCAGTTGGACAAGCCTTGTTTAGGTCTGTGTAATCTACACACATCCTCCACTTTCCATTTTTCTTTAACACCAGAACCGGATTGGCCAACCACTCCGGATGGAACACTTAAACTATGAACCCTGCGGCCAAAAGTCTGGCCACTTCCTCACCTATAGCCTTGCGCCTCTCTTCATTGAAGCTGCGTAGGTACTGCTTGACCGGTTTAAACTTCGGACCAATGTTAAGACTGTGCTCAGCGATTTCCCTCGGTATACCTAGCATGTCAGAAGGTTTCCTTGCAAAGATATCCCGATTCTCACGGATGAACTCGATGAGCGCGCTTTCCTATTTGGGGTCTAGGTTAGCGTTGATAGTGAACTGCTTGGATGAATCACCTGGCACAAAGTCAACTTGCTTGGTTTCTTCTGCCGATTTAAACTTCAACACCGGATCATGCTCTATAGTTGGCTTTTTTAATGGGGACATATCTGCCGGATCAACGTTGTCTTTGTAGAATTTCAACTCCTCCGTAGCACACACTGCCTCTGCATAGGCTGCATCTCCTTCCTCGCATTCCAATGCGATCTTGCGACTTCCATGAACCGTGATGGTTCCCTTGTGACCCGGCATCTTGAGCTGTAAATAAACATAGCACGGTCTAGCCATGAACTTGGCGTAAACCGGTCTCCCAAACAGAGCATGATATGGGCTCCGGATCTTTACGACCTCAAAGGTCACTATCTCCGACCTAGAATCCTGCTCATCCCCAAAGGTGACCTCCAAATCAATTTTTCCAACTGGGTAAGCCGATTTACCTGGTACCACTCCATGGAACACCGTGTTGGATTGTCTCAACTTCTTGTCTGTCAACCCCATACGACGGAAGGTCTCGTAATACAAGATGTTGATACTGACGCCGCCATCCATGAGTACCTTTGTGAATTTGTAGCCACCCACCTGTGGTGCTACCACTAGGGCCAACTGGCCCGGATTTTCAACCCGTGGCGGGTGATCCTCTCTGCTCCACACAATAGGTTGTTCCGACCAACATAGAAAACGTGGCGTTGCCGGTTCAACTGCGTGTACTGCCCGCTTCAGAATCTTTTGATCTCGTTTGCACAAACTCGTAGTAAAGACATGGTACTGTCCGCTACTTAGCTCCTTCGGATTACTCTGATATCCGGATTGCTGCTGCTGTTGATGCTGCTGATTGCCTTGGTTATTGTAACCGCCCTGACCGTGCTGCTAGTTGCCTTGGTTGTTGTAACCACCCTGACCATGTTGCTGATTGCCTTGGTTGTAATTATTGTTACTGCCATGATATCCTGATCCGGAACCATTACCCTGGTGACCAGGACCTTGAAAACCAGAACTCGAGCCGCTGCCCGGGGGTCCGTGGTTATTTTTGGCTTGTTTCATGGCCTCTATCATGATCCGACATTCCCTCCATGTATGTTTAGACGGGAATCCTTCTTTGCTGTGTTTAGGGCAAGGCTCGTCTAACTGTTGTTCTAGACTAAGGAATTGCCCTTCCCCACGAGGAGGTGGTCTACCCTTGCGGCGCTGCCCGTTTCCCTGAACGTTGGTATTAGCCACAAAATCAGAACCACCCTCTACCTTTCGCTTGCCATTGTAACTCGTTCCTACCGGATTAGCTTGCGCCGGTTTGCTAACCTTGTTTGCCCTCCCGGATTTGTCTCCATCTGCCTCTGGGTACTTAGTGTTATCAGAATCCCCATATTTCACCAGAGCGCTCATGAGTGTCCCCATGTCATTACAATCCCGTTTGAGCCGTCCCAACTTCAGCTTCAGAGACTCAAACCGGCAATTGTTTTCCAGTGTTACTATCGCTGTACTGGGGTTGATACTATTGGAAGAGTGTAGGATTTCTGATACTCGCCGCACCCAACTGCTAGTGGGCTCCTGCTCTCCTTGAACACACGCTGCTAAATCTACCACTGACATTGGCTGCTTGCACGTGTCTTTGAAATTTTTGATAAACTGGCGACGCAGTTCTCCCCATGATCCGATGGAGTTAGGTGGTAAGCCGTTTAACCATGTCCGGGTTGTGCCTTCCAGCATCATGGTGAAGTATTTGGCGCAAGCCGCTTCATCCACATCTAGCATCTCCATAGCCATCTCATAGCTCTCAACCCACGCCTCTGGAGCCAGGTCTGCCGTGTAGTTGGGCACCTTGCGCGGACCTTTGAAGTCCTTGGGTAATTTTACGCTTCGTAAAGCGGGGACAAGACACTGTACTCCAAAGGAACTCACCGTGACTCCCGTTTCTCCTGTGGTTGAGTGAACCGGCGTCATTTGACGGGTATCCTCGCGGGCGGTATGTCTGGCCCGATCTGCTGCCTCCTGGGCGTGTGCTTCTGCTCCTGCTGGATTATCCTGCCTGTGGCGATGACATCTCCGCTCGCTGCTAGACACGGCTAGTTCATCCCAGTGCCTAGTGTAACTCCGGCTCTGGCGGGGGGTTGAATGAATCCTCTCCCTACTGTAAGAATACGCCTGCTGCTGTGTCAACGCCGTGTCCAGCAATTCCTTAGCCCGGCGCGCTTCCATCGCCACGGGGGATGTCCCCTCAATGGGTAAAGCGGCCAGTCGTGAAGCGGCGGCGACAATGTTGTCCAACGGGTTAGAATAATGGCCGGGGGTGGGGATGTGTGGCGTGGGCACAACTTGACGATTTTGCTCCGTGACCGGTGGCTGAACCGACGCGCCAGTCCCTGGAGCTCCTCCCCGGTTTACCTCCGGGCGGTTACTGGTTCCCGCCCCTGGTGTGCCAAAGAGATTCCTCGCCTGGTAAACCGGCGGTAGACAAGTTTGTTGCCTTCTGTGCATTACTTCCTGTGCAGAAGTCTGATCCACAATGAGCCGGAAAGCTTGGGAGTCTAGCTCTGCTTGCCTCGTAGCTATCATGGCTTTCTCTGCGTCCAGATCCCGTTTAGCCTGCTCAATCCGGCCCTTAAGCTGAAGGATCTCCGCATCATGTTGCGCCTTGTTGGCAGGAGCTACTTCTGCTATTGCGCGTGCTGTCAACTCCTCGACCAAGGTGGATAGAACGTCAGAGGGGGAGGGGGCTTGGCTGCTCGCCCCTGCACCAGCTACCTCTGCTGTGAACGCCCCGGTCATCGTGGGCTGCTGCATAGACTGTGATCCGGCCATGAAGACAGCCACCCGGTTTGGTGGATCAAAGGGGTCCGGAATACTGCCACCATCGGATATACCCTCGGATCGTCCGTCCTGCAACAGATACAAAGATTCGGTTTCCCCGGATGAAGACTCATCGTCAGAATAGACAACTGTCTCGCCACCAGACTCCGATCCGTCCTCGGCTTGGACTCCATGTACTGCTCCAACAAAGACACGCTTCACGGCGGGCTGAATCCGGGCTGATCTCGCACGCTGAGCCGGCTCGATGATGTTGGGGAAGATGTCCGGCTCAGGTCCCGGTTCACCAATCTTGCCGATGAAGACGTGGATGCTGCCGAAGGGGACCCGGTACCCGTATTCGATTGAATCGGCCTCGGGGCCCCAGCCTGCGTCGTCGATGTAGATCCGACCGCGGCGACTCTTGGTCATCCGGCCAACCGCGTAACCCTTGAGTCCTTCAAAGCTGCCCTTCAAGAACTCGAAACCATCATACGATAGCCCCACTGTGGGCGCCAACTGTCGTGCAATTGGCACGGCCGATGTCCGGTTTAGAGGACTTAGGTGTGAGGCCATCGCGCGGGTTAGCTTGAAGAGGTTAAAAGCACACAAAGGACACAGAGAATTTATACTAGTTCGGCCCCTTCGATGAAGGTAAAATCCTACATCTAGTTTGGTTTGCTATTGCTTGGGCGTCGATGAACAGGGAGCGGATTGCTTGCCTGTGTCTCGACGGGTTGTTGCTTGTCCTTGAACCGTCGCTGCGTCGTCCCTTTATATAGGAGGCAACGCCCGGTCCTGTTTACAGAGTCCCGAGGCCGGTTCATAATCGTATCCGCCTCGGCCTCTTCCCTTTCTATCTTAAACCTCAAGTTACATGATATGACGGTTTATAAACCGTAAGCTTTACATATGGGCCCTAAGCCTCTATGGGATGTAACCTTTGTACATGCTCTACTGGGCTTTGTAATAATACAACCAGACTAGTGTAATCCGGATCTTCCTGGCCGGTTTATACCTGCTAGTAATATCCCTGACAATATTCCTTTTCTGCAAAAGCCAAAAACAAGGGAAAAGCAGAAAGTGGCTCTAGGCACTGGGTTAATAAGTTAGTCCCAAAAATAATATAAAATAGCATATCAATGCATATAAAACATCCAAAGTTGATAATATAATAGCATGGAACAGTCAAAAATTGTACATACGTTGGAGACGTATCATGATGCAGCAAAGTAGAGATAAGTATTTTCGTCAGTTAAGAACCAAGGTATCAATCTAGTAGGAGGCACAAGCAAGTCCCCAATATAAGCACGTGCACAAACTAACAGACACGTGCACACAACATGAAAAAGGGGTTGTCAATCCCTTCATGGTCACTAGCAAGAGTGAGGTCTAATAGAGATAGATTTAAAATATAAGAAAAAAAGTCAAAATAAAGTAAGCACAAAATAATTGTAGCAAGGTACTTTTGGGTTTTTGATTTTATAGATCTGAAAACATATGATGAAAATAAACCCGGGGGCATAGGTTTCACTAGAGGCTTCTCTCTAGAAGAAAGCATACGGTGGGTAAACAAATTACTATTGAGCAATTGATAGAAAATCCCAAAGTTATGAAGATATCTAAGGCAATGAACATGAATATAGCCATCACGTATGTGACAAGTAGACCGACTCCTGCCTGCATCTACTACTATTACTCCACACATCGACTGACTCATGCCTGCATCTATAGTATTAAGTTCGTAAGAACAGGGTAACGCTTTAAGCAAGATGACATGATGTAGAGGGATAAACTCAAGCAATATGATATAAACCCCATCTTGTTATCCTTAATGGCAACAATACAATACATGCCTCGCTACCCCTTCTAACACTAGGTGAGGACATCGCAAGATTGAACCCATCACAAAGCACCCCACCCATTGCAAGAAAAACCAATCTAGTTGGCCAAACCAAATCGATATATCGGAGAGGAATACAAAGCTATCTCAATCATGCATAAAAGAGTTCATAGAAGACTCAAATAATATCCATAGATAATCTGATCATAATTCCACAATTCATCGGATCTTAACAAACACACCGCAAAAGAAGATTACATCAAATAGATCTCCAAGAACATCGAGGAGAACATTGTATTGAAGTTTAGAGAGATAGAGAGAGAGAATAAGCCATCTAGCTACTAGCTATGGACCCGTAGGTCTGTGGTAAACTACTCATGCATCATCGAAGGGCGGCAAGGTTGATGTAGAGGCCTTTCGTGATCGAATCCCCCTCCAGTGGAGTACCGGAAAAGGTCCCAACATGGGATCTCACAGGAACAGAAACTTGCAGCGGTGGAAAAATAGTTTTGGCGACTCTTCTGGCGTAGGGGAGTATTTGGGTATTTATAGAGCGAAGATTACGGTTGGGAGACCTCCAAGGGGCCCACAAGCCCGGGGGCGCCCCTCTGGGGCGCACCCCTATGGCTTGTGAGCGTCTTGTAGTTCTTCTGGCCTCCTGTCCAAGTCTCATAGGTATCTTATGGTCCAAGAAAAATCATCGTAAAGTTTTATTCCATTTGGACTCCGTTTGATATTCATTTTCTGTAAAAGCCAGAAACAAGGAAAAATAAAAACTGGCACCAGGCACTAGGTTAATAGGTTAGTCCCAAAAATTATATAAACTAGCATATTAATGCATATAAAACATCCAAAGTTGATAATATAATAGCATGGAACAATCAAAATTATAGATGCGTTGGAGACGCATCAAGCATCCCCAAGCTTAATTCATGCTTGTCCTCAAGTAGGCAAATGATAAAAATAGAAGTTTTGATGTGGAATGCTACCTAACATATTTATCATTGCAATTCTTCTTATATTGGCATGAATATTCAGATCCATATGATTCAAAACAAAAGTTTAATATTGACATAAAAACTATAATACTCAAGCGTACTAGAAAGCAAAATCATGAAACTTCAAAAATAACATGGCTAAAGAAAGTTATCGCTACAAAATCATATAGTCTTGTTATGCTATATCTTCTCAACACAAATTATAAATCATGAACTACCCCGGTGTCAGCCAAGCAATTGTTTCATGATTTTTAACGTCCTTCAGTTTTTTCAAATCTTCACGCAATACATGAGCGTGGGCCACGGATATAGCACTATAGGTGGAATAGAAGGTGGTAGTAGAAAAAAGAAGGGAGAAAGTCTCACATCAACTAGGCAAATTAATGGACTATGAAGGTGTCCATAAATTGATATCAATGTGAGTGAGTAGGGATTGCCATGTAACGGATGCACTAGAGCTATAAGTGTATGAAAGCTCAAAAGAAAACTAAGTGGGTGTGCATCCAACTTGCTTGCTCATGAAGACCTAGGGCAATTTGAGGAAGGCCATCATTGGAATATACAAGCCAAGTTCTATAACGAAACAATCTCACTAGTACTATATGAAAGTCTCAAAATAGGAGACTCACTACCATGAAGAACATGGTGCTACTTTGAAGCACAAGTGTTGAAAAGGATAGTAACATTGTCCCTTCTCTCTTTTTTTCTCAATTTTTTTATTTTGGGCTCTTTGGCCTCTCTTTTTTATTTGGGCTCTTTGGACTATTTTTTTATTTGGCCTCTTTGGCCTCTTTTTTATATAACCTCACATGGACAATGTTCTAATAATGATGATCAACACACTTTTATTTACTTACAACTCAAAAATTACAACTCAAGGTAAAAAAAACTCATAATGACGGAACATTGGAGTTACATGGCAATATATCTCCGAATGGCTATGAAAATGCCATAATAGGTAGGTATGGTGGTTGTTTTGAGGAAAGGTGTAAGGTGGATTTAATGCACCGGCGAAAGTTGCGTGGTACTAGAGTGGCTAGCAAAGGTGGAAGGGTGAGAGTGCGTATAATCCGTGGACTGAACATTAGTCATAAAGAACTCACATACTTACTGCAAAAAGTTTATTAGCCCTCTAAGCAAAGTACTACTGCGCATGCTCCTAGGGGAGAGGTTGGTAGGAGTTAACGATTGCGCGCTCCTGACTTTCACACAAAGAAAGACTATCAAGGATAAATTACGATCCAACTTCATCACATAACTAGAAGACCATACGTGCATGCTACGGGAATCACAAACCTTAACACGAGTATTTATTTTATTCGACAATTTACTATTAGCGTGACTCTAATATTACCATCTTCATATCTCAAAACAATTGTAGGGAATCAAACTTCTCATACATTCAATGCTCTTTATGAAAGTTTTCATTATATCCCCCTTGGATGCCTATCATATCAGGACTAAATTCATAACCTAAGCAAATTAACATGCTGTCATTAGACTCTCAAAATAATATCAGTGAAGCATGAGAGTTCATCAATTTCTTCAAAATAACATCACCGCCGTGCTAAAAAATATATAAGTGAAGCGCGGCCCTCGCGGTCCGTCTTCCTATGGCCTAGGAGGCGGCCCTCGCGGCCCAAGAAGATCGGCCCAAGCTTGCCCCCCCCCCCCGGAGAAAGACACCTCGCGAGGCTCCTCCACCTCCAGGCGGGGCAAAGCAGATTTCACGAAGTCCTCGACAGCCTACTGAGGCCAGCTCGCAGGGCCGCCTCGTGAGGCCTACATCGCGAGGCCAGCCTCAGGATTTCAGCCACGAAGCCCGCGCGTGTCACATGGGTGACACCTTGTTGTCAGGACAAGGATGGCAGGGTACGGCAGAGACCAGTTTCCACTTTGATGCTAAGGGAGCAGCGGTGCCTGCCTCCTTCTAAAGCAAGTCCCAAAGTTTTCCACTTTGGTGAAAGAAGACTAAGACAGCTCGGCACCCAGGACATACGTCGCCGCCGAGCCCACACTTACTTCAGGATAACACCTTTTGCAGGCGAAGACCATCTTTGGCCAGGATAAGCCTCCGCCCTTGTTCCCCTTCAAACTTGCCGCCCTGTGGAAACCATTTCCTGCTCATATACTCGGGGAAGAGGCAAAAGGCATTATAAGAAGGGAGGACATCCATTGTAGTGGAGGATCTTCTTCCCCAAGCTCACCTCGCCTTGTAGCTCCAAGCACAGTATTGCCCACAAACAATCCCAACCAGGCAAGACTAGGGTCTTACACCACCACGGTTGCCCGAACCTGGGTAATTCGTGTGTCCTTCCATCCTCTGTGCTTGCGTGCGTCCACCGGGACCTTGTTTCCGTCCATATCTAGTCGACTAGGTTGCGAATCAGAGCCCCAGTGTCCGAACCTCAGTTCCTCGTCAAGTTCGTGGACACAGGTCCCTGGAACCGACAACTGTCGCGCATGTTGTTTACCTTTTTGTGCTCGACTCATCCTAGCTTGCTGCAAACGACCGATTCGACTGTTCCTAGTGAGTCATGTTGTGGTCAACTTTAAGGTTCGTGCGCGTGCAAGCCAGGCCCCATTATATAATACCAGACCAACTTTCTTGCACCCACTGGGTCTGTTTTGGGTGACGCGGGTGAACAAACATGCCCTTGACGATAAAGGGTTTCCCCCCACTTTATATTATAAAGCCATCACAAGATACAACCAACATGTTGGGGCCGCAACACAACCAAGGCCAAAGAAAACAAGAAGTGGAAAGAGAAACAAATGGCAACACTGGCAGTTCAACGAAACAAAGAAGAAGACCGCCAACCGTTGCGCCCCCAAAGATTTCCCACCACACGCCAAGCACACCAAAGCGTTACATAGTGAGCGACACCTTCAAGAAGGAAAGCGACGACGACGTCGCTGCTGCCCGGACAACTCCTAGGGTTTCCCTCGGTACACGAAGGGCGGTGAGGAGGGGGTTATACAAGAAGGAACAACGGCGCCCGCAGGCATCACCACCTTGGTGTCGGGCGAGCCGGCAAGGATTTTTCCTGACCCCCACCCTCGCCACCCTGACCGATCTGAGTGCTCCACCAAACCAGTCGCCCACCAACGCGCGCCACCACGGTCTTGGAATCACCTCGTTGCCAACCTGAGGGCCATCGTCACGAGACCAAGAGCAGGAAGAAGGGAATAGTGCACCCGAGGGCACCAGCAAAGCAGCCGAGCGGGAGGGGACTACCTCCACTGCCAGAGCGGAAGCCGACCGGGCATGGCATCTGGGACACACCAAGCCACCACCGGCCCGGCCCGGCCCAGGTCACCACTGATGGAAATATGCCCTAGAGGCAATAATAAAACTTGTTATTATTATATTTACTTAATCATGATAAAGGTTTATTATTCATGCTAGAATTGTATGGAACGGAAACCTAAATACATGTGTGAATACATAAACAAATACCGTGTCCCTAGTAAGCCTCTACTAAACTAGCTCGTTAATTAAAGATGGTTAAGGTTTCCTAACCATGGACATGAGTTGTCATTTGATAACAGGATCACATCATTGTGAGAATGATGTGATGGGCAAGACCCATCCGTTAGCTTAGCATATGGTCATTCAGTTTTATTGCTATTGCTTTCTTCATGTCAAATACATATTACTTCGACTATGAGATTATGCAACTCCCGGATACCAGAGGAATGCCTTGTGTGTTATCAAACGTCACAACGTAACTGGGTGGTTATAAAGATGCTCTACAGGTATCTCCGAAGGTGTTTGTTGAGTTGGCATATATAGAGATTATGATTTGTCACTCCGAGTATCGGACAGGTATCTCTGGGCCCTCTCGGTAATACACATCATAAACTTGCAAGAAAATGACTATAAACTTGCAAGCAAATGACTAAGGGGTTGGTCACAAGGTTATGTATTACGAAACGAGTAAAGAGACTTTCCGGTAATGAGATTGAACTGGGTATAGAGATACCGACAATCGAATCTCGGGCAAGTAACATACCGACGGACAAAGGGAATTGTGTATGGTGTTATAACGGTCCGACCGATAAAGATCTTCGTAGAATATGTAGGAGCCAATATGGGCATCCAGGTTCCTTTATTGGTTATTGACTGGAGAGAAGTCTCGGTCATGTCCACTGTTCAAGAAATCTTCCGATTCACCGATTAATCTTCCGATTTATCGCTAATCAGGGGGTGACCGATAAGATTATGCCTTATCTTTGCCATTTATCTTTTGGACCGATTTATCGTTCTGATAAGCGATTTATTGGGAATCTACCGATAAATCAGACCTACTAGTAACACTATGTTTGCAAAAACTATGTTTATTTATGTTTTGTGGACCTTGTTACGTAATCTGTACTATTGTCCTATTTTTTTTGCCATTATACAAGGATTCAAATGCTAGAAATCAAGGTAACACTTCTGTCGTGTGCGGCGCCCTCCTCCACAGTTTATACCCCCGATCATATTTTCCTAGTACTTAGGCGAAGCCCTGCGGAGATCACTTCACCATCACCGTCACCACGCCGTCATGGTGACGGAAATCATCTACTACCTCGATGTCTTACTGGATTAAGAAGGCGAGGGACTTCACCGAGCCGAACGTGTGCAGAACGTGGAGGTGTCGTGCGTTCGGTGCTTGATCGGTTGAAGCGCGAAGAAGTTCGACTACATCAACCGCATTGTGAAATGTTTCCGCTTACGGTCTACGAGGGTACGTAGACACACTCTCCCCCTCGTTGCAATGCATCTCCATGGATAGATCATTGTGTGTGCGTAGATTTTTTTTATTTTCCATGCAACGTTTCTCAACAACCACTGGCCCAGATGGGCCCGCAAGGTCCCTCCGCCACGCCGCAGCACGCCTGCTGCCCACGCTACCGCCGTTGGAGACCGCTGCCGCCCCACTCCGACCACCAGGGAGCCATGCCGCCATGCAGAGAACCACCAGCCCGCCCGAGCCCAGATGAGGCCCAAAGGGCCCAGATCTAGGCCTAGCGGTCGCCGCCGGCCGAGCCCCAACACCATCGCGCCACCCCGCAGCAAACGGCCATGCCGCCGCGCCTAAGGCACCCATGGCCCGCGGGAACCAGCCCAACGAGCCAGACCGTCGCCGGTCGAACCACACCGCTGCCAGGAGAAGCCCCCGCGCCCCCACCGCGCGCCCGGGGAAAGACCAACCCGCCGCCACCAGCACCGCACGGGCAAGGGCTCGGCGGCGGCGGACGGGGAAGAGGATGGGGAGGGGGCTGGAGGAGGAGGAAAGGGCTAGGGTTTGCCCGTCGCCCGCGGGGGGTGGGGGGCGAGCGAGCGAACGAAAGGGGGACTTCTGACAAAACATGCCCTTTAGGTATGAAACTGAATGCAACAACGTAAGTAACGAACAGGCTAACAGCGCAGCTACCATTTTTGTTTTTGTTTTTTGAAAGCAAACAGCGCAGCTAGCAGTTAGCTAATGCTAAAGGTGGTAAAAGAAACAGAGCGACAGACACGCTACTTCGTTCGTAGTAGATGGTGCGTGCATGTCTGGTCTGGCCTCTTGTTCCGCCTAGGAGCACTCCCCGTCAACTCCGTTCCCGCCATTCGCTCCCCTCCACCGGCTCCAGTAAACATCCGCTGCAACTCCTCCACCCTCCCCTCTCCCTCGCATTTCTAGGACCCCCACACACCTCGCCGGCCCTGACGTCGCCTGCTAGGACCGAGTTAACCCAAGAACCGCACACCCGCAGGATCGACGTACCAAGCAGCTAGCAGCAGACATGCGTCGCCTGTCCCTCCTCCTCCTGGCCACGGCCGCCCTCCTCGCCGCCGCGGTGGCAGGAGTGCGCGCCGGGCCGGAAGTGCCCCAAGCGGCGGTGGCAGGAGTGCACGCAGGGCCGGAGGTGCCCCAGGCGGCGGCGGTGGCAGGAGTGCGCGCCGGGCCGGAAGTGCCCCAAGCGGCGGCGGTGGCAGGAGTGCGCGCCGGGCCGGAAGTGCCCCACGCGGCGGCGGCAGGAGTGGTCGCCGGCCCGGGAGTGCCCCAAGCGGCGGCGGCTGGAGCGCGCGCCGGGCCGGAAGTACACCAAGCGGCGGCGGCAGGAGTGCTCGCCGGGCCGGGAGTGCCCCAAGCGGCGGCGGCAGGAGTGCTCGCCGGGCCGGGAGTGCCCCAAGCGGCGGCGGCAGGAGTGCTCGCCGGCCCGGGAGTGCCCCAGGCGGCGGCGGGGGGGCCGCCGGTGAAGCTGTCGCCCGATTTCTACAGCCAGACGTGCCCACGGGCGGAGCGGATCGTGGCGGAGGTGGTCCAGTCGAAGCAGATGGCGAACCCGACCACCGCCGCGGGCGTGCTCCGCGTCTTCTTCCACGACTGCTTCGTGACCGGCTGTGACGCCTCCGTGCTGATCGCTCCCACCCGTTTCGCCAAGTCCGAGAAGGACGCCGACATCAACCACTCCCTCCCCGGCGACGCCTTCGATGCCGTGGTGCGCTCCAAGCTGGCCCTGGAGCTGGAGTGCCCCGGCGTGGTGTCCTGCGCCGATGTCCTGGCCCTGGCGTCCCGGGTGCTGGTCACCATGACCGGAGGCCCCAGGTACCCGGTCCCGCTGGGCCGCAAGGACTCGCTCTCTTCCAGCCCCACCGCCCCCGACGTGGAGCTCCCGCACTCCAACTTCACCGTGGGGCGCATCCTCGAGCTCTTCCAGGCCAAGGGGTTCACGGTGCAGGAGATGGTGGCGCTCTCCGGCGCGCACACGCTGGGCTTCTCCCACTGCCAGGAGTTCGCGTCCAGGATCTACGACTACCGCGACAAGACCGGCAAGCCGGCGCCGTTCGACCCGAACATGAACCCGGGCTACGCCAAGGGGCTCCAGGCCGCCTGCAAGGAGTACCTCAAGGACCCCACCATCGCCGCCTTCAACGACGTCATGACCCCCGGCAAGTTCGACAACATGTACTACGTGAACATTGAGCGCGGCCTGGGCCTGCTGAGCACCGACGAGGACATGTGGTTGGACCTGCGCACCAGGCCCTTCGTGGAGCGCTACGCCGCCAACAACACCGCCTTCTTCGACGACTTCGCCCGCGCCATGGAGAAGCTCAGCATGTTCGGCGTCAAGACCGGCGCCGACGGCGAGATCAGGCGGCGCTGCGACGCCTACAACAGCGGGCCCAACGCCCTGTGATCGATGCGTGCATACGTTCCGCCGGCGTCCACGTCTCTGCCCACCACGAAACGTGCTGCACCGACCATTGCATACATGCATGCATGCATGCATGCTTGTGCTCGTTGAATTCCACAGGGTGGCCTTGGGATATCTTCGGGTGCGCACAATTGGGGCCGGCCGGGTGAAGCAAGTTTAATTAATTCTTGTTCGATTGAGTAATCTCTTTAGTTTGTGTGCGGTAAAAAAGTAATCGATATTCGTGTTATTTGTATTCATTTTTTCCCTCTTCTTTCGATCATGTATCTTGCCTAATTAAATCAGCTTTTGTTTTTTCCGCGTGTGACAGTTCATGATTTGTTTCTCTATCGTAATAGGAAGTAACTTAGACTAGTAATATGTACTCTCTTCGTTCGGATTTACTCGTCGTGATTTTAGTTCAAATTTGAATTAAAACCACGACGAGTAAATCGAAACGAAGGGAGTATATTTCAATGCATATTACTAGTCTATGATTACTATGCTCATGGTGGAAATAATAATTTAGACTAGTAACAAAGCATATGTTATGCATGTTAGTTGTCCATATTGGTAGTAACATATGTATAGTATCATTCATTATTTATTTAGATATAGATTCATTTTGCCTCGGGTTATGTATGATAACATTTGTGTTGCCATAATATTTATTTTCTCGTTAACTATTTGCCACATAAGGTCGATCATAGTGCACTAGTAGAAAATAGGCTTTGGTCCAGGCCTGGCCAGCCCATTAGTCCCGGTTCAGTCACGAACCGGGACCCGTGGGGGCATAGGTCCCGATTCGTGAGCCCACAGGGGCGGCCGGGCCTCGTGACGCATTGATCCCGGTTCACGTGTCCCCTTTGGTCCCGGTTCCATACATGAACCGAAACCAATGGGCCTCGCTCCTGGCCCACAACCATTGGTCCCGGTTCGTGGCTAGAACCAGGACCAAATGGGGGCTTTTAGTCCCGGTTTCATCCACGAACCGGGATCAATGAGGTGCCTATATATAACCCCTCGCCCGCGAGCAGACCACTCCACTGCTCTGTTTTTTCTGACCGGCGAGGGGAGAGCTTTGTGGTGCTCTAGCTCACCTCCTATGCACATGAGGTGTTCGATGAAATGCCCGAACCACACTACTTAACCTTTCTCCTCTCGAAGCTCCTTGTCCAAACTTCATTTTCCTCAAGATTTGTCTAGGTTTGCCGGTCCCTCCTGTGCCCGAGCCATTTGTCCTCATCGATGTTATTCGTCCGCGCCGATCTCGTCGCCGGCACCACCGTGGTGAGCCTCTTGTTCTTATTTTCTTTCTAAAAGAATTTTTTTTTACTTTTATGATTTAGAAAGATATTTGTATAATTTTCTTACTTTTATTATTGTTTGTTATTATATAGTGCTGAGGTTTTGATATCCGCCCACGTCGGCCCTCGTCCTGTCTATGATTCGGATGTGGTATATTATCTTTCATAACTATTTGTTTTAGTGTTTATGACAATTATGCCGACCAACGTGACATAGATGTTTTTATCTAGGAGTATGTGAACTGGAAATTCCAACCGACCCTCTTGTGGAGAGGTTAAATTTAGTTGAAAAGGAAAACAGGGACTTGAAGAAAAAACTAGAAAAACTGAGGAGGAGAAGATGGAATTGGAGTTGCATGTTGTGGAAGTCGTCGATGATCACAAGATCAAGATGGACCCTCTTGTGGAGAGGTTAAATTTAGTTGAAAATGAAAACATTTACTTGAAGAAAAAACTGAAAAAAACTGAGGAGGAGAAGATGGAAGTGGAGTTGCATGTTGCGGAAGTCGTCGATGATCACAAGATCAAGATGGATGCAATACGCTTCAAGATTAGAAACATTAGAAAATATAACATCCATACTGAGGCTTGGTATCATTATGCCGTTAGATCAATTGTTACCTTAGTTGTGATTATGATCGCATTTGTTGTTGCATTGAAATGTTTTACATAGTTTCAATGTATGGTTTAATTAGATGCTCTGGAGAGCTATATGTTGTTCAATGATAACTATGTATGTACTTTGGTTTTATAACATGCTATGTGGGTGAAATGATGATACCATGCCAACTTTCAACCTCTTCAGAGTTCATTTGAAGTGCTTTTCAATTTCAAGGTCATTTAGCTCAAAAAATCAGTAAATGCATGAAAAATACCAAATGAAGTCAGAAAGGGTTTAAAAGATGATGATGTGGCTTTGAATGGTTCATTTTGAACACACAAAAAGTCTGGAGTCCAAAAAAATAAAATCCCTTTGTAACAAATGAATTTTCGTCCGAAACCCTGATACTTCGAAAGAGATTGTCCATTTTGTACATGAATTGCATCCAGTATTTGTTGTAACCCTCAAAAAATTTTACCACATGCTATGTGGGTGAAATGATGATACCATGCCAACTTTCAACCTCTTCAGAATTCATTTGAAGTGCTTTTTAATTTCAGGGTCATTTAGCTCAAAAATCAGTAAATGCATGAAAAATACCAAATGAAGTCACAAAGGGTTGAAAACTTATGATGTAGCTTTGAATGGTGCATTTTAAACACACAAAAAGTGTGGAGTTCAAATAAGTTCAATAAAATGAAATCCCTTTGTAACAAATGAGTTTTCGTCCGAAACCCTGATATTTTGAAAGAGATTGTCCATTTTGTACATGAAATGCATCCAATTTTTAATGTAACCCTCTAACTTTTTAGCACATGCTATGTGGGTGAAATGATGATACCATACCAACTTTCAACCTCTTCAGAGTTCATTTGAAGTGCTTTTTATTTTTTAGGGTCATTTAGCTCAAAAAATCAGTAAATGACTGAAAAATACCAAATGAAGTCACAAAGGGTTGAAAACTTATGATGTGGCTTTCAATGGTGCATTTTGAACACACAAAAACTGTGGAGTTCAAATAAGTTCAATAAATAAAATCCCTTTGTAACAGATGAGTTTTCGTCTGAAACCCTGATATTTCGAAAGAGATTGTCGGTTTTGTACACGAAGTGCATCCAGTTTTTGTCGTAACCCTCTCAACTTTTTAGAACATGCTATGTGGGTGAAATTATGATACCATGCCAACTTTCAACCGTTTATAGTAAAGTTATTCACAAACTAGTGATTCAAACAAATATCAAAAAAATCAAATTTAAACTATTCAAATTTGAAAACTAATGGCACTAGCAGAAAGTTTATAATTTTTGTGACCTAAAAGAAAAATGAATCACAGAAAAACTGTAAGTGGAAACAAAAGAAAATAAATAAAGCAAAAAAGCAAAATAAAAATTGAAGAAAAAAATGCCACCTTCTGGGCCACCACGACCTGAATACGACTAGAAATCCAACCGTGGGTCAGGATTCAGGCCCGCAGAAGGCCGGTTAGGCCCACAGGCAGATGTAGTGTGTTTAGACCTGTGAGCCTGCATTAAATAGGAGCTCGACATAGATGGGGCAACAACACTTATAAACAGGTGCTGGCCTCTCTCAGCTAGCGAGATGGGACTAAACTCCCACCGCGGTTGTGCGAGGCACAGGCTATTGGTCCCAGTTGGTGGCTCGAACCGGGACCAATGCCCATCGTTGGTCCCAGTTCGTGGCACAAACCGGGACAAATGCCCCCCTTTGGTCCCGGTTCGTGCCCCGAACCGGGACCAAAGGCTTTGCTATATAAGCCACCACTTAGTGTTTTTTTTCAGATTTCATCGCCATTGCCGCCCGACGACGGCGAGGTCAATGACACCGCCAGGCTGCCCCGCCCCCGTCCGTCGTCCCCGTCGTCACTGTCGCCCCTGCCCCGGCCTCATCGCGCCCTGCCCCGACCTCGCCGCCGCTCCCCTGCAAGTGAGTCGCGCCTCCCCGTTCCCCTCTTCCCCCAGCACCCCAACGCCGCCACTTGCCTCGACGCCGATGTCGCCCACACTCCGCCCGCTCTGTCGACGGCCCCTGTTTTTTCTTTCTTTTTTTTTCTTTTCCTTTTGTTCAAGTTGAATTGTGTAATTTTAGGTATATGCTCTTTATATGCTCTTTTTTACATTTTTTAAAAAAATATTGGAGATTATGTTATGCTCACAAAAAAGTCTATTTTTTATAATAATTTTATGTATGTATGTTCATATGCAAAAGTTACATTTAAGAAAAAAAAGAAAATGTATGTATGTTCATATGCAAAGAATATGCAAAAGTTAGAATTTTTTAGTGTAGTTTTTTACTATTGTATAATGTAGTTTTTTCTGTTTTATAGTGTAGTTTTTTTACTATTGTATAATGTAGTTTTTTTTATTGTTTTTAGTAAGTGTTTAATAGAATTACTACGAAAATTAATAGAACAAGTTGAACTAGCTATTTTATTTTTAGTAAGAACTAGTTTATTTTTATTTATACTAAGTGCTTAGTTGAACTAGTTGAATTAATATAACTAGTTTATTTTTAGTAAGAACTTTTAGGTATATGAGATTTGATGATCTAATTAAAAATTTACTATAGAACGCCATATGCCCCGCTGCCGCTGCTGCTGAGGAGGAGAGAAAGAAAGGGCGGCCGGCCCCCCAACCCTAAACCAATTCGGTTTGGGACTAGGGGGCACGCGCCACCTCCTGGCTGTTGCCTCCTCTCTCCACTAGGGCCCATGAAGGACCATTAACCCCCCTGGGGGATTCCGGTAACCCCTCGGTACTCCGCAAAATACCCGATACACTTCAGAACCATTCCGGTGTCCGAATATAACCTTCTGAAACCATTCCGGTCAATAACCAATAGCGGAACCTGGATGCTCATATTGGCTCCTACATATTCTACAAAGATCTTTATCGGTCAAACCGCATAACAACATATGTGGTTCCCTTTGTCATCGGTATGTTATTTGCCCGAGATTCGATCGTCGGTATCATCATACCTAGTTCAATCTCGTTATCGACAAGTCTCTTTACTCGTTCTGTAATACATCATCTCATGACTAACTCATTAGTCATTTGCTTGCAAGGCTTATAATGATGTGTATTACCGAGAGGGCGCTGATGTCTACTACGCAACCTTCTTCTTGTAGACATTGTTGGGCCTCCAAGTGTAGAGGTTTGTAGGGCAGTAGCAAATTTCCCTCAAGTGGATGACCTAAGGTTTATCAATCCGTGGGAGGCGTAGGATGAAGATGGTCTCTCTCAAACAACCCTGCAACCAAATAACAAAGAGTCTCTTGTGTCCCCAACACACCCAATACAATGGTAAATTGTATAGGTGCACTAGTTCGGCGAAGAGATGGTGATACAAGTGCGATATGGATGGTAGATATAGGTTTTTGTAATAAGAAAATATGAAAACAGCAAGGTAGAAAGTGATAAATGTGAGCATAAACGGTGTTGCAATGATAGGAAACAAGGCCTAGGGTTCATACTTTCACTAGTGCAAGTTCTCTCAACAATAATAACATAACTGGATCATAAAACTATCCCTCAACATGCAACAAAGAGTCACTCCAAAGTAACTAATAGCGGAGAACAAACGAAGAGATTATGGTAGGGTACGAAACCATCTCAAAGTTATTTTTTCTGATCTATCTATTCAAGAGTCCGTAGTAAAATAGCACGAAACTATTCTTTCTGTTCGATCTATTATAGAGTTTGTACTAGAATAACACCTTAAGACACAAATCAACCAAAACCCTAATGTCACCTAGATACTTCATTGTCACCTCAAGTATCCGTGGGCATGATTATACGATATGCATCACACAATCTCAGATACATCTATTCAACCAACACAAAGAACTTCAAAGAGTGCCCCAAAGTTTCTACCGGAGAGTCGAGACGAAAACGTGTGCCAACCCCTATGCATAGATTTCCAAGGTCACGGAACCCGCAAGTTGATCACCAAAACATGCATCAAGTGAATCAATAGAATACCCCATTGTCACCACAGGTATCCCACGCAAGACATACATCAAGTGTTCTCAAATCCTTAAAGACTCAATCCGATAAGATAACTTCAAAGGGAAAACTCAATCCATTACAAGAGAGTAGAGGGGGAGAAACATCATAAGATCCAACTATAATAGCAAAGCTCGCGATACATTAAGATCGTGCCATCTCAAGAACACGAGAGAGAGAGAGAGAAAGAGAGAGATCAAACACATAGCTACTGGTACATACCCTCAGCCCCGAGGGTGAACTACTCCTCCCTCATCATGGAGAGCGCCGGGATGATAATGATGGCCACCGGAGAGGGATTCCCCCCACCCTCCGGTAGGGTGCCAAAATGGGTCTAGATTGGTTTTCGGTGGCAACAGAGGCTTTCGGCGGCGGAACTCCCAATCTAGGTTACTTTCCGGAGGTTTCAGTACTTATAGGAATTTTTGGCATAGGTCTCACGTCAGGGGGGTCTCCGGGCTGTCCACGAGTTAGGGGGCGCCACCACTTGGGGTGGGCGCGCCCCCCACCCTCGTGGGCAGCCCGTGGCTCTCCTGGCCCAACTCTTTTACTTCGGGGGCTTCTTTTGGTCCAGAAAAAATCATCAAAAATTGGCTCGTCAATTGCACTCCGTTTGATGTTCCTTTTCTATAAAACTCAAAAACAAGGAAAAAAACAGAAACTGACACTGGGCTCTAGGTTAATAGGTTAGTCCCAAAAATCATATAAAAGTGTATATAAAAGCCCATAAAACATCCTAGAAGGATAATATAATAGCATGGAATAATAAAAAATTATAGATACGTTGGAGACGTATCAAGCATCCCCAAGCTTAATTCCTACTCGTCCTCGAGTAGGTAAATGATAAAAACAGAATTTTTGATGTGGAATGCTAACCAACATAATTTTCAATGTAATTTATTTATTGTGGCATGAATGTTCAGATCCGAAAGATTCAAGACAAAAGTCTATATTGACATAAGAAATAATAATACTTCAAGCATACTAACAAAGCAATTATGTCTTCTCAAAATAACATGGCCAAAGAAAGTTATCCCTACAAAATCATATAGTCTGGCTATGCTCCCTCTTCATCACACAAAATATTCATATCATGCACAACCCCGGTTTCAGCCAAGCAATTGTTTTCATACTCAAATTTTTTTTCAAACCTTTCAACTATCACGCAATACATGAGCGTGAGCCATGGATATAGCACTATAGGTGGAATAGAGTGGTGGTTGTGGAGAAGACAAAAAGGAGGAAGATAGTCTCACATCGACTAGGCGTATCAATGGGCTATGGAGATGCCCATTAATAGATATCAATGTGAGTGAGTAGGGATTGCCATGCAACGGATGTACTAGAGTTATAAATGTATGAAAGCTCAACAAAAGAAACTAAGTGGGTGTGCATCCAACTTGCTTGCTCATGAAGACCTAGGGCATTTGAGGAAGCCCATCGTTGGAATATACAAGCCAAGTTCTATAATGAAAATTCCCACTAGTATATGAAAGTGACTAAACAAAAGACTCTCTATCATGAAGATCATGGTGCTACTTTGAAGCACAAGTGTGGAAAAAGATAGTAGCATTCTCCCGTTTCTTTTCTTTTCTTTTATTTTATTTTTTGGGCCTTTTTTTTGGCCTTTCCTTCTTTTTTTCTTTTTTTTTCTTTTGGGACAATGCTCTAATAATGATGATCATCACACTTTTATTTACTTACAACTCGATATTACAACTCGATACTAGAACAAAGTATGACTCTATATGAATGCCTCCGGCGGTGTACCGGGATGTGCAATGAGTCAAGAGTGACATGTATGAAAAATTATGCATGGTGGCCTAGCCACAAATACGATGTCAACTACATGATCATGCATGGCAATATGACAATATGAAGTGTGTCATATGAACGGAACGGTGAAAAGTTGCATGGCAATATATCTCGGAATGGCTATGGAAATGCCATGATAGGTAGGTATGGTGGCTATTTTGAGGAAGGTATATGGTCGGTAAATGGTACCGGTGAATGTTGCGCAGTACAAGAGAGGCTAGCAATGGTGGAAGGGTGAGAGTGCGTATAATCCATGGACTCAACATTAGTCATAAGAACTCATATACTTATTGCAAAAATCAAAGAGTCATCAAAACAGAATATTTAACGCATGCTCCTAGGGGAAGGGTTGGTAGGAGTTAACCATCACGCGATCCCGACCTCCACACAAAGGATGACAATCAATAAATACCTCATGCTCTAACTTCGTCACATAGCCATTCACCATACGTGCATGCTACGGGAATCACAAACTTTAACAAAAGTATTTCTTGAATTCATAATTACCCCGCTAGCATAACTCTAATATCACCATCATCATATCTCAAAACAATCATCAAGTATCAAAATTCTCCTATCATTCAATGCACTTTATGTGAAAGTTTTTACTATACTCATCTTGGATGCCTATCATATTAGGACTAGAATTATAACCAAAGCACATTACCATGCTGTTCTAAAAGACTCTCAGAAGGATATAAGTGAAGCATGAGAGTCCATCTATTTCTTCAAAATAAAACCACCGCTATGCTCTAAAAAGATATAAGTGAAGCACTAGAGCAAACTACAAACTACTCTGAAAGATATAAGTGAAGATCAATGAGTAGTTGAATAATTATGTAACTATGTGAAGACTCTCTAACATTTAAGAATTTCAGATCTTGGGATATTATTCAAACAGCAAGCAAAACAAAATAAAACAAATTGACGCTCCTAGCAAAATACATATCATGCGGTGAATAAAAATATAGCATCGAGTAAAGTTACCTATGAACGAAGACGAAAGAGGGGATGCCATCCGGGGCATCCCCAAGCTTAGGCTCTAGGTTGTACTTGAATATTACCTTGGGGTGCCTTGGGCATCCCCAAGCTTAGGCTCTTGCCACTCCTTATTCCATAGTCCATCGAATCTTTACCCAAAACATGAAAACTTCACAACACAAAACTCAACAGAAACTTGTAAGCTCCGTTACTATAAGAAAATAAAACCACCACTTAGGTATTGTTATGAACTCATTCCAAATCCATATTGGTGTAATATCTATTGTATTCCAACTTCTCTATGGTTCATACCCTCCGATACTACTCATAGATTCATCAAAATAAGCAAACAACACATAGAAAACAGAATCTGTCAAAAAACAGAACAGTCTGTAGCAATCTGTAACTTTCGAATACTTCTGTAACTCTAAAATTCTGAAATAAATTGGTGGACGTGAGGAATTTGTCTATTAATCATCCGAAAAGTCCATTTTAAACCCTGAACTCGTAGACATTCGGCGAAACGAATCCTCAAGTCAAAATCCCGGTCGATTGCACCATAAACTATACAATCCCGGTCTAAATCAAACATTGACCAATATCAACCGGGATTTGTCTAGCTGGTGGGCCTAGGAGCACCGCCCTCCGCACTGGGCCCTTTTTTTTGCTCAAAAAAAATTATCTTTATTTTTTGGTCGCTCTTTGCGGCAGAATTCCCGACGTACGCACAGGAGAGCGGGACCTCCTACTCAGCGCTGTAGGCGCCCGTTCGAGCTGCTGGGCTGGAAAAATTATAGTCTTATTCGGTCGGATTAGGAATTGAACTCTGGCCGCGAATTTGCAGGCCACGATCGTCAACCACTAAGACAAGCTCACATTGCAGTTTATACGAGGAAACGAAACTATTTGACCCTATATTTAGTACAAACAGTAAACATATAGCAGTATTATATACCTGCTATAAATTCTTTGAATAAATAAAACTTAAATTTAAAAAGTATTCATAAAAACCAAGAATTGAAAGAAATTAAAATTTCAAAAAATATTTATACCAATTGAATTCACAAAAATGGAAAAAGTTTGTTAATTTAAAATAAGTAATCAAATTTTTAAAAAAGTTCATCGTATTTAAAGAAATCAGAAATTTCGACAAAAAAGTTCATTTATTTCGAAAAAAATCGTTGAATTAGAAAAAAGGTTTACGAATTTGTATAAAGTTCATCGTTGAATTTTTTTAAATAAAAATTGAACATGTTCGTGATATACGCTGAACAGTATTGAATAAATGTTGAACATTTTTGTGATACCATTGAACAATATTTAAATTTCATTGAACATCTTTGTAAGAAAATATTTTTTTGAAGTTAGTTCTATGTTTTGATTTAGAACAAATATTTGTAAACAGAAAAAAAGAATCGAACAAGGTAACAGAAAGCAAAATGAAACGGTAAAATAGAAAATTGAACAAAGAATATTTTTTGAATCTCCGAAACAAAATTAGAACACATGAATATTTCTAGTAAATTGCGCTGCAACAAATGTACATTAAGTGTTCGCCCTAGATTTTGTCAGGAGCGTTTGGTAGTCCAGTTGGTTGGCCGTAGGCATCCGCTTTTGGAGGTCGCGAGTTCGATCCTCTAGGTGAACTATTTTTCAGTTGTTTTTTCCTGGGCCGGCCCATTCCCATCGCCTTCGGCGCGCCAGGACGAGGAACAGCTGCTTCCGTTCAAACCGCTCAAAAAAAAACAGCTCCCATTGTGCTTTTTTTTTTAACAAAAACAAAAGCGGGTCGGCCCAGCGGGATGTAGGTCTGTGCCCTCAGCAATCCCGGCTATCCAAACGACTTGAAGGTTCGATTTAGACCGGGATTGCATAGTTCAGGGTGCAATCGACCGGGATTTTGACTTGGGGCTTCGTTTCGCCGAATGTCTACGAGTTCAGGGTTTAAAATGGACTTTTTCCATTAATCATCTGCAAAAAGAATCAACTAAAAAGCATTCTCCAGTAAAAAATGGTAGCTAATCTCGTGAGCGCTAAAGTTTCTATTTTTTACAGCATGATCGCATAAACTTCACACAAGTCTTCCCAAATGTTCTACTTGGCACAAACACTAATTAAAACACAAAACCACATCTAAACATAAGCTAGATGCAATATTTATTCCTAAACAGAAGCAAAAACCAAGAAAATAAAATTGGATTGCCTCCCAACAAGCGATATCGTTTAACGCCCCTAGCTAGGCATGATGATTTCAATGATGCTCGCATGAAAGGTAAGAATTGAAATATAAAGAGAGCATCATGAAGAATATGACTAGCACATTTAAGTCTAATCCACTGTGACGCCCCCGATTTGACCGTACACTAATCATGCACGCAAATGTGTACGACCAAGATCAGGGAATCACGGGAAGATATCACAACACAACTCTAGACACAAATTAAAATAATACAAGCTTCATATTACAAGTCAGGGGCCTCGAGGGCTCGAAAACAGAAGCTCGAGAGCAACAGAGTCAGTGGAAGCAATAATATGTGAGTACAGACATGAGTTAGACAAGTGTGCCTTAAGAAGGCTAGCACAAACATCAACGATCGAAGAGGCAAGGCCTCCTGCCTGGGACCTCCTAACTACTCCTGGTCGTCAGCTGTCTCCACGTAGTAGTAGGCTCCGTCGGGGTAGTAGTAGTAGTAGTCGACTGGGGTGGCATCTGGCTCCTGGGATCTGCCATCTGGTTGCAACAACCAGAAAGAAGAAAGAAGGGGGAGCAAAGCAACAGTGAGTACTCATCCAAAGTACTCGCAAGCATCAGATCTATACTAAGTATGCATCAGTATCAAAGGAAAAGCTGTATATGTGGACTGAACTGCAGAATGCCAGAAGAGGAGGGGAAAAGCCTAGCCTATCAAAGACTAGCATCTTCAAGCATCTTCTGAAATCACCATCTTGCAGCAGTAGAAGGAAGTACAGAATAGCAGTTTATAATTAACAAGCATGTTGTAGTATTAACAGCCTAGAGATCCTTCCTCGACTCCCTGCGAGAAAGTAATCTCGCAGCCACATATCCAACACATATCTCAAGTATCCATTTCTAGTTATAATAGATCAGGATATAAGACTGAACGTCTGTTATCGTGGACACGGCTATTCGAATAGATAACTTCCCTCAAGGGGTGCACCACGTTACCCTCACGCTCGATCATCTTTGGCCGGACACACCATTCTGGGTCAATGCACGGCCTCGGAAGATCAACACGTGGCAGCCCTACCTAGGCTTAGCAGAGAGGTCCCCGCCGGTCTACATCCTAAGCGCTCCGGGGTCATGGGCCATCGCCCGTTGCACTCCGGGTCGTTGCACACAGGGTTAATACCAGTACCGCCTCGGATGGCCAGCACGATCCGACTGTGTCGCAATGCTGAACTGGACGTCTGACAAAGCTTCGGCTGATACCACGACGCCGAGGCCCATAACTATTCTCGCTGGCGGTTAGTGCATAAAGGCCTGAGGCCAGTTCAAATCAAATACCCAAATCTGTTAGTGCACTATTGACAGAAGTGACAGCTGTCGGGACAAGTCTGGAGCTATCACCCCTCATGGGTGATACCGCTAAATAGCCAGCCACCACCGTAAGAACTTCTGCGGGTGCTCTCCGGGCCCGCCCGCCTTTCACAAAGGTCTCAAGTAAAGTCCATGTAACCATGTGTCCAAAACATCAAGGTGGAAAACCCGAGGAATCACCCCCGCCGAATTCCACTCGATGTGTCCGTCAAGGCGAACTATGAGGAATCACCCCCGAGGTTCACACTTGAGGGGTTGCACAACAGAGTCGTATCGGGAATGGAGAAAGAGGAATCACCCTCGATGACCACGACCAAATAGCTACACTACAGAGTTATCATCATGAGTGTGTTACGAGGTTTCACCCTCGGCACCCGATAGTACCTCTGCAGAGTCGAGCAACAAAGGGGGGGTGATGTGATGTGAAGTGTCGGGCTCCGGTCTTCGATCACGTTGCTCAAGTCGTCGATGATGAAGCAGGGGCAACAAGGACAAGGTGGGGGTCACTGTTGGATCACTATCCAACCTATACTAAGCAGTTTAGCATAAGCAGGTAGGTAATAATAGCAGGTACAAAAGCAGGCTATGCATCAGAATAGGATGAAACAATAACAGTAGAAAAATCTAACGCAAGCATAAGGAAGAATGGAATGGGTGATATCGGAATGATCAAAAGGGGGGCTTGCCTGGAAGCTATGCTGAAACAGAAGGAATGTCGTCGCCGATGTAGTCGATCACGGGGGCATCAACAGCTGTCTCAGGGTCTACCGGAGAAGAAGAGGGGGAAGAAACAATAAATACATAGCACACAGATGCACGACATGACAACACACATCGTTATGGGTTCTCTAACGTAGTACTACACGATACCGGCGAAGGGGGAAACACCCGCGAAAGCATTCCCGGTGTTAGGCATTTTCGGACAGGCGAACCGGAGGGAGATTGTTCCATGTTGGTATGCTAGGGATGTGTGGCGGACGAACGGACCGCGTATTCGGATTCGTCTCGAAATTCAGAGCAACTTTCATATATAAATCTTTTTCATCCGAGTTACGGATTATTTTAAATGATTTTTTCAAAGTTTTATTAATATTCTGCAATTTATTATTAATTCAAAATTAAAAGTAAAATGCTACAGGTACCCAGCTCTGCGTACACAGAAGTGTACCAGAGGCTGACAGGTGGGCCAGGGGGTCCCAGTTGACCAGTCAACGTTTGACTGGTCAACATGGGTGGGGCCCCCTGTCATAGGCACATTTTAATTAACTAATCTAATTAATTAGATTAGTTATTTATTTATTTATTTTTATTAATATACTTTTTATCTTTTTTAGGGGCTGGGCCCACATGTCATAGGGCCATAGGCCCGCGGGGCGGGTTGGCTTAACGGCCGCGCCCCCGTGTGGCCACGACGCGGCCAGGGGAGGGCGCCGGCCGGCCGAAGCCGTGGCTGGCGGCGACGACGAGCCCATGGAGGGGCGGCGTGGCGCGGGCGCGCGGTGGCAGCGGCGGAGCCGAGCCGCGGCGTCGGGCCGAGCAGAGTAGTGCGGGCGAAGCGTGGGCCAGCAGTAGGAGGCGGGGCGATGTGAAGACGGCTGGGGCGCCGCGGTGGCGTGGCAGGCAGAGCGGAGCAGAGGGGAGGGAGCACGCGGTAGCGACCATCGGGCGGAGGCCGGTGCAACCGGGGCGTGGGCTTCGGCCGGAACTCCAGCGAGGCGACGATAGAGGCGTGCCTGCGTGGAGGTGTGGCGGGCGCGACCGTGGTAGGCAGCCAATGCAGCAGCAGCTAGCTGCAGTAGGGAGCGGCACCGGCTACGGGCGCGAGCGCGCAGAGGAGCGCGGTGACTGCAGGAGACGGGGGAAAGAGGGGAAGGGCGCGGGTCCTCACTGTCGTTGCCGAGACGAGGGGCGGCGAGGCTTGACGAGGCCGGTCGGGGAGGTTGTCGGGGACGACGAAGGCGAGGGTGATGTGGACGCGGGTGCGAGCGCCGGCCATGGCGGCCTCGGTGAGCGCGACTACAACGGCAACGGATCGAGGGTTCTATAGGGGGAATCCAAAGGAGGGGCTCACCACGAGCTCGACGGTGAGGTCGAGGAGGTGCGGGGGTGGCCGGACGCATCGATGCCGTCGACGAGATGCGGCAGCCATGGCGAAGGAGACCGGCGATGGCGAGGCTTGGGGCGGTCCTAGATCGAACCCATAGGTGAGGGCGAAGGAGATGACGATGGCAGAGCTCCTGGACGTCTTGGCGCGACGAAGGAAGGTCGGTGGCCGCGGGATCGACGAAGGCGGCGGCGACTGTGGTCTCAGGCGCGACTCGATTCGATGGAGAATAGTGAGAGCGGGGGAAATGGAGGGAGCTAGGGTTCAGGGTGGGGTGTCGGGGAACCTATAGGGCGTCGGGGCATCACTGGATGGCTGGCGCGTGGCCATCCCGGCCACGGACGCGCCCCCTCTGTCCACGAGGCTTCCGTGAATAGGAAGGAGCTGGGGAGGTGGGTTGGGCCGTGTGGCCACTTATGGCCTAGTGGAAAAGTAGTTTCTAGGTCCTTTTCTCTTTCCTTTGCTTTTCTTGTATGTTTTCTGTTTTGCAAAATGTTTGGCCACAAGATGTCTCTTGTAAAAAATGAAGTGGTGCGACATAATTACCGTACAATATCTAGAGCTGCCATAAAAAGTTTGGTGGGCACTTGAATTCATTAGATTTTTTTAGCATAAATGCAAATGGATTAAAAAGGTTGTTTTGGGCATTGTTTCCAATGGTTAGGGGCAATTTAATACTACAAATAATATTGGTTTCTATATGACAATTACTTAGTGAATATTTTCAAGCCAACAAACATTTTTGTTTTACCATTTAAAGAAATATTATTTTGACTTAAAATTCAAATTTGAATTTGACTTAGACTTTTGGACAAACGACAATTTGCATAGTAATCACGATGACATGGCCATCATTAGGGGGGATTATTGTAGCTTGATTATCCAAGCGTTACACCCACTTCCTATGCATAGGGATTTTGTAAGCAAACAACTTATGGGCACGATAATCAACTAGCATAGGAAGGGAAAACGAGCATAACTTCAAGATTTTAAGCACATAGAGAGAAAACTTGATATTATTGCAATATGTAGAAGCATATGATCCTCTCTCATAATAATTTTCAGTAGCATCATGAATGAATTCAACCATATAACCAGCACATAAAGCATTCTTTTCATGATCTACTTGCATAGAAATTTTACTACTCTCCACATAAGCAAATTTATTATCATCAATAGTAGTGGGAGCAAACTCAACAAAATAACTATCATGTGAAGCATAATCCAATTGAAAATTAAAATCATGATGACAAGTTTCATGGTTGTCTTTATTCTTTATAGCATACGTGTCATCACAATAATCGTCATAAATAGGAGGCATGCTTTCATCAAAATAAGTTTGCTCAACAAAACTTGGGGGACTAAACATATCATCTTCATCAAACATAACATCCCCAAGCTTGTGGCTTTGCATATCATTAACATCATGCATATTCAAAGAATTCATACTAACAACATTGCAATCATGCCCATCATTCACATATTTTATGCCAAGAATTCTATGTAATTCTTCTTCTAGCACTTGAGCACAATTTTCCTTCCCATCATTCTCACGAAAGATATTAAAAAGATGAAGCATATGAGGTAACCTCAATTCCATTTTTTTTGTAGTTTTCTTTTATAAACTAAACTAGTGATAAAACAGGAAACTAAAAGATTCGATTGCAAGATCTAAAGATATACCTTCAAGCACTCACCTCCCCGGCAATGGCGCCAGAAAAGAGCTTGATGACTACTACGCAACCTTCTTGTAGACGTTGTTGGGCCTCCAAGTGCAGAGGTTTGTAGGACAGTAGCAAATTTCCCTCAAGTGGATGACCTAAGGTTTATCAATCCGTGGGAGGCGTAGGATGAAGATGGTCTCTCTCAAACAGCCCTGCAACCAAATAACAAAGAGTCTCTTGTGTCCCCAACACACCCAATACAATGGTAAATTGTATAGGTGCACTAGTTCGGCGAAGAGATGGTGATACAAGTGCAATATGGATGGTAGATATAGGTTTTTGTAATAAGAAAATATGAAAACAGCAAGGTAGAAAGTGGTAAACGTGAGCATAAACGGTGTTGCAATGATAGGAAACAAGGCCTGGGGTTCATACTTTCACTAGTGCAAGTTCTCTCAACAATAATAACATAACTGGATCATATAACTATCCCTCAACATGCAACAAAGAGTCACTCCAAAGTAACTAATAGCGGAGAACAAACGAAGAGATTATTGTAGGGTACGAAACCAGCTCAAAGTTATTTTTTCTGATCTATCTATTCAAGAGTCCGTAGTAAAATAGCACGAAACTATTCTTTCCGTTCTATCTATCATAGAGTTGGTACTAGAATAACACCTTAAGACACAAATCAACCAAAACCCTAATGTCACCTAGATACTCCATTGTCACCTCAAGTATCCGTGGGCATGATTATACTATACGCATCACACAATCTCAGATTCATCTATTCAACCAACACAAAGAACTTCAAAGAGTGCCCCAAAGTTTCTACCAGAGAGTCAAGACGAAAACGTGTGCCAACCCCTATGCATATCTTTCCAAGGTCACGGAACCTGCAAGTTAATCACCAAAACATACATCAAGTGAATCAATAGAATACCCCATTGTCACCACCGGTATCCCACCCAAGACATACATCAAGTGTTCTTAAATCCTTAAAGACTCAATCCGATAAGATAACTTCAAAGGGAAAACTCAATCCATTACAAGAGAGTAGAGGGGGAGAAACATCATAAGATCCAACTATAATACCAAAGCTCGCGATACATCAAGATCGTGCCATCTCAAGAACACAAGAGAGAGAGAGAGATCAAACACATAGCTACTGGTACATACCCTCAGCCCCGAGGGTGAACTACTCCTCCCTCGTCATGGAGAGCGCCGGGATGATGAAGATGGCCACCGGAGAGGGATTCCCCCCCTCCGACAGGGTGCTAGAACGGGTCTAAATTGGTTTTTGGTGGCAACAGAGGCTTTCGGCGGCGAAACTCCCGATCTAGGTTACTTTCCGGAGGTTTCAGTATTTATAGGAATTTTTGGCGTAGGTCTCACGTCAGGGGGGTCTCCGGGCTGTCCACGAGATAGGGGTGCCACCACTTGGGGTGGGCGCACCCCCCACCCTCGTGGGCAGCCCGTGGCTCTCATGGCCCAACTCTTTTACTTTGGGGGCTTCTTTTGGTCCAGAAAAAATCATCAAAAATTGGCTCGTCAATTGGACTCCGTTTGATATTCCTTTTCTGTAAAACTCAAAAACAAGGAAAAAAACAGAAACTGACACTAGGCTCTAGGTTAATAGGTTAGTCCCAAAAATCATATGAAAGTGTATATAAAAGCCCATAAAACATCCTAGAAGGATAATATAATAGCATGGAACAATCAAAAATTATAGATACGTTGGAGATGTATCACGCCCAGAGATACCTCTCCGACATTTGGAGTGACAAATCATATTCTCGATCTATGCCAACACCACAGACACCTTCGGAAACACCTGTAGAGCATCTTTATAATCACCCAGTTACGTTGTGACGTTTGATAGCACACAAGGTGTTCCTCCGGTATTCGGGAGTTGCATAATCTCATAGTCAGAGGAACATGTATAAGTCATGAAGAAGGCAATAGTAATAAAACTAAATGATCATAGTGCTAAGCTAGCGGATGGGTCTTCTCCATCACATGATTCTCCTAATGATGTGATCTCATTGATCAAATGACAACACCTGTCTATGGTTAGGAAACTCAACCATCTTTGATTCACGAGCTAGTCAAGTAGAGGCATACTAGGGACACTCTGTTTTGTCTATGTATTCACACATGTATCAAGTTTCTGGTTAATACAATTCTAGCATGAATAAAAGACATTTATCATGATATAAGGAAATATAAATAACAACTTTATTATTGCCTCTAGGGAATATTTCCTTCAGTCTCCCACTTGCACTAGAGTCAATAATCTAGATTACATAGTAATGATTCTAACACCCATGGAGTCTTGGTGCTGGTCATGTTTTGCTCGTGGAAGAGGCTTAGTCAACGGGTCTGCGACATCGAGATCCGTATGTATTTTGTAAATATCTATGTCTCCCTCCTTGACTTGAACGCGGATGGAGTTGAAGCGTCTCTTGATGTGCTTGGTTCTCTTGTGAAACCTGGATTCCTTCGCCAAGGCTATTGCTCCAGTGTTGTCACAAAAGATTTTCATTGGAACCGATGCACTAGGTATTACACCTAGATCGGATATGAACTCCTTCATCCAAACTCCTTCATTTGCTGCTTCCGAAGCAGCTATGTATTCCGCTTCACACGTAGATCCTGCCACGACGCTCTGCTTGGAACTGCACCAACTGACAGCTCCACTATTCAACAAAAATACGTATTTGGTTTGTGACTTTGAGTCATCCGGATTAGTGTCAAAGCTTCCATCGACGTAACCATTTACGACGAGCTCTTTGTCACCTCCATAAACAAGAAACATATCCTTCATCCTTTTTAGGTATTTCAGGATGTTCTTGACCGTTATCCAGTGATCCACTCCTGGATTACTTTGGTACCTTCCTGCCAGACTTATAGCAAAGCACACATCAGGTCTCGTACACAGCATTGCATACATGATAGAACCTATGGTTGAAGCATAGGGAATGACTTTCATTTTCTCTCTATCTTCTACATTTGTCGGGCATTGAGTCTGACTCAACTTCATACCTTGTAACACAGGAAAGAACCCTTTCCTTGACTGGTCCATTTTGAACTTCTTCAAAACTTTATCAAGGTATGTGCATTGTGAAAGTGCAATTAAGCGTCTTGATCTATCTCTATAGATCTTGATGCCCAATATATAAGCAGCTTCACCGAAGTCTTTCATTGAAAAATTCTTATTCAAGTATCCTTTTATGCTATCCAAAAATTCTACATCATTTCCAATCAACAATATTGTCGGGGAAACTGATCGCCCACGAACACCTATGGGACCGGAGCCCCTTTTCGGTACAGCAAGGGAGCGGAGGGAGCACGAAGAGCAGATCGAGGCGAGCACGCGGGCAGTTTACCCAGGTTCGGGCCGCACGGATGCGTAAAACCCTACTCCTGCTTTTGATTTGTATTGTGTTCTAGGCTCGGGAGCAAGAAGAGCTACAGTGCTGGTTGCTGGGTACACCGAGCGTGGGAGTGATCGAAGATCGGAACCTCCTCTACGTTGTGCATGGGCCTCCTTTTATAGTTCAAAGGGGTCACCGACAGGTGGCAACGTACGTGAGGGTAAAAACGTAAAAAATAGTGGTAGTTGTAACAGTGTATGTACAGTGCTTTGTACCTAACCCTGACAGTGGGGGACAAGGGCATTGAATGCCCGTCACCGTCGCCCCAAACAGTGCAAAAAGCGTCTGTCCGGGCGTCTTCGTTCGCCACGACGGTGGCCTCGTCATCGTGGCTTGCCACCGTGTACCCCAGGCTGCACAGCCTTCCGCCACGTGCCCCTGGAAGGGCCCCAGGGCGACACGTGGCCGGATGAGCTGGAGCGCGGGCACATAGTGGACGCTTGCCGCGGTCGCTACCTTGCCGCGCCCGGAAGCTTGTCGCTCTCCGGGCCTTGCCGGGGCGCGCGATGCGCCACGGCAAGTCTCCTGAAATGCCATGCTTTCGTCTTCCTGGCAAGCTCCTCTTGCCAGGGTCTTATGCTATAGGTGTGGTCTTGAGCCTGGAGCGGCCTTCCCGGCAAGCTCCTCTTGCCGGGGTCTTGTTTCTTAACTTGAATACTTTGTTCTTGAGTGGCTCCGGAGGAACCATAGTGGGCTTTGGCGAGCGCGTGGCAAGCCCTGCCTCGGGACGCTGCTACTGCCCGTGCACAAGTCGGGATACTAAGGTACCCCTACTTTAGTATACCGACAGGAGCCCCCGGGCCTGGGCCACACACGGTGCCAAGCGCTGTTGGGCCAGGCCCAAAACAGTGCATGGGCACACGCGGCCCACGGCGCGCCGCATCCCACTCCGTATCCACCGCACCTCTCCCTAACGGCACGCGTCGATTGCGGCGTCGTGGGAGAGATCGTGGCCTGTTTCTTTAATGGGGGAAAATGCGGAATGTCCCCCTCCCCCCTTAAAGGCAGGGGAAACAGGGGCAGTTCCCCCCATTCGTTCATTGCGTCTTCAACCTCCAGAAACCCCCGCCGCTCTCCTCCTTCCCAAAGGTCGAAAGAGAGCAGCGCTCCGCCCTTCCTCCGCCACCGCCAGTCTCTCCGGCGCCGTCGACTTCTCTTGCCGTCCCCGCCATGGCCCCAAAGGGCGACAAGGCGAAAGCCGCGAAGACTGACCGGGCGGCGAAGCTAGCAGCAATGCGGAAGAGGATGGTGGTCTTCCCGCCGAGGCTCGGCGCGAGGGAGTTGAAGGACAAGTTCTACCTCTTCTGGTCGAGGGAGACAAAGGCGCACCCGCGCACCAGGGTATTCCCCGCCGAGCCCTGCGACATGTATCCGGGAGGGTATGCCTATTTCGCTCTGTTCTTCTTTTGTGGACTCTGCCCACCATACTCCGAATTCTTCTGTGATGTCATGAATACCTACGAGTTTCATCTCCTTGATTTCACCCCAAATGTTGTCCTGACCATGGCCATTTTCGCACATCTGTGCGAGAACTTTGTCGGAATCCGCCCCAATGTTGCCCTCTTCCGCCATTATTTCACACCTCGGGTAGAGTTTGGGTCTCCTCTGTCCGGTGGAATTTCTTGGATCTTTAGGCTCAATAAGAAAGAGGCATACTTGACTGGAGAGCTCCGCGGCAAGTGGGAGGAGTGGAGGGCCAACTGGTGCTGGATCATGGAGGATGAACCCCAACAGTTCACTTCCCCGCACCGAGTTGCCATAGTGCGCGGCAAGGACTGGAGTGACCTGGCCCTTGAGGACGAGAAGCTGAAGATAGCCATCACTAGGATTCTTCGTCTCCGGCAAGCTGGGCTCACCGTAGGAGTTGTCGGAGCTGATTTCCTTCGTCGCCGCATTGCTCCCTTGCAGGAAAGGAAGAGGCCTACTTGGGAGTTTGGCAACGCGGCAGACTGTATGAGGCTGCGCCCCGGCCTTAACTATAATTTCACTGTCCTGGAGCTCAAAGGGATGCTCCACGAGCTATTCAAGCACGACGCCAGACATCCGGAGTGGTTCGCCTTGCCGCGGGGGGTAGTTCCACTATGCAATAATTCATCGCTTAGTGCTATCTGCGCGGCGATGCTGTTGTGCGACTCCCACGGGGTTGACCCCACTTGGCTGGCGCCTTCCGACGAAGCCGCGCAAACATTCTTCGACAACTTGGTGGAGCTGCCGATCGATCCCGATGAGAAGAAGGGTCTCACCCGCGACACCACCGACCGGGAGGTGGCGTATATCGCCACCAGAATGGAGGAGGCAGCCGCAGCCGAGGCCGCGGGCGAGTTTGGGTACACCTTGGACGAGGCAAATGCAGCGGATGCGGTGAGTCGGGTCGAGGAGGAAGAGATCCGCAAACTGATAAAGCCTGCCGGGCAGCCCGCCGAGACGAGCGAGGCTGCCGGGCAAGGCACAGAGTCGAGCGAGCCCGCCGAGCAAGGCGCCGAATCGGGCGACTCTTCAGAAGACTCGGGCGGGTCTCTGGGTCTTGACGATTCCTCTTCATCCTCGGGAAGTTCTCCGCCACCACCAAGTCCTCCGCCTGAACCGAAGAAGCGTCTCTGCAAGGCCGCAGACACGGCGAGGCAGCCGGTGGTCCAACAGCCGCATCGTCGCTCGACGCGCGCCACCACGACGAGCAAGGCCATCAAGGGGGCGCCTCGCGCCTCAGCAGCGGCTGGGGGAGGATCTTCCCGGACGGGCTCCACCGCTCCTTCCGCCCCTCGGGCCTCGGCGACGACTGGAGCGGGGTCCTCTCAGACCACTGCTCCGGCGCCTGCCAAGCGCCCGAGGGAGCCTACTCCTCCAGCTCCTCGCGCCGGGATGCGCGAGGTGGACTTTGACTTCTCCGTTCTCAGTTCCGACGAGGAGGAGGAAGAGTAAGCAGCGACAACTCTTATTTCTTCTGGTTTTTGTTGCTCTTGTCTTGAATCTCTTTTCGCTTGATTCTGATCTTGTTTTTCTTCCAGGACCCTGGCCCAGAGGGCGGCGAAAAGGGCCAAGATCCCGGTGGTCGACCTTGAGGACGAGCCCGCCGCAGCAGCAGGAGATGCGCCCGCGACAGGCTTGCCGGACCAGCCAGCTGCCCTGCAGAGCAGCCCCCAGCGTAGTCCCCAGCGTAAGTCTTCTACTCACTTCTTCGCTTGTCGGGCGCGCGTGTGCTTCTTATCCTTATTAATGTCTTGTTGGTTTGCTGATTTGCGCAGAAGCAGAGCCGCAGCCTCAGGAGCGCCAAGAGACTGCTCCCGACGAGCCGCATGTCTCGACCTCTCCGCCAAGGAGGAGCTCCCCGGTGAGGGAGAATACTCCGCCAAGGGCGGGTACTCCGCCAAGGGCGAGTACCCCGCCAAGGGCGAGCACCCCGCCAAGGGTGGGCACCCCGCCAAGGGAAGGCGCCAGCGGCCCTCCGCCGGCGGGGGCCACCTCCACGCCGCCGAGGGAGGACTCCCCGGCAAGGAACCCCGTAGAGGAAGAGGCCTGCGCAGGTAACTCTTGTACTTTTCTTCTCTTGACTTCTTCTTTTTGGATATTTGCTTGACCATTCTTCTTTCTTTTTCTTGCCTTCAGACTCGTCCGTCCAAGAGCCTATGGAGACGGAGGCCGCTACCGAGGAGGCCGCGCGCGGCAACACTGGTGGCGCCGCGGCCACCGAGGAGGCGATCGACACCGAGGAGCCCGCCGTCGAAGAGGCAGCCAGGGCCGCCGACGCGGCAGCTGAGGAGGGGACCGACGGTCACACTGACGGCCCCAAGGCCGCAGGAGCGTTTGACGTTGCGCCGACCGCCGACCCTGCCGCTGCCGCGGCCGGAACTGGCGCCTACTTGGAGGCCGGAAACGGGGTCTTCATCCAACTTCCGTGGGCTTCTTCGTCAAGAGCACCCGCGGAGGGGGAGGTCTTCGATGGGGAAGTCCTCGCCTCCGCGGGGCTGAAGTTTGTCGACGCGCCCGGCAGCAGCAACGAGCCCGAGGAGGAGCAGCTTCTGCGCCGACTTCTGGCCCTGTACCGTGCCAGGCAGGCCAAGCTGGAGTCCCGAGAGGCTCTGGCTGCCAAGGCAGGCGTCGACTTGGAAAAGCGCGCCGAGGAGCTCCGCGCCGCCAACCAGGCGGCCCTCCGGACCTTGGCGGAGGAGCGGGAGGAGCTCGCCGAAGCGCACCAGGCGTTCATCCTCGAAAAGGCCGAAGCAGAGGAGCAGCAACGGCTCGCCGCCGAAGATCTATCTCGGCGGGAAGGTGAGCTGAGGCAGCGGAAGGTCGACCTCGATAGCCATGAGGATTACCTTACCACGCGCAAGCAGTCCCTTGGCGGGGCTCTGCAGGAGGCGAGGGACGCCGCTGCAGCTGCAGAGACCGCCAAGAGAGACTTGGAGGCGAGGGTGGCACAATTGGAGACGAACTTGAAGACAAGCGAGGAGAAGGTTGCCGTGCTCACGTTGGAGAGGGAGAAAGACGCCCACAGCCACTCCGAGCTGCAGGTCCGTCTCTCCGACAAGGGCAAGGAACTCTCCATCGCCAAGGATTCTATTGCAGGCTTGGAGTTGAAGCTATCCACCCTCACCGCGTCGCTTGACAGCGCCAGGAACCGGGAGACGAAGCTGAAGAAGGACCTCAGGGCCGAGAGGGCACTGTTGGAAAGCGCCGCCCTCACCCAAAATAACTTCAGGCAGACGGTGGAGCAGTGGACCGAGGAGCTTGTCGCCGCCGCCGCTGACATCGACAGGGAGATGGCGGGGCTGGGGACGGAGCACCTCGGGTACTCCCCCGACGCGAACCTCCCGCACAGCGCTAAGCTGAGCTTATTCTTCAGGGGAGTGGCGCCGGCCCTCGAGCAGCTCCGGGAAAGGATCCCCACGCAGCTGGCGAACGAGGCGCGCATGCTTTGCACGGGAGTTGTGGAGAGAGTGCTGACGAAGATAGTTTACCGCAACCCCGGGATCAACCTCGACACCATCCTCAGGACCTTGCCGCCCGACGCCGACCAGGAGGCGCTGAAGGCTCTTGTCGCCCCCATCGTGGCCAAGGTGGGCAAGATCAGGAGGGTTGATGGTGACCGTGCAGACTAGGACGTTCTCTTTTTGCTTCCTTTGTCGCTGCCAATCACGTTATGGACAGTAGTTTGTTAGAACAGCGACAAGTCATTTTGTAATATAACTTTATTTTGGGTAGTTAATGCAACGTTATTTCCTTTACTTGACTTCTTTACTTTGTATGCTTTTACCCTACGCTTTTAGGGAACTTGCCGGCAAAGGGACCCTTGCCGCGAGCGCTGAGTGCGGAACTTCAGCAGCTTGCTGGTAACGCCTTTACCGGCAAGAAACCTTGCCGCAGCTAGCCGCAGCACACTTAGGTTGTTGAGCGAGCTCGAAAACGAAGTAAGGGCGCGACACTTGTCGCAGCACGCTTAAGCCGTTGAGCGTGCTCAAAACAAAGTAAGGGCGCGTCTAGCCACGAATAGGTTCCTCCATGCATAGATTTTCCATACAAAGTGTGGTCGTTCAAGGAAGATAACTTTAAAAATTTAAAAATTTGAATGCTCAAACTTTAGAAACTTAGCTTTTGTGTGTGGTTTTCTTCCCGGCAAGGCAAGGTTTCCTTGAACGGCACTTGGTCCATACCACTGTCTCCCCCCCCCGGCAAACTTGTACGCGAGGAAAAAAACTCCTCCTGCTTGAGAAAAGAAAGAAAAGGGAGGGAACATAGATATGGAACCTTGCGGCTCGTTATTGCTTACCGGGGATGCGTGCTGCACAAAGTGTGATATAAGACATGCAAGAAAAACGAAAATGCATGAATCGACAAGTTGTGCGAGGCACAAAATTTTTACTGATGCACGGGGTCTGCGCCCGGCTTTGTACAAAGGTTTACATGCAACAGCGGCAAGACTTGTACAAAAGGTGGTTGCCGGAGCGGATCACGGCAACCGCGCCTTATGGGTGAAACTTGCGAAGATGCTCAATGTTCCAGGAGTTGCTCACCGGTAAGCCCTCTTCGATCTCAAGGCGGACAGCGCCGGGCCTTGTGACTTGCCTCACCCGATAAGGGCCTTCCCACTTCGGTGTCAACTTGTTGGAATTCTTGGCGGACTGAACACGCCAGAGAACAAGGTCGCCTTCCTCGAGACTCCTGGCCTTAACTTTGCGGCTATGGTAGCGGCGCAAAGCTTGCTGGTATCGAGCAGCTCGTACAGCAGCATGGAGACGGTTCTCCTCGAGGAGCAGTGCATCATATTGCCGCAACTGCTCTTGCTCGAGCTCATCGTAAGCGAGCACTCGAGGAGACCCGTATACGAGTTCCGTGGGGAGAACTGCCTCTGCTCCATAGACAAGAGCAAAGGGTGTCTGCCCGGTGGCTCGATTTGGTGTCGTCCTGATTGACCAAAGAGCCGCCGGCAACTCCTCAATCCAGTTTCTTCCGCATTTGTGCAGCCTGTCGAAAGTTCTTGTCTTGAGTCCGCGCAGCACTTCAGCATTTTCCCTCTCCACTTGACCATTGCTCCTCGGGTGAGCAACAGAAGCAGTGCAGACCTTGGCGCCAAGGTCTTGGACGTATTGCATGAAGGTGCGACTTGTGAATTGCGTGCCGTTGTCGGTGATGATCCTGTTAGGGATTCCGAAATGGCAAACAATTGACCTGAAGAACTTGACTGCTGACTGTGCGGTCACCTTTCTCACTGGTTCCACTTCCGGCCACTTTGTGAACTTGTTGATGACGACGTACAAGTACTCAAAGCCCCCGGCTGCACGGGGAAAGGGGCCGAGGATGTCGAGCCCCCAGACCGAAAATGGCCAGGATAAAGGGATCGTCTGGAGAGCTTGAGCTGGCTGATGTATCTGCTTGGCATGGAACTGGCACGCTTCACACTTGGTTACTTGTGCAGTTGCATCTTGGAGGGCTTCTGGCCAAAAGAAACCTTGCCGGAACGCCTTACCGGCAAGCGCTCTTGCGCCAATGTGGTGGCCACATATGCCTCCATGTATCTCTGCCAACAGCTTCTGCCCATCTTCCCGGGGAATGCACTTCAACCTGACACCGTTGAGCCTTCTTCTGTACAGTTCATTGCCGACGAACTGGTACATACTTGACTGCCTGGTTATTCTCTCTGCTTCTTCTGGCTCTTCGGGAAGTTCTCCAGTTTGAAGAAAGTGGACAATTTGCTGCGCCCAGGCTGGAGCTCGAGGCTCAACAACAAGGACTAAAGGCATCAGTGCTGCTGTGGGAACGTCAGCTTCTACGGCAAGAACCTGTGGCTCGGCCGGAGCTGGACGTTCCCCGGCAAGCTTGCCGGGGCAAGACTTGTCGGGAACGCCTGCTTCAACTATACGAACCCTAGGGTCCGCAGGAGCAGACTGTTCCTCAGCAACTTGGTCGTTGATCTTGGGGACCTTGGCGGCGACTTCAGGAAGATCCGCCGGCAAGTAGTCACTGGAGACCAACTTTCTCTTCTTGCTTTGCCCAATTGATGGTGTAACGGATGGTTGAGTTAGCTTGAGCACGAAGATCCCTGGTTCCACAGGTAGCTTTAGTGCAGCACACTTTGACAGGCCGTCTGCGATGTCATTTTGAGCTCTCGGAACGTGCTCCATCTGTAGGCCTTCAAAGTGTTCCTCAAGGTTTCTCACTTCGTCGACGTAAGCTTCCATCAATGGGCTCTGGTAGCTCTTGTTTACTTGGCGGACAACCAACTGCGAATCACCCCGCACGATCAGCTTCTTGATCCCAAGTTCAGCCGCAATTCTGAGGCCGGCAAGCAAACCCTCATACTCTGCAGTATTGTTTGTTGCTTGATCCTTGGGAAAGTGCATTTGGACAACGTACTTGAGGTGTTCCCCGGTGGGTGCGACAAGCAGCACACCAGCACCGGCGCCTTGCAGCGAGAAGGCACCATCGAAGTACATCACCCATTCTTTGCTTGCTTCTTTGACGGGGATGTTTGTCTCTGGAATCTCTTCGTCTGGCGTTGGTGTCCATTCTGCTATGAACTCTGCCAGTGCTCTGCTCTGTATAGCAGAAGTGCTTTCAAACTTAAGACCAAAGCTTGACAGCTCCAGTGCCCACTCTACAATCCTGCCTGTTGCTTCTGGATTTTGCAATATCCTTTTCAGCGGAAAGCGAGTGACCACCATTATCTCATGTGCTTGGAAGTAGTGGCGCAGCTTTCTCGAGGCCATAAGGAGGCCGAAAAGCAGCTTCTGCACCCCAGAATATCTTGACCTAGCCCCCTGGAGAAGGGAGCTAACAAAATAAACTGGGCGCTGCACCATCTTCTTCCGCACCTCTCCCTGGATCTGCGCAGAGTCATCCTTGTCGGGGCCAGAGCTTGTCGGGGAAGCCCCCTGCTTGTCGCTGGATGAGCTTGTCGGGGTTGTGGGTTCCTCATATGTCTCCCTTTCCGCTACCAACGCAGCACTAACCACTTGATTGGTCGCTGCTAAGTACAGCAGCAACTTCTCTTGTGGCCTAGGTGCGACAAGTATTGGAGTGGAGGATAGGTACTCTTTCAAGTCTTGCAGCACTGTCTCCGCTTCTGGAGTCCACTTCATTGGGCCTGCCTTTTTCAAGATTTTGTAAAACAGCAGGGCGCGTTCTGCAGACTTAGAAATGAACCTGCTGAGAGCAGCCACGCAGCCGGCAAGCCTTCGCACATCCTTGACGCGCTTTGGAGCTTCGATCTGCTCGATGGCTTTGATCTTGTCGGGATTGGCTTCAATCCCCCTCTGGGACACAAAGAACCCGAGAAGCTTGCCGGAGGGGACTCCGAACACGCACTTCTCGGGGTTAAGCTTGAGTTGTATCTTGCGCAGATTTGCAAAAGTTTCATCCAGGTCTTGAATCAGGGTATCTTTGTCCTTGCTCTTGACCACTATATCATCCATGTAAGCTTCTACATTCATGTGTATCTGTGGCTCAAAAGCAGTGTGGACTACCCTTGCAAATGTTAAACCCGCATTCTTCAATCCAAAGGGCATGCGTATGAAGCAATAAGTGCCACATGGAGTAATTAATGCGGTCTTCTCTTCATCCTCTTCAGCCATAAATACCTGGTGGTATCCGGAGTATGCATCAAGGAATGAAAGGAGCTCACATCCAGCCGTGGAGTCAACGATCTGGTCAATGCGCGGCAAGGGAAATGGATCTTTGGGACAAGCTTTATTCACATCAGTGAAGTCTATACAAAGCCTCCACTTCCCATTTGCTTTGCGCACAACAACAGGGTTGGCCAGCCATGTGGGATGAAGTACACCTCTAGCAAGGCCTGCTGCTTCCAACTTCTTGATTTCTTCAGCGATAAACTCTTGGCGCTCCACTGCTTGCTTTCTGACCTTCTGCTTGACGGGCCGCGCGTGAGGACAAACGGCAAGCTTGTGCTAAATTACTTTCCTGGGAACGCCGGGGATGTCAGACGGTTGCCATGCAAACACGTCGACATTCGCCCGCAGGAAAGCAACGAGCGCGCTTTCCTATTTAGGATCGAGCGTGGCACTGATGGTGAAAGTACCACCAGTGCCGTCCTCCTTGGCGGACACCTTCTTGATCGCAGGTGGAGCTGCCATTCCCTTCTGGCACTTGCCGGTGGAGCTCGATGGTGCGTCCTCGACGGCAGCGCAGCACTCTGAAGAGGTGCGTTTGCCGGAGTGGGCCCCAGAGCTCTTGCCGGACTTGGTTTTGTTCTTCCTCCCGGGAGCTTCAGAGGCAAGTGTTTTGCTATCTGTCGCAGCTGCTGCGTCCCGGTAAATCTTGTCGGCGCAGATAAGTGCGTCCTTCTTGTCGTCGGGGACAGAGATGACGCTTATCGGGCCGGGCATCTTGAGCATGTTGTAGGCGTAATGAGAGGCCGCCATGAACTTGGCGAGCGCTGGACGGCCAAGTATCCCATTGTATGGCAATGGGATATCGGCAACGTCGAAGGTGATCCTCTCAGTCCTGAAGTTCAGCTCTCCGCCAAAGGTTACTGGCAGTGTGATCTTCCCCTTTGGCTTGCTCCTTCCCGGGTTAATTCCTTGGAAAGTTCCGGTCTCCTCGAGCTCGCTGTCGGGGATCTGTAACTTTCGGACTACAGCAGAGGAGATCAGGTTTAGGCCGGCCCCGCCGTCAACCAGCATCTTGGTGACCTTGAGGTTGCGGATGGTTGGCGAAACCAGAATCGGCAAGCACCCGACCGCAGTTGTGCGGTCAGGGTGATCCTCAATGTCAAAGATGATGGGCGTGCTGGACCACTTCAGGAGTTTGCGCGACTCGACGGGTGGCTCTGCTGCATTAACTTCCCGCACCCATTGCTTGAGTTGGCGGTGGGAAGTATGCAGAGAGGCACCTCCATCGACGCACAGAACTTCTGTGGCCTTCTGGAACTCCTGCTCGCTGTTGTCTCCGTCATCCATGTCCTCGTCGTCGCCTTCATCTTCGTCCTTGTCGCGGCCGCGGGGAGGTCTATCTCCTTGCCGCTGCTTGGCCTTGCCGCGGCGTCCTCCCCGGCCATTGAATGGCCGCTTCTTGCCTGACTCTCCTCCGCCTCCCTGGGCCTTCTCCTTGTCGCGTCGCTCGTACTCAGCTTTCTGCTGCTCGACGAGGTATTCGACCCTTTTGCAGTTCTAGAGATCGTGGCCCTTGGTGCGGTGGATCTTGCAGTACTGCTTGTCGGAGCCGTCCTGCTTGTCGGCGGCCACTACAGTGGCAGCTTCCTTGCCGGAGCTACCAGCCTGAGCTTTCTTGGCGCCAGCCTCCTTGCCGGACTGCTCGACGGCCAGTACTTCCTTGTTCTTCTTTTTCTTATTGTTCCGCCGCCGGTTTTTTCTTGCCGGGGCGGCATCCTCACTGTCCGTTCCTCCTGCTCCAGCATCCTCTCCGGGGAGCCTCCTCCCCTCTTCAGCGCGTGCGCACTTGTCCGCCAGGGCATAAAGTTCACTGACGTCTCGTATCTTGCACATCGCCATTTCCTCCCTCATCCTGCGGTTACGCACGTTCTGGTGGAACGCGCTAATAACCGCGGCAGGGTGGACGTCCGGGATGTTGTGCTGGACGCGGCTGAATCTCTGGATGTACTTTCGCAGGGATTCTCCTTCCTTCTGGGCAAGTATATGGAGATCACTTTCCTGGCCATGGGGCTTGTGGCCACCCGTGAAGGCACCGACAAACTGATGGCACAGGTCGGCCCAAGAAGAGATGGAGTTTTCCGGCAAGTGCATGAGCCAAGATCTGACGTTTGGCTTGAGAACGAGCGGGAAGTAGTTCACTAATATCTTCTCGTCTCGTCCCCTGGCAGCCTGCACCGCAATGGTGTAGATGCTGAGGAACTCTGAGGGATGGGTCTTGCCGTCGTACTTCTCGGGTACGTCGGGCTTGAAGTTCTTCATGCTTGGCCACTGGACTTGCCGCAGCTCACGGGTGAACGCAGGGCAACCTGCCGCATACGGCAGGCCGCCCGGTTCTCCGGGCGCGCGCATGTCGACAGCGGTCCCAGCGCACTGGTCGGACTGTCGTCGCGCTTCTCTTCGACGCTCGATGCGAGTTCGAGCGTCTTCTTGTCGCCTGTCGTCGAGGACTTGGCGTTGATCGCGGCGAGCTCGTGGATCCGACGACGCCGTGGAGTCATCGTCGATGTTGATCCGACGAGTCGGCGATTTCGGCCTTCGCGGAGGGGAGTGCACGGTAGTTGCACCCCCGGCGGTCTTGTCTCCATCAGCCCGCGCCTGGCTGACTTGCCGTGGCCGCGACGTTGTCGGCTGCTGCGACGTGTCGTTGTTGGCGAAGGCGATGAGGCTTTGGATGGTGGCCCTCCAGTCTTCGGCCTTGTCTGTCGCTGGAGGGAAATCGAGGAGCAGCTGAGCTCTAGCTAGAGCTTCTGCCGGAGTGGAGGGGAGCGGTGGCGAGCGGTGCGAGGAGCGAGACACGCTCGGACTTCTAACCGCGTTAGAAGGAGCAGGTTCTCGCCCCGGCGACCGCGCCTTGCTCGTGCCAGCGCGTTGGCCTTGAGCGTCCCGCGACCCGCCAACTTGTCCTTGGCCCAGCAAGCGGATGGTACCCTGCGTACCACGTCGCTGCCAGTCTGGCACCTCCTGAGAGGGGCGCGGTGCGTGCACGGACGCCGAGCTCTTGGAGTGCGCTCGGTCGTCCGTCTTATCCTTGGATTTGGCAGCGCCGTGAGTTTCCTCGCCGGCGTCCGTCCTTCCGCCAGCGTCTACCCCACCAACCGTTGGTTCTGGTGGTGGCGGGATCGACGCGGACGGGCCTCCTACCTCCGAAGCTTTCTTCTTCGGGGGCATGTCGATGAAGCTAACGAAGTTGATGAAGTTGCTGAAGGTTGCGCCCGCGTGAACGCCGGATCAGGTTCACACAACCTCGACGTCCCCTACCTGGCGCGCCAAAGATGTCGGGGAAATTGATCGCCCACGAACACCTATGGGACCGGAGCCCCTTTTAGGTACGGCAAGGGAGCGGAGGGAGCACGAAGAGCAGATCGAGACGAGCACGTGGGCAGTTTACCCAGGTTCGGGCCGCACGGATGCGTAAAACCCTACTCCTGCTTTTGATTTGTATTGTGTTCTAGGCTCGGGAGCAAGAAGAGCTACAGTGCTGGTTGCTGGCTACATCGAGCATGGGAGTGATCGAAGATCGGAACCTCCTCTACGTTGTGCATGGGCCTCCTTTTATAGTTCAAAGGGGTCACCGACAGGTGGCAACGTAGGTGAGGGTAAAAACGTAAAAAATAGTGGTAGTTGTAACAGTGTATGTACAGTGCTCTGTACCTAACCCTGACGGTGGGGGACAAGGGCATTGAATGCCCGTCACCTTCGCCCCAAACAGTGCAAAAAGCGTCTGTCCGGGCGTCTCCGTTCGCCACGACGGTGGCCTCATCATCGTGGCTTGCCACCGTGTACCCCAGGCTGCACAGCCTTCCGCCACGTGCCCCTGGAAGGGCCCCAGGGCGACGCGTGGCCGGATGAGCTGGAGCGCGGGCACACATTGGACGCTTGCCGCGGCAAGCGCCTTGCCGCGGTCGCTACCTTGCCGCGCCCGGAAGCTTGTCGCTCTCCGGGCCTTGCCGGGGCGCGCGATGCGCCACGGCAAGTCTCTTGAAATGCCATGCTTTGGTCTTCCTGGCAAGCTCCTCTTGCCAGGGTCTTATGCTATAGGTGTGGTCTTGAGCCTGGAGCGGCCTTCCCGGCAAGCTCCTCTTGCCGGGGTCTTGTTTCTTAACTTGAATACTTTGTTCTTGAGTGGCTCCGGAGGAACCATAGTGGGCTTTGGCGGGCACGTGGCAAGCCCTGCCTCGGGACGCTGCTACTGCCCGTGCACAAGTCGGGATACTAAGGTACCCCTACTTTAGTACACCGACAAATATGTCATCCACATATAATATCAGAAATGCTACAGAGCTCCCACTCACTTTCTTGTAAATACAGGCTTCTCCAAAAGTCTGTATAAAACCATATGCTTTGATCACCTCATCAAAGCGTGTATTCCAACTCCGAGATGCTTGCACCAGCCCATAGATGGATCGCTGGAGCTTGCACACTTTGTTAGCACCTTTAGGATCGACAAAACCTTCTGGTTGCATCATATACAAGTCTTCTTTGAGATATCCATTAAGGATTGCAGTTTTGACATCCATTTGCCATATTTCATAATCATAAGATGCGGCAATTGCTAACATGATTCGGACAGACTTAAGCATCGCTACGGGTGAGAAAGTATCATCGTAGTCAACTCCTTGAACTTGTTGAAAACCTTTCGCAACAAGTTGAGCTTTGTAGACAGTAACATTATGATACGTCTCCAACGTATCTATAATTTTTTATTGTTCCATGCTATTATATATTCTGTTTTGGATGTTTAATGGGCTTTATTGTACACTTTTATATTATTTTTGGGACTAACCTACTAATCCAAGGCCCAATGGAATTTTTTATTTTTGCCTATTTCAGTGTTTCGCGGAAAAGGAATATCAAACGGAGTCCAAACGGAATGAAACCTTCGGGAGAGTTATTTTTGGAACAATATCAACACGAGAGACTTGGAGTACACGCCAGGAAGCGAAGGAGGTGGCCACGAGGGCAGGGGCGTGCCCCCCACCCTCGTGGGCCACCTGTTGACCCCCCGACGTGCCTCTTCAGCCTATATATATTCTCATACCTTGAAAACATCGAGGCAACAGACGAAACCCTAATTCCACCGCAGCAACCTTCTGTTCCCGCGAGATCCGATCTTGGGGCCTGTTTCGGAGCTCCGTCGGAGGGGGCATTGACCATGGAGGGCTTCTACATCAACACCATGGCCTCTCCGATGAGTTGTGAGTAGTTTACCACAGACCTTTGGGTCCATAGTTATTAGCTAGATGGCTTCTTCTCTCTCTTTGGATCTCAATACAAAGTTCTCCTCGATCTTCGAGGAGGTCTATTCGACGTACTCTTTTTGCGATGTGTTTGTCGAGATCCAATGAATTGTGGGTTTATGATCAAGATTACCTTTGAACAATATTGGATTCTTTTCTTAAATCTTTTATGTATCATTATAATATCCTTGCAAGTCTCTTCGAATTATTGGTTTGGTTTGGCCTACTAGATCTATAGTTCTTGCAATGGGAGAAGTGCTTGGCTTTGGGTTCAATCGTGCGGTGTCCTTTTGCATTGACAGCAGGGGCAGCAAGGCACGTATAGTATTGTTGCCATCGAGGATAAAAAGATGGGGTTTATATCATTTTGCTTGAGTTTATCCCTCTACATCATGTCATCTTGCTTAAGGCGTTACTCTGTTCTTATGAACTTAATACTCTAGATGCATGCTGGATAGCAGTCGATGTGTGGAGTAATAGTAGTAGATGCAGAATCATTTCGGTCTACTTGTTAGGGACGTGATGCCTATATATAATGATCATGCCTAGATATTCTCATAACTATGCGCTTTTCTATCAATTGCTCGACAGTAATTTGTTCACCCACCGTAGAATTATGCTATCATGAGAGAAGCCACTAGTGAAACATATGGCCCCCGGGTCTATCTTTATCATATTAATCTTCCATCAACTATTTTCTTTACTTTGCTTTATTTACTTTCAATCTCTATACCAAAAATACCAAAAATATTATCTTATCATATCTATCAGATCTCACTCTCGTAAGTGACTGAGAAGGGACTGAGAACCCCTTTTATCGCGTTGGTTGCGAGGTTCTTATTTGTTTCTGGAGGTGCGAGGGACTCGCGCGTGGTCTCCTACTGGATTGATACCTTGGTTCTCAAAAACCGAGGGAAATACTTACGCTACTGTGCTGCATCACCCTTTCCTCTTCGAGGGAATACAATGCAAGCTCGAGAAGTAGCAAGAAGAATTTCTGGCGCCGTTGCCGGGGAGATCTACACAAAATTCATATACCAAGTACCTATCACAAACCCTTATCCCTCGCACTACATTATTTGCCTCTCGTTTTCCTCTTCCAGACTTCACCCTTGCCGTTTTATTCGCCCTTCTTTTTCCGTGTGTTTACCAGTCGCTTGCCTCTTGTTTGCTTGTGTGTTGGATTGCTTGCTTGTCACTATGGCTCAAGATAATACCAAATTGTGTGACTTTTCCAATACCAACAATGATTTTATTAGCACTCCGATTGCTCCTATCTTAGATGTTGAATCTTGTGAGATCAATGCTGCTCTGTTGAATCTTGTCATGAAAGATCAATTTTCTGGCCTTCCTAGTGAAGATGCCACTACCCATCTAAACAACTTTGTTGATTTGTGCGATATGCAAAAGAAGAGGGATACAAATAATGATATTGTTAAATTGAAGCTATTTCCGTTTTCACTTAGAGATCATGCTAAAACTTGGTTCTCCTCTTTGCCTAGAAATAGTATTGATTCATGGAATAAGTGCAAAGATGCCTTTATCTCTAAGTATTTTCCTCGTGCTAAGATTATCTCTCTTAGAAACGATATTATGAATTTTAAGCAACTAGATCATGAGCATGTTGCACAAGCTTGGGAGAGAATGAAATTAATGATACGTAATTGCCCTACACATGGTTTGAACTTATGGATGATTATACAAAACTTTTATGGTGGCTTGAATTTTGCTTCTAGAAATCTTTTAGATTCGGCCGTGGGGGGCACTTTTATGGAAATCACTTTAGGAGAAGCTACCAAACTCCTAGATAATATTATGGTTAACTACTCTCAATGGCACACTGAAAGATCCACTAGTAAAAAAGTACATGCTATTGAAGAGATTAGTATTTTGAGTGGAAAGATGGATGAACTTATGAAATTATTTGCTACTAAGAGTGCTTCTTCTGATCCTAATGATATGCCTTTGTACATGTTGATTGAGAATAATAATGAATCTTTGGATGTGAATTTTGTTGGTAGGAATAATATTGGTAACAATGCTTATAGAGGAAACTTTAATGCTAGGCCTTTTCCTAGTAATCCCTCTAACAATTATGGTAATTCCTACAATAACTCTTATTGAAATTTTAGTAAGATGCCCTCTGAATTTGAGACTAGTGTTAAAGATTTTATGAATTCGCAAAAGAATTTCAATGTTTTGCTTGAAGAAAAATTGCTTAAGGTTGACGAACTGGCTAGTAATGTGGATAGAATTTCTCTTGATGTTGATTCTTTAAAACTTAGATCTATTCCACCTAATCATGATATCAATGAGTCTCTCAAAGCCATGATAATTTCCATTGATTAATGCAAAGAAAGAACCGCTAGGATGCGTGCTAAAAGAGATTGCTTTATGAAAGCGTGTTCTTCTAGTTTTCATGATAATAAGGATGAAAATCTGAAAGTGATTGATGTGTCTCCTATTAAATCCTTGTTTTCTAGTATGAATCTTGATAAAGATGGAACTAGAGATGAGTCTACTTTAGTTAAAAGGCGTCCCAATGATTCAGAGTTTTTAGATCTCGATGCTAAAATTGTTAAAAGTGGGATTGAAGAGGTCAAAACTTTACATAGCAATGAACCCACTATCTTGGATTTCAAGGGATTTAATTATAATAATTTCTCTTTGATAGATTGTATTTCCTTGTTACAATCCGTGCTAAATTCTCCGCAAGCTTATAGTCAAAATAAGGCTTTTACCAAACACATCGTTGATGCTTTAATGCAATCTTATGAAGACAAACTTGAATTAGAAGTTTCTATCCCTAGAAAGCTTTATGATGAGTGGGAACCTACTATTAAAATTAAGATTAAAGATCATGAATGCTTTGCTTTGTGTGACTTGGGTGCAAGTGTTTCCACAATTCCAAAAGCTTTGTGTGATAAGTTAGGTTTCCATGAACTTGATGTTTGTTCTTTAAATTTGCATCTTGTGGATTCTACCATTAAGAAACCTATGGGAAGGATTAATGATGTTCTTATTGTTGCCAATAGGAATTATGTGCCCGTAGATTTCGTCGTTCTTGATATAGATTGCAATCCTACATGTCCTATTATTCTTAGTAGACCTTTCCTTAGAACGATTGGTGCAATTATTGATATGAAGGAAGGAAACATTAGATTCCAATTTCCGTTAAGGAAAGGCATGGAACACTTTCCTAGAAATAAAATCAAATTACCTTATGAATCTATTATGAGAGCCACTTATGGATTGCCTAACAAAGATGGCAATACCTAGATCTATTCTTGTATCGTGCCTAGCTAGGGGCGTGAAACGATAGCGCTTGTTGGGAGGCAACCCAATTTTATTTTCTTTGTTTTTTATTCTGTTTAGGAATAAATATTGCATCTATCTTATGTTTAGATGTGGTTTTGTGTTTTAATTAGTGTTTGTGCCAAGTAGAACCTTTGGGAAGACTTGTGTGAAGTTTATGTGATCATGTTGTAAAAAACAGAAACTTTAGCGCTCACGAGATTAGCTACCATTTTTTTTTTACTGGAGAGTGCTTTTTAGTTGATTATTTTTTAAGATGATTAATAGACAAATTCCTCATGTCCACCAATTTATTTCAATTTTTTAAGAGTTTCAGAAGTATTCGAAAGTTACATATTGCTACAGACTGTTCTGTTTTTGACAGATTCTGTTTTTCGTGTGTTGTTTGCTTATTTTGATGAATCTATGAGTAGTATCGGGGGGTATGAATCATAGAGAAGTTGTAATACAGTATGTTAAAAACCAATATAAACAAAGAATGAGTTCATTACAGTACCTTTGCCTGGTGCTTTGTTTTCTTATACTAACGGAACTCACAAGATTTTTGGCTAAGTTTTGTGTTGTGAAGTTTTCAAGTTTTGAGTAAGGATTTGATGGACTATAGAACAATGAGTGGCAAGATCCTAAGCTTTGGGATGCCCAAGGCACCCCAAGGTAAAATTCAAGGACAACCAAAAGCCTAAGCTTGGGGATGCCCCAGGAAGGCATCCCCTCTTTCGTCTTCATCTATCGGTAACTTTACTCGAGACTATATTTTTATTCACCACATGATATGTGTTTTGCTTGGAGCGTCATGTATGATTTGAGTCTTTGCTTTTTAGTTTGCCACAATCATCATTTCCGGACACACCTTTTGAGAGAGATACACATGAATTGGAATTTAGTAGAATACTCTATGTGCTTCACTTATATCTTTTGAGCTAGATAGTTTTGCTCTAGTGCTTCACTTATATCTTTTAGAGCACAGTGGTGGTTTTATTTTGAAGAAATTATTGATCTCTCATGATCCACTTATATCTTTTTTGAGAGTCTCTTAGAACATCATGGTAATGTGCTTTGGTTATAATTCTAGTCCTAATATGATAGGCATCTAAGATGAGTATAGTAAAAACTTTCACATAAAGTGCATTGAATGATAGGAGAAGTTTGATACTTGATGATTGTTTTGAGATATGAGGATGGTGATATTAGAGTTATTATAGCAGGGTAATTATGAATTCAAGAAATACTTTTGTTAAAGTTTGTGATTCCCGTAGCATGCACGTATGGTGAATGGCTATGCGACGAAGTTAGAGCATGAGGTATTTATTGATTGTCATCCTTTGTGTGGAGGTCGGGATCGCGCGATGGTTAACTCCTACTAACCCTTCCCCTAGGAGCATGCGTTACATATTTTGTTTTGATGACTCTTTTATTTTTGCAATAAGTATATGAGTTCTTTATGACAAATGTTGAGTCCATTGATTATACGCACTCTCACCCTTCCACCATTGCTAGCCTCTCTTGTACCGCAACATTCACCGGTACCATACACCGACCATATACCTTCCTCAAAATAGCCATCATACGTACCTATCATGGCATTTCTATAGCCATTCCGAGATATATTGCCATGCAACTTTCCACCGTTCTGTTATTATGACACGCTTCATATTGTCATATTGCCATGCATGATCATGTAGTTGACATTGTATTCATGGCAAAGCCACCATTCACAATTCATTCATACATGTCACTCTTGATTCATTGCACATCCCAGTACACCGCCGGAGGCTTTCACTTAGAGTCATATTTTTTTCTAGCTTCGAGTTGTAATCTTTGAGTTGTAAGTAAATAAAAGTGTGATGATCTTCATTATTAGAGCATTGTCCCGTGTGAGGAAACAAAAAAAGGCCAAATAAAAAAAGGCCCAAAAAAGGAGAGGGGCTAAAAAAGGAAAGCCCCTCCAAAAGAGAGAGAGAGAAGGGACAATGCTACTATCCTTTTTCACACTTGTGCTTCAAAGTAGCACCATAATCTTCATGATAGAGAGTCTCTTGTTTTATCACTTTCATATACTAGTGGGAATATTCATTATAGAACTTGGCTTGTATATTCCAACGATGGGCTTCCTCAAAATGCCCTAGGTCTTCATGAGCAAGCAAGTTGGATGCACACCCACTTAGTTTCTTTTGTTGAGCTTTCATACATTTATAGCTCTAGTGCATCTGTTGCATGGCAATCCCTACTCACTCACATTGATATCTATTGATGGGCACCTCCATAGCCCATTGATACGCCTAGTTGATGTGAGACTATCTTCCTCTTTTGTCTTCTCCACAACCACCACTCCATTCCACCTATAGTGATATATCCATGGCTCACGCTCATATATTGCGTGAAAGTTGAGAAGTTTGAAAAAATTTGAGTATGAGATAATTGCTTGGATGAAATCGGGGTTGTGCATGATATGAATATTTTGTGTGATGAAGAGGGAGCATAGCCAGACTATATGATTTTGTAGGGATAACTTTCTTTGGCCTTTTTATTTTGAGAAGACATGATTGCTTTGTTAGTATGCTTGAAGTATTATTATTATTATGTCAACATAGACTTTTGTCTTGAATCTTTCGGATCGGAACATTCATGCCACAATAAAGAAAATTACATTGAGAATTATGTTGGTTAGCATTCCACATCAAAAATTCTGTTTTTATCATTTACCTACTCGGGGACGAGCAGGAATTAAGCTTGGGGATGGTTGATAAGTCTCCAACGTATCTATATTTTTCTATTGTTCCATGCTATTATATATTCTGTTTTGGATGTTTAATGGGCTCTATTATACACTTTTATATTATTTTTGGGACTAACCTACTAATCCAAGGCCCAGTGCAAATTGTTGTTTTTTTGCCTATTTCAGTGTTTCACAGAAAAGGAATATCAAACAGAGTCCAAACGGAATGAAACCTTCGGGAGAGTTATTTTTGGAACAATATCAACATGAGAGACTTGGAGTACACGCCAGGAAGAGAAGGAGGTGGCCACGAGGGCAGGGGTAGGTGCACCCCCCACCCTCGTGGGCCACCAGTTGACCCCCCGACGTGCCTCTTCAGCCTATGTATACTATCATACCCTGAAAACATTGAGGCAACAGACGAAACCCTAATTCCATCGCTGCAACCTTCTGTTCTCGTGAGATCCCATCTTGGGGCCTGTTCCGGAGCTTCGCCTTAGGGGGCATCAACCACGGAGGGCTTCTACATCAACACCATAGCCTCTCCGATGAGTTGTGAGTAGTTTACCACAGACCTTCGGGTCCATAGTTATTAGCTAGATGGCTTCTTCTCTCTCTTTGGATCTCAATACAAAGTTCTCCTCGATCTTCGAGGAGATCTATTCGATGTAATCTTTTTGCGGTGTGTTTGTCGAGATCCGATGAATTGTGGGTTTATGATCAAGATTATCTTTGAACAATATTGGATTGTTTTCTGAAATCTTTTATGTATGATTATAATATCCTTGCAAGTCTCTTCGAATTATTGGTTTGGTTTGTCCTACTAGATCTACAGTTCTTGCAATGGGAGAAGTGCTTGGCTTTGGGTTCAATCGTGCGGTGTCCTTTCCCAGTGACAGCAGGGGCAGCAAGGCATGTATAGTATTGTTGCCATCGAGGATAAAAAGATGGGGTTTATATCATATTGCTTGAGTTTATCCATCTACATCATGTCATCTTGCTTAAGGCGTTACTCTGTTCTTATGAACTTAATACTCTAGATGCATGCTGGATAGCGCTCGATGTGTGGAGTAATAGTAGTAGATGCAGAATCGTTTCGGTCTACTTGTTACAGACGTGATGCCTATATATAATGATCATGCCTAGATATTTTCATAACTATGTGCTTTTCTATCAATTGCTCGACCGTAATTTGTTCACCCACCGTAGAATTCTGCTATCATGAGAGAAGCCACTAGTGAAACCTATAGCCCTCGGGTCTATCTTTATCATATTAATCTTCCATCAACTATTTGCTTTACTTTGCTTTATTTAGTTTCAATCTCTATACCAAAAATACCAAAAATATTATCTTATCATATCTATCAGATCTCACTCTCGTAAGTGACCGGGAAGGGATTGACAACCCCTTTTATCGCGTTGGCTGCGAGGTTCTTATTTGTTTGTGCGGGTGCGAGGGACTCGCGCGTGGTCTCCTACTGGATTGATACCTTGGTTCTCAAAAACTGAGTGAAATACTTACGCTACTGTGCTGCATCACCCTTTCCTCTTCGAGGGAATACAACGCAAGCTCGAGAAGTAGCACATTACCATCGGCGTTAGTCTTCCTCTTAAAGATCCATTTATTTTCAATGGCTTGCCGATCATCGGGCAAGACAACCAAAGTACACACTTTGTTCTCATACATGGATCCCATCTCAGATTTCATGGCCTCAAGCCATTTTGCGGAATCTGGGCTCATCATCGCTTCCTCATAGTTCGTAGGTTCGTCATGGTCTAGTAACATGATTTCCAGAACAGGGTTACCGTACCACTCTGGTGCGGAACGTACTCTGGATGACCTACAAGGTTCAGTAGTAACTTGATCTGAAGTTTCATGATCATCATCATTAGCTTCCTCACTAATTGGTGTAGGAATCACTGGAACTAATTTCTGTGATGAACTACTTTCCAATTCGGGAGAAGGTACAATTACCTCATCAAGTTCTACTTTCCTCCCACTCACTTCTTTCGCGAGAAACTCCTTCTCTAGAAAGGAACCATTCTTAGCAATGAATATCTTGCCGCCGTGTACAAAAAGAGGGGTACACTTTTTGTACCCCTATGACTGTGCACGGGCAGTCTGAGCCACGTGCACCACCACACCAAGCATGGCGAGGGAGGCGAGCCGGGGCAAGACCGAAGCTTGATGGAGACTCGAGCGACGCCAAGAACAAGACCACAAAGAGCAAAGGGACGAAGCGGCTCTCCCCGGCAAGATCCTTGCCGGGGCCAGCACTGGCAGCCCCGGCAAGACCCTTGCCGCGGCAGCTCGCCCCGCGCCTACGGAGCAAGTCACCCTTGAGTCCACCACCCCCGAGGGGCGAGGATTCGGGAGATACCCCCGTGGTGGCATGCAGATCTTTGTGAAGACATTCAAGATCAGATACAAGGAAAGAAGACGACCCTTGGCGGGATTCCAGCCAAGGAGAACCACAAGGCCCCCGGCAAGCACCTTGCCGGGGATGACAGCAGGCACCACGGCAGGACCCTTGCCGGAGCCCCGGCAAGGCCCTTGCCAAGGACACCCGCAGGGCCACCGTCAGGCCCACACCAACTGGGTTTCCACCGACCGGACCAGCTGGACGGGCTCCTATGTGGCAACCCACAGATCTTCGTGGAGACCCGCCATTACGCCACCTCAGCTGCCTGTTTGCCTACATGGCGCCTCGGGCACTGCTGGCCAGGGCGCGTGTCGACACGAGGAGGGGCGGCGACGGACAAGACGGGCGTCTCCCCTCGTCCCCGATAAAGCAAGGACACCTAAGCTAGGCGCATTAAATGCGCCTTGTCCTGTAATGCGAGGGATAACCTCGCATCACTGTACCCTTTCCACCTCATGTGTGCCACTGTGGCAACCCCTTTTCCTATAAAAGGAGGCCTGAGGCGACCAGGAGAAGGATTCGGCTTTTTAGAACTCCTCACGACTCTTTTGGAGCTCCTCGCCAGCTGAAGAACATCAACGTATAATCCACCAAAGCAGGAGTAGGGTTTTACGCATCTTTGCTGCCCGAACCTGGGTAAAGGAACCGTGTCCTGACTGTTAGATCCGCTCTTCTCTCAACCCCGCGCCCCGCAACCGTAGTAGGGATTCTTGTGATCCCATAGGTGTCGATCCAAATACACCGACATCTTTGGTGCGCCAGGTAGGGGGCCCAGTTGTGAGAATCGGCTTTAGCGGTTAGTTCGACGTTCGTGCATCGTCATGGCGCCCAAGAAGAAGACCGGCGAGACCTCGGGCACCCACTCCGGCAAGTGCACCTCTTCGGAGTGCTGTGCTCCCGTCGAGGACGTGCCTGAGAGCTCCGCCGGAAGGAAGAAGACCGACGAGACCTCAGACACCCACTCCGGCAAGCGCACCTCTTCGGAGTGTCGCGCTCCCGTCGAGGACGTGCCTGAGGGCTCCACCGGCAGAAACAAGAGATCCAGGGCCACGCCGCCAGGAACCAAGAAGGTTTCTGTCAAGGAGGACGGCACGGGAGGGGCTTTTACCATAAGCTCCGCCCTTGACAAAAAATAGGAAGACGCGCTCGTCACCTTCTTGCGGGCGAATGTCGACGTGTTTTCCTGGCAAGCATCCGACATCCCCAGCGTTCCTAGGGAGGTGATCGAGCACCACCTTGCTGTCTGTCCTCATGCGTGGCCCGTCAAGCAGAAGGTCAGGAAGCAAGCTTTGGAACGGCAAGAGTTCATCACTGAGGAGATCCGGAAACTGGAAGCTGCGGGTTTGGTGAGAGGAGTGCTCCACCCAACGTGGTTGGCCAATCCAGTGGTAGTGCGCAAGGCAAATGGGAAGTGGAGGCTGTGTATTGATTACACGGATATCAATAAAGCTTGTCCCATGCACCCCTTACCGTTGCCGCGCATAGACCAGATTGTTGACTCCACGGCAGGGTGTGACCTGCTGTCATTCCTCGATGCCTACTCCGGCTACCACCAGATCTTCATGGCAAGAGAAGACGAAGAGAAGACAGCATTCATCACCCCATGTGGTACATACTGTTTCGTACGAATGCCTTTCGGGTTGAAGAGTGCTGGCTCGACGTTTGCAAGGGAAGTCCAGATTGGTTTTGAACCCCAGCTCCATAGAAATATGGAGGCTTATATGGATGATATAGTGGTAAAAACCAAGAACAAGGCAACCCTTGTACCGGATTTACAGGAAACATTTGTGAACCTGCGCAAGATCAACCTCAAGCTGAATCCTGAGAAGTGCGTCTTCGGCGTTCCGTCTGGCAAGCTTCTCGGGTTCTTTGTGTCGCAGCGTGGGATAGAAGCTAATCCGGACAAGATCAAAGCTATAGAGCAGATTGAAGCACCCAAACGGGTCAAGGACATGCGTCGGCTTGCTGGCTGCGTTGCCGCTATGAGCAGATTCATTTCCAAGTCTGCCGAGCGCGCCCTCCCTTTTTTCAAGATCTTGAAAAATTCGAACCCAATGGAGTGGACGCCGGAAGCCGAGGCAGCACTACAAGATCTGAAGAGATATCTTTCCTCCACGCCAATACTGGTTGCGCCTAGGCCACAAGAACCATTGCTTCTATACTTAGCGGCAACAAACCAGGTGGTCAGCGCCGCACTAGTGGCGCAGAGAGAAATTGAAGATGAGGTGATAGCAGCAACAGAGCCTGGTGCTACTGGGGCAGAAGCGACACAGTCGGTTGGAGTGCAGCCGAAAAAGAAGATGATGCAGCACCCGGTCTACTTTGTTAGCTCCCTCTTGCAGGGCGCTATATCAAGGTACTCCGGCGTGTAGAAATTGCTCTTCGGCCTTCTTATGGCCTTGAGGAAGCTGCATCACTACTTCTAGGCGCATGAGATCATTGTCGTCACTCGCCTCCCTCTGCAACGGATATTGCACAATCCAGACGCGACGGGAAGGATTGTAGAGTGGGCTGTAATGCCCAGGATGGGACTATACCTCCTACGTGTCGAGGCACGACTTAAAGGTATAAGCCCATTCTGGAATGATCTCAAGTTTGGTATCTTTGCACGACTCATGTAAAAGAGGGATTAAATTGCAAAAGTAGATAGTTGGCTTACACTCGCCACTTCACACAATACATTACATAAGCAAAATATCATTCAAAACATCACAACCCGACTACGGGCGAAGATCAAAAAGAAAGATACCAAAACAACATAAAGCCACAGGTTTGAATCGCCCCTAGTAGAAACCACTACCGATCATCGAAAACGTCACAAGCATATGGCCACTCTCTTCATCGAGCTCCCAGTGAAGTACTTGAACCAGCTCCTGCTTCATTCTCGGCTGAACCTGCATCTGGTGTTGTAGTAACTGTGAGCCACGAGGACTCAGCAATCCCATAACCATGGGTATCAAGACTAGCAAAGCTTTATGGGTAGGAAGAGGTAAAGTGGTGAGGTTGCAGCAGCGGCTAAGCATAATATGGTGGCTAGCTTACGAGTACAAGAATAAGATGAGCATCTACGCAAACGATCGCCACTAGTAGTTGTAGGATCGAAAGTATGTCTAGAGGGGGGGTGATTAGACTACTTGTAAATATAAAAATTCTGCCTTTTGACAAAGAACAGTTTTTGGCAGATTCACAATTATGATCAAGTCAAGCATCACCCTACACATGCAATTCTAGAGTATAGGCAGCGGAAAGTAAATTGCACATGTAGTAAAGAGAGGTGGAGAAGAGCAAACACAATTTTGGAGACGCGGTGATTTTTCCCGTGGTTCCGATAGGTGGCGCTATCGTACATCCACGTTGATGGAGACTTCAACCCACGGAGGGTAACGGCTGCGCGAGTCCACGGAGGGCTCCACCCACGAAGGGTCCACGAAGAAGCAACCTTGTCTATTCCATCATGGCCTACGCCCACGGAGGGCTAGCCTTACTCGGGGTAGATCTTCACGAAGTAGGCGATCTCCTTGCCCTTACAAACTTCTTGGATCAACTCCACATCTCGATGACGGAGGCTCCCAAGCGACACCTAACCAATCTAGGAGGCACCACCCTCCAAAAGGTAATAGATGTTGTAGATGATGATGAACTCCTTGCTCTTGTGCTTCAAATGATAATCTCCCCAACACTCAACTCTCCTCACTGATTTGGCTGTGGTGGAAGAAAGGATTGAGTGGAAAGCAACTTGGGAAGGCTAGAGATCAAGCTTCATATGGTGGGAGTGGAGCAACTTGATCTCAACACAAGGGTAGGTAGTTCTCTTCTCAGAAATGTAAGGTAGGAGTGGTAGTTCTTTCTGATGGCTCTCTCCGCGAATGAAGAGGGGGTGGAGGGGTATAAATAGCCTCCACACAAAATCCAACCGTTACACACATTTGAGCAATCTCGGTGGGACCGAAGTGGACAACTTGGTGAGACCGATAGTTCAAATAATGTGAACGTTGGGGTTTTCGGTGGGACCGAATATACAATCTCGGTTAGTCCGATTCGTGCAATGACAAGAGCATGCCAGTTTCGGTAGGACCGACTTCATCATCTCGGTGACACCGATTTGATGACAGAAGGTTACAGAACCTTGGCAACTCATGTTTCGGTGAGACCGAGTTCAGAATCGGAAAATCCAAGTTTACTAGGGTTTGGCTTATGGCTGAGGTGGTTCATCTCGGTGTGACTGAGTTTGGAAAATCGGTGGGACCGAGATTACTTATGAGTGTATATGGCAGTGAAAGTTGCTGATAGTTTAGGAGATGTATCACTAAGCACTTGAGCAACCAGATCATCATCATAACCTCATCCCCTTTTAATAGTATTGGCTTTTCCTATGGACTCAATGTGATCTTGGATCACTAAACCAAAAATGGAGTCTTGAGCTTTTGCCAATGCTTGCCTTAGCATTTTGAGGGGTCCACTTCTTCAGTCCTTGCCATACCCATATCACTGAACTTCTCTGAAATGATTCTCAAGTAACTATTAGTTCAATGATATATATGTTGTTATTAATTACCAAAACCACCCGGGGATTAGTTGGACTTTCAATCTCCCCCTTTTTGGTAATTGATGACAACATATAGATCAAAGCTTCGACAAAGGATATAATCAATGAATGTTATCGTCGCTTTGAGAAGTATGTGATAAGCAAGAGCTCCCCCTAAATTTGTGCATTATTTAAGATTTGCGTTTGAATGCAAATGCACAATCGATTAGGATCATGGGTCACTCTTCCATGTCACATACATCTTGGTGGAGCGCACAAAATGATAAGAATGAACAGCATGCACCCAAACACCAAGACATGAGTAAATAGTCATACGAGATAGGAATGGCATATGATAAGCATTAAGCACACATTAAAGCATAGTATGACTAAGCACTCATTAAGGTAGCATCAACCGGAGTATCAAGCACACTGAATGTTTCGAAAACCAAAAGTATCTCAAAGAAACCGCAAAAGAACGAAAGAGCAAAAGCGCAAAGACAACAGCACTCTCTCTCTCGAAGCCCTATGATCTATACAATTTCTCCCCCTTTGGCAACAAGTTACCAAAAAGTTCGAAAAACCATAGAGCTAAGCGTCACCGTGGACTCTGCTGGCGGCTCCCGTCTGGGTTGATGTCGGAGTGGATATGACAGCATCGGCGAAGACTTCAGCTGATGTCTGTGCTGGAGGAGTGGACACTGGAGCTGGAGTTGGAGTAACTGCTGGAACTGTGGGAGGTGCTGAAGCTGTAGTCCTGGTGTCAGTCACTGGAATAGCAGCTGATCTGGATCCTTTGGGAACCGGAGCAGTCTGTCGATGAGAATCCTGGACTAAGTCATCCTGCAACTCACGCATAAGCTCTGCCTTGTCCTGCTTTGCTTCCTCAATGTCTGCCTCGAGCTTGTTGACGGTCACTTGTACTTCAGTCAGCTTCACGTCCAGAGCGTGGATCTTCTCGTCAACAATCCTCTCTAAGCTCTCCTGAGACTGTTCAATGCTGGCCAGGCGTTGTTCAATCCTTTGAGTAGCTTCTAGAATTTGCTCTCCGAAGCTCTTTGGTTTAGCTGCTGCTGCTTTGTCAGCTTTGGCTTTCTTAGCAGCTTCGATCTTGGCTTGACCTTCAACAGATGTCGGATCCTCCTCATCCATCACAACAACATTGTCTTCATGCTCTGGCTGCAACGGTAAATGTTTCCTATCCAACAAGAATGTGCCCGTGCCAAACTTGGCATTAATAAGCATCTGAATCTACGGGGCAAATCCACATGACCTTTTCTGGTCAGCTGCAGTCCTCTTAATGGTCTCTACCATCAAGTCCATCACCTTGAAAGGTGCTTTCTCATCAAGTATATGCAGCATGTTGATAGAATATCCTCTGATCATGCGATGATCTCCAGACTTGGGCATCAAGGTATGCCTCAAAATGGTATTAGTGGTAGGTAAGCCTGCCTGGAGATGGTAGACTGAGCCGAGCTTCCAGATTTCCAAATCCTCTGCTGGAATCTCTTTGTACATTCTTTTCATGGATTCATGATTCTTCTTTGGAATCCCATATACATCAATATCATCTTCTCGTTGCACTGGAGCATTCAGAATTTCTGCCCATTCTTCAACAGAAGAAGAAAACCTTTGACCTTCAGTCATCCACGTAATCTTTCCATCAGGGTAGAAGTGAGTTGTGGCATAAAATTGCATTATCATATCATCGTTCCAATCGGTCAATTTCTGACCTACAAAATCTGCAACTCCACATGCAGTGAAACTTTCATGCACATGTGGAAAGAAATCTCTGTGCTCTTCGCTGTCAATGTACTTCCAGTCAACATATCTGGTGTCTGCAACTATGGGCTTCTTGTCCATCAGCACGGTCTCATAGAAGTCCTGCTGCTCTCTGGTGTGAAATCTGGGATCTACAGCAGTTCTTCTCCTCTCGGCATATGGGTCAGTTTGTCTCCATAGCCTGAGACCTCTATCTTTCCTTGCCTTCATATCCTCAGCTTGAGGATGAGCATCACTATGGAGTGGCAGTTTTGGACCGAGTTTCAGCAAAACTTGTCCTTCATCATCAGACTCAGCTGGTGGCACATCATCCTTGTTCTTTTCAGACGCTGGAATGTTTCTGACGGTCCTCTTGGGCTTGGCAGCAAGCTTTGCTGGAGCTGCCTTAGCTTGAGCAGATTTCTTGGGCTTGGATGTGGCTCCAGCCTTAATGGCATCACCCATGAGCTTAGACTTCTGAGGAGGAGGCTGGAGTGCTTCCTCATCCTCATCCTCTATTGCTGCATCTGCATGAGAATCAGTATACACTACCCTCTTTCTCTTGGTGGTTTTCTTCACTTTGCTTGCAGCTGCCTCTCCCAAATTCAGCTTCTTAGCAACAGTTGACTGCTTGACTTTGCTGGTGCCCTTCTTAGATTGTTGACCTTGTTGCTCTTTGGCAACAACTTTCCTTTTAGGCTTTGAGGTCACCTCTTCCTCAACAACAAAATCTGAGTCCTCATCATCTGAATTCTTCTCCTTTCTAGCTCTGGTGGCTGCAGGAGGCATGCCACTTGGTGTACTCCTCTCACCATCATCAGATGAGCTGCTAGGATCAGGACTAGTGTCTGCCTCTGGAATGTCTGCAATGGGTGTCTCTGACCTGTTCTGACTGTCACTGGTATCTGACATGGCTGACAACCTGTGAATGGATAAGGTATAGGCAGAGAAGAAGAGTCATCACAAACTGCAGAAGTTTTTGCAAAAAAATGAGTTCAAATTCTAGTTTTAAGTTTTCACAGAAGACATTTCGCTCAGACCGAGTTTAAGTTTCGGTGAATCCGAAGTGTTAAACAGGAGCTTGGCACACCACTTTCGGTTAGACCAAAGTGGGTTTCGGTCCTGCCGAAAACACTAGGTTTCACAGAAACTTCATTTCGGTCACACCGATTTCGCACAACTCGGTTGGACCGAAGGGTGCAGTGCAATGGCCATAGGCCAAATCGGTCATACCGAAAATATAAAATCGGTCTCACCGAGATGTGTTCCGTGGAAACCTAACCCTAAAACTTTTACTCGAATCTAGTTCAAACGAACCAATCTGGTGTACAGGAGAATTTCAATCGTGGCAAGATACTAGGCAATCCAAACGTGCATTGAATCGGAGATGGGAGCACGAGTGGGATCAAAACTCACCCTAACTTGGTGGAGCTTTTCTACGGCGGCAACGGCGCGGAGGAGATGCCCGTTGACGGCGATGGAGACCTGCGGCGAGGGTGCACAGGCGACGACGGCGACGATCCGGAGACCAAGGCGACGGCAGCAGGGGATGTGGGGGCGAAACGTTTGAAGGAGGAATCAACATGCGCGGCCCTTGGAATATATACCCCTTTGCTGTCGGTGGGACCGAGTTGTAAAACTCGGTGGCACCGAGATGGATAACTGCTAGGCAGTTATGCACTTCGGTCACGCCGAAAATCACAACTCGGTTTCACCGAGATGAAAACCTAGATCAGTCTAAATGCTTTCGGTTCGACCGAGTTTGAGTGAGTTGGTCTGACCGAAATCAATTAGAAGGTTTTGGAAATTAGCCCTTGACGGATCGGTGGCTCCGAGTGCTCCTCACCCGGAGGGTCCGAAAATGACTTGTTCAAAGTTTGTGATGTAAGCATGAATAGAATTTGAGACAAGAAAGCATAGATAGCTAGGGGAGGTACTTAGGCATTCTTGTCCATCCATTTGGTCAGAAAAATCAAAACGACCAAAACAACAAATGGATGTCCTCGAATGGATAAAATCATGCATCCAAGATGCTCACACAATAAGATAGCAAATGAAATATGTGTCAAACATGCACAACCAAAACTCTAGCAATTAACACACAATTTGTCGATGACTAGGTCATCTTTATATGAGTATATTGACTTAGGAGCCAAATGAGAACATTTGATCATAGGTCATACTCATCGTTTAAGCACAAGTGGGGTTACCACTTTTACATAAAGCATTGATGTGTTCACATCATTTGAAGATGCTTTAGCTCAATTTTTTAGAGCAAAGCTCCCCCTAGATGTGAGAACCCCTTTTAAAGGGTCAAACTAACCTTGGGTTGTCGTAGAAGACTTCATGTAGATGTTGAAGATGTGGATGCTCAATGTTGATGGAGATCATCAAGAGTTGGGAGCTATCCTTTGGATTCGGGCACTTTCAATACCTACATGGGTTAGTCCCACAAGGAACAAACACGGATATCCATGGACATAGATTGACGTTCACAATAGATGATGTCCATGAAAGCAATGATTACCTTGTCCCTTGACTTAACAACAAGAGGGTTTGTGACTCCATGAACTAGTGCATGATGTGGAAGTTGATTGCACAAGTTTTCGCCAAAAAGAATGTGAGTGAAGTATGTTGGCGGAGTCACCCTCAAGAACTTTCTAGTTCTTCTTCTTCGGGATCCACATCATCTTGATGGGAATACTTGGGGTTGTAGTTGAGCTTGACGAAGTAGAACTTGACGTTTCCTTGGGAACCCACTTGACCATGGCTTGAGGTGCTTCAATGAATGCATCAATCTCCTCTTGAAGCTTGTCCTTGGCTTTTAGCTTGAGGTCTTGTGGTGGAAGGTCATCTTGAGCTTGTTCCACATTGGAAGAAGTAGGATCATACTTCTCCTTTTGAGGAACAAACTGTGGAGTAGGATATTGACCTTCTTCCCACTCAACACCTTCGGCGTTGAACTTTCACTCAAAACCAATTCCTTGATTCTTCTGGTGCCTTCCTTGCTTGCGAACAATTTCCTCAAAGTTCTTGCTTCCGGCAAGGCTCTTGTAGACACCTTTCTCTATGATCCCTTTCAATAAACTATTCTCTTGCTCAAGTGTAACTTGGCTTGAAACATTGTTAGTGGAATCAAGAGAACTACTAGAAGCAACAACATTGGATTTAGCATGGTTATTGTTACTACTAGAGGAAGAATTTTTCTTATGCTTGTCATGCTTAGTCTTAATGAGTGGCAAGAAATTAGACAAGAGAAGTCGTTTGGCAAGATATGAAGAACTCTTCTTTCGAAGATCGTCATTGATTGCTTTCAGAAACTCATGTTCTTGCTCTAGAGTGAGCTTCTCGAAGCGTAGCTTCTCATGAGATCTTAGGAGCTCTCTATGATCTTCTTGAGTTGTTTCATGAGCTAACTTAAGAATGTTTAGTTCTTTAGTTAGACGCTCAATCTCCTTCATAGCATTGTCATTCGACTCTTCTCGACTATAAAGACTGCTAGCATGTTCATCGTTACTAGGCTCACTGGATTTATCATGCAAGAGCTCATCTTCACCAAGCAAGTCATCCTCATCACTATTGAAGTCAATGAATTCAGGGTGTGATACCTTGGGGCCTTTAGCCATGAAGCATCTTCCAATTCCCTCATTTGGTGAATCAAATAAGTCATAGGAGTTGGAGTTGGAGGATACGAGAGCAAGACCGGCAACACCTTCATCTTGACTGTAGTCGGAGTCGGAGTGATAGCTTCCATCGGATTGATTATCGGAGTAGGAGCCGGAGACCCATTCACCTACATGAGCTTGATGTTTTCTTCTTGTGTAGCTCCTTGATGACTTGTCTTTCCTCTCCGAATCCTGGCTTCTCCGAGAGGGTCTTCGTTCATAACGATCATCTCTACTCCTTCTCTCTTTCCGAGGTGACTCATCTCTTGAACTTCTTCTTCTTGGAGATTCTTCTCTTCTCTTGTGGGGAGCCGTACACTCATTTGAGTAGTGTTCGGGTCTTCCACAATTGTAGCAGTTTCGATCACGATTAGAAGATCTCTTTTCATCATATGATCTAGACTTTGAGCTTCTCTCTTTGCCTCTATTCTTGTAGAATTTGTAGAAGTTCTTAACCATTAGGCTTATCTCTTCATTGGAAACTAACTTGTCACTTGAGGTTGTGGGAGCATCACTTGTAGCTTTGTAAGCACCACTCGACTTGTTGTGAAGCTCTTCCTTATCCTTAAGTGTCATCTCATGAGCAACAATTCTTCCAATGACTTCGGTTGGCTTGAGAGTCTTGTAGTTTGGCATCATTTGGATCAAAGTGCACACGGTGTCATACTTTCCATCCAAAGCTCTGAGAATCTTCTTGATGATGAATCGGTCGGTCATTTCTTCGCTTCCTAAGCCGGCAATCTCATTTGTGATGAGAGCAAGCCTAGAGTACATTTCAGCGACTCCTTCACCATCCTTCATCTTGAACTTGTCAAGTTGACCTTGAAGAATATCTAGCTTTGATTCCTTCACGGACTCGGTACCATCGTGCATTTCAACCAAAGTATCCCAAATCTCTTTTGCATTCTCAATACGGCTGATTTTGTTGAACTCCTCGGGACACAAGGCATTGAAGAGAATGTCACAAGCTTGAGCATTGTTTGGCAACATCCGCAATTCTTCCGGTGTAGCTTCGTGATCCGGAACTTTTCCTTCCTCGAAGAATTCACCTTGCATACCAACACAAATAATGCCCCATGCGGCTGGGTTATGACCAAGAATATGCATTTTCATTTTATGCTTCCAACTAGCAAAATTTGTACCATCAAAGTAAGGACCTCTACGAAAATTACCCTCACTAGACGCCATACTCTCCTAGGTTGTGAAAACAAGCTTATGGAGTCCAATGCAATGGAAACCAATACAATGGAGACCAAAGCTCTGATACCACTTGTAGGATCGAAAGTATGTCTAGAGGGGGGTGATTAGACTACTTGTAAATATAAAAATTCTACCTTTTGACAAAGAACAGTTTTTGGCAGATTCACAATTATGATCAAGTCAAGCATCACCCTACACATGCAATTCTAGAGTATAGGCAGCGGAAAGTAAATTGCACATGTAGTAAAGAGAGGTGGAGAAGAGCAAACGCAATTTTGGAGACGCGGTGATTTTTCCCGTGGTTCCGATAGGTGGCGCTATCGTACATCCACGTTGATGGAGACTTCAACCCACGGAGGGTAACGGCTGCGCGAGTCCACGGAGGGCTCCACCCACGAAGGGTCCACGAAGAAGCAACCTTGTCTATTCCATCATGGCCTACGCCCATGGAGGGCTAGCCTTACTCGGGGTAGATCTTCACGAAGTAGGCGATCTCCTTGCCCTTACAAACTTCTTGGTTCAACTCCACATCTCGATGACGGAGGCTCCTAAGCGACACCTAACCAATCTAGGAGGCACCACCCTCTAAAAGGTAATAGATGTTGTAGATGATGATGAACTCCTTGCTCTTGTGCTTCAAATGATAATCTCCCCAACACTCAACTCTCCTCACTGATTTGGCTATGGTGGAAGAAAGGATTGAGTGGAAAGCAACTTGGGAAGGCTAGAGATCAAGCTTCATATGGTGGGAGTGGAGCAACTTGATCTCAACACAAGGGTAGGTAGTTCTCTTCTCAGAAATGTAAGGTAGGAGTGGTAGTTCTTTCTGATGGCTCTCTCCGCGAATGAAGAGGGGGTGGAGGGGTATAAATAGCCTCCACCCAAAATCCAACCGTTACACACATTTGAGCAATCTCGGTGGGACCGAAGTGGACAACTCGGTGAGACCGATAGTTCAAATAATGTGAACGTTGGGGTTTTCGGTGGGACCGGATATACAATCTCGGTTAGTCCGATTCGTGCAATGACAAGAGCATGCCAGTTTCGGTGGGACCGACTTCATCATCTCGGTGACACCGATTTGATGACAGAAGGTTACAGAACCTTGGCAACTCATGTTTCGGTGAGACCGAGTTCAGAATCGGAAAATCCGAGTTTACTAGGGTTTGGCTTATGGCTGAGGTGGTTCATCTCGGTGTGACTGAGTTTGGAAAATCAGTGGGACCGAGATTACTTATGAGTGTATATGGCAGTGAAAGTTGCTGATAGTTTAGGAGATGTATCACTAAGCACTTGAGCAACCAGATCATCATCATAACCATCCCCTTTTAATAGTATTGACTTTTCCTATGGACTCAATGTGATCTTGGATCACTAAACCAAAAATGGAGTCTTGAGCTTTTGCCAATGCTTGCCTTAGCATTTTGAGGGGTCCACTTCTTCAGTCCTTGCCATACCCATATCACTGAACTTCTCTGAAATGATTCTCAAGTAACTATTAGTTCAATGATATATATGTTGTTATTAATTACCAAAACCACCCGGGGATTAGTTGCACTTTCAGTAGTGATCGCTAAAGATCCTAAACTACATACGAGTCAAACATAACCCCACCGTGTTCTCTTCTCAAAGTTAAAAGAGACAGTCACGGTTACTCACATAGTTGTGTGTTTTACTTCAGATCATCTGTCAAGTTTTCTACAACCGGACATTAACAAATTCCAATCTGCCACATAACCGCGGGCACGGCTTTCGAAAGATCATAACCCTGCAGGGGTGTCCCAACTTAGCCCATCACAAGCTCTCACGATTAGCTGAAGTGATAAATATAATATCATCACCCCTTATCTTAGGGAAAACCGATCAGGCTCGGCATCCCGGTGCACAAGACATTTCGATAATGGTAAAACAAGTCCAGCAAGACCTCCCGGCGTGCCGACATCCTGATAGTAGCCGCGCGTATCTCGTCTCAGGCCACAACCGGATGGGTGATGCTACAGGTAAAACCAAACCTCGAGTTTCCCCGTGGTGGCCCCGCAGGCTCCCCGTTTGGGACCAACACCATCAGCACTGC
>LR738714.1:577686435-577724043 GCA_902687465.1 Secale cereale
AGAATTAAGAACCCGGGGACATGACCCCCTATGCAATTAATTAATTATTTAAGTTGTTATTATGAGCAAATTAAAACCAATGTTGGGCCTTGCTGGAGGAGTTTTATTCAAAGTCGAACTGTCAAGGGGTCCCCATCCACCCATCGTGTAAGGAACGCAAAATCAAGGAACATAATGCCAGTTTATCGGCGCCTAAGGTGGCATGAGTGGAACAAAACACCGAGCAAAAGGCCAAGCCTTCCACCCATGCCCAGTATATAGGTGTGTTAATAATAATAATAATAGATATTGTGATATTCCAACAACAAGTTCCCTCCTGGAACAATCTTCATCTTCACCTGCAACTAACATCGCTATAAGAGGGGCTGAGCAAGCGGGTAACATAGCCAAACAATGGTTTTGCTAGGAAGGTGTCAAAGGTTAGAGGTTTCATGGCAACAAGGAGAGGCTGACATAAAACACGGGTAGCGCGACATGTAACGATAGCATCAAGACAACTAAGCATGGCAATGGTAGTAAAGGTATCCAAGGGTATGATCATCTTGCCTGGGATTCCGCAAGGAAGAAGTACGGTTCCATGAAGTAGTCGAACAAAACCTCACAACTCCGTAATGAAACCGAAGCTACCGAGAGAAGCATACCGGAAAGAAGCAAACAACACGGTAAACACACATCTCATAACCATGGCATGATGCACAACCAAATATGATGCATGTCCGGTTTAAATATGCATGGCATGGCAAAAGCACAAACAACAGTACAATTTAAGTGGAGCTCAATATGCAACGAGTTGCATATTGACGAAACACCACATGTTATTTATTTAGTTGACTCTCGTTTATTTACAAGACAAAATTAAATGTTTGTTAACATGGCAAGAGGTGAAGCAAATGTAAACTACCTATTTAGGCAAGTTTAAATGAGGCCGGAATGACAAACAACAATTCCGGAAAATCCCCATGTGCATAATATGAATTTGGTACTGTTCTGCCTAAAACATATTTTAAAAGTTTTTAAACAGCGAAAGTAAAAGCACCAAGTTAAACTACACATTTTTTCACCCCATTTACATATAAAGTTTATTAAATTTGGAGCTACGGTTATTTAGTTATGAATTAAACCATTTCAACATGACATTTGAGCCAATTTATGCAACCATCATTTTAAACATTTTAAACAGGGACAAAAGTGGCATATTATGAATCTACATGCAATTTTAAGCATTTTACATGTTAACAACAATTTGATCCGATGCACGGTTTGAAAGTTTTTAAATGCATGAACTTGAGGGTGCAAACTGTAAAACGGTAATTCTCCGGATAAATGGATAAATCGATCCTGTGAAAAAACATGTATCAGGCCTAACTCTGGATCTGGCCCGAAATAAAGCAGAGTGACTGCTCACCCATGGGCCGAGGCCCAGTCGGCGTAGCAGGCCGGCTTGGCTCGGTGGTTCTGCGCCGATGGGGGAAGCAGTTGCAGCACAGCGTGCACGCGGGTGCGGTCGATCTGGAATCGGTCAACGCGAGCTCCTGGCTCGTCCTCGAGGCAGAGGAAGCGGGGCGCGACGGCGGCCCTCCGGAAGAAGACGGCGGCGGGCGGAGGCGAGATGTTGGGGTCGGCAGGGGTGAGAAGCGGCGGGTCAGCGAGGCAACCGACGACGGGGAGAGCTCTGCCACGAGGATCCATGGCGAGGTCTCTGCAGAATAACAAAGGAAGAGATGAACTGAGCGAGAGAAACAGAGAGAAACGGGGGAAAGAAGAAGGGAGAGGAAGCCAGACGAGGTGGTGGATGCGCTGGGCGCCGCTGGTCCTCCAGCCGGCGAGGTCAAGGTGGCGACGAGGAGACCACGACGACGCTGGTTGGGGACGAGGAGGCCCTTGGGGCAGAGGCGCACGAGGTTCGGGCGCCCGCGGCTTGACTCCGGTGACACAGGCTGAAGAAGAGCTCGGGCGCGAGGGGTTGGCTCCGACGAGGTTCGGCAACGACGGGGACGATCTGCCCGACGGCTACTCGCGGACGAAGCACGGGGCAGAGGAAGCTTCAGCGTCCATGGGATTGGATCGAGGCAGGGAGGAGCTGCCTCTGGATTGGCCGGGCACAGAAAGCCAAGTGGAAATTGGTGGGGTGGCGGCGCTGCGCTAGGACGGATGGGACAGATCTCCTAAAATTAGGGTTGGGTCTATATATAACAAGTGGTTAGGTTAGGGGCTATCCGGTCCCTTCTATCGTAATCGGATGGTCCGAAATAAATAGGTTAGGTGGCCCAAATAAGAAAACAGGGATATTTTAGGGATGTTTGGGGATGATCCGGATCCAACGGTAATGACAGCCCGGGTCGGGTTCGGGGCAGATTCGGACGTGCAGTCGAGGGGGTAAAAGTGGGCCGGGGTTAGCGGGATGTGTAGAAGGCATCGGGCTGAGACGAGAGAAGAGAGAGAGTGGCTCGGCGGCAGTCTCGAAACACCGAAACATCTGACGTTTACCCGGCTATAATGCCGCTATAGATTTAATGATTGGGCTATCAAACAGACTCCGAATGCGATAAAATTTGACAGGCGGTCTACCTACACTATAATAAGACCGCACGCCAAGCTTCAACCCATTCCGAGAACATTCTCCAGCCACTTATAAAATAAATATTCGGAGGTGTCACGGGCGCATGCGATTGTGTCTGGACTCAGAACGGACAACGGAGAGAACTGGGGAACCCGAACGAATGCAAGTTTTGAAAACATGCTAAGAAATGCACATGATGCCATGATGCAATGATGCAAAGCACAAATAAAATGAAGTGGGCAAAATAAAACACACGGCGAAACCCGGAATAGATGGAAGTATTCTAGAGCGTCTGTCTCGGGACGTCACATGGGCACTGGAGCTGTCCAGCTTTGGCCTCAAGTTTGAAAGTACCTCGACAATTCAGAGCCGAGTCCTGGCAGAGTTCACCGCAGAATGGACCGCAACGCCTGATGAAGAAGTCCAGGAAACTGCTCTCCCCGGCAAAGAGGCGGGTTGCAACTGGATCATGTACTTTGATGGGGCTTTCTCCTTACAGTGCGCCAGGGCTGGCGTACTGCTGGTCGCGCCCACTGGAGAGCACCTCAAGTATGTGGTCCAGATGCACTTCCCTAGGGAGGTATCAACGAACAACACTGCCGAGTACGAGGGGCTGCTTGCTGGTCTTAGGATCACGGCAGACCTCGGAATCAAGAAGCTACTTGTCAGGGGCGACTCGCAGCTTGTCGTCAAACAAGTCAACAAGGATTACCAGAGCCCGTTGATGAGGGCCAACGTCGATGAAGTGAGAAAGTTGGAAGAGCGCTTTGACGGTATACAGGCAGAGCACGTTCCCCGAGCCGAGAACGACGTCGCCGATTACGTGTCAAAGCGCGCTGCCCTCAAGCTACCTGTGGAACCAGGTACCTTTGTGCTTCAGCTTTCTCAGCCATCCGTTGATCCATCAACAGAGCAGAACAAGAGGAGGAAGTCAGGGCCCAGCAAGTACTTTCCCGCCGAGCTCCCCGGAGCCGCCGGCAATGATGTCGCCGGGGACACTGAGCCCGCCACCGGAGGGCTAACTCCGGCGGAGCGTCAAGCTTTTGCCGTCGAGATGGCCACTCCCTTGGCGGAGGAAATGCCTTTAGTCCTCGCCGTCGAGCCCCAGGCTCCAGCGTGGGCGCAACATACCGTCTGATTCCTTCAGACTAGGGAACTTCCTGAGGAGCAGGAAGAAGCGGAGAAAGTAGCCCGTCGGTCTGCCATGTACCAGTTCGTCGATGACGTCCTGTACAGAAGGAGACCGAACGGTGTGAAATTGAAGTGCATCCCTCGAGAGGAAGGACAGGAGCTGTTGGCGGAGATACATGGAGGCATATGTGGATCCCACATAGGGCCGAGAGCCCTTGCCGGCAAGGCATTCCGGCAAGGCTTCTTCTGGCCCACTGCCCTCGAGGATGCGGCGGCGCTGGTCACCAGGTGTGAAGCGTGCCAATTCCATTCAAAGAAACTTCATCAACCAGCTCAAGCCCTTCAAACCATTCCTCTCTCCTGGCCCTTCTCGATCTGGGGGCTCGACATACTGGGCCCTTTCCCTCGCGCCGTCGGGGGCTTTGAGTACTTGTACGTTGCAATCGACAAGTTCACAAAGTGGCCAGAGGTGGAGGCTGTAAGGAAGGTCACAGCTCAGTCAGATGTCAAGTTCTTCAAGGGACTAGTGTGCCGTTTTGGTGTACCCAACAGGATCATCGCCGACAACGGCACGCAGTTTACAAGCCGCACCTTCATGCAATATACCCAAGACCTCGGCAGCAAGGTTTGTTTCGCTTCCGTTGCTCACCCCAGAAGCAATGGTCAAGCTGAGAGGGCAAATGCTGAAGTGCTGCGAGGACTAAGGACAAAGACCTTTGACAGGCTGCACAAGAGCGGGAGGCGCTGGATTGATGAATTGCCGGCGATTCTTTGGTCGATCAGGACGACGCCAAATCGAGCCACCGGCCAGGCGCCCTTTGCCCTGATATACGGGTCAGAAGCAGTTCTCCCCACGGAACTCATATACGGGTCACCTTGAGTGCTCGCTTATGATGAGCTTGAGCAAGAGCAGTTGCGACAAGACGACGCAATGCTCCTTGAGGAAGATCATCTTCGGGCGGCTGTGAGAGCAGCGCGCTACCAGCAAGCCTTGTGCCGCTACCATAGCCGCAAGGTTCATGCCCGAAGCTTTGAGGAAGGCGACCTTGTTCTCCGGCGCGTTCAATCGGCCAGGAATACGAACAAGTTGACGCCGAAGTGGGAAGGCCCTTATCGGGTAATACGAGTCACCAGGCCTGGCGCTATCTGCCTGGAGACCGAGGATGCCATTCCGGTGAGTAATTCCTGGAACATCGAGCATCTTCGCAAGTTTTACCCATAAGGCGCGGCTTGCCGGGCACCCCGGCAAGCCACCCTTTTGTACAAGCCTTGCCGACAAGGCATGTAACCCTTTGTACAAAGCCAGGCACAGACCCTGAGCATAAATAAATGAAGCGCTGGCGCCCTAAGTTATAGCATGCATGCTGAGTCGAGTCTCGTCCTTGGTTAGGGTTGATAGTGCTTAGCAGCGGCTAACCCCTAGCTTAGAGGTCGAGTCTTTGTCTTTCCTTTGTCTTCTTTGGTTCACAGGACGCGCAGACATCCTTGTTGAAACCACTCAGAGAAAGCAAAGAAGAACAGACCAGCGCCAAGGCCCCGGCAAGCTAGTGTTGCCGGAGGCTGCAAGGGCAGGAATTCGCCCACGGCAGACCAAGGTTGCCAGGGGTTGCAGCTTCAGATAAGTCCTTTATCCCTTGTCATGCATTCCATTATGGACTGAGGTATGTGAAACCTCGTTCTTTTCCCTAAGCTACCGTGCTCCCATAACTCTAGTCCCTAGGGCTCGTTCCTGGGACTAAGTTTAGTCGTAGTTGCGGCAGCAGAAGGACAAAACGAGGAGCCTGAGCCCACTTCATCCCTGCCTCCGCCAAGGGCGTGAGAAAGGTCGAGCGAAGTAGGGAAACGGCAGGGCCTGTTGCCGGGCAAAGAAATGTTTATCTTAAAGATATTAGGGATTTATTCCCTGTTTGGGTTTTTACCTACGAACAAATGACCCGGCAGACATTCCTTTTTCATTAAAAACATTCCATTCAGGTACAGTCCATAGGGAATGAAAAACATGAATAAGGGGATTACAAGTTTTAAACTTAACAGATGCCCGAAGGCTTACAGATTAAAAAGAGATAAGATGCCCGTAATGCTTTTCTTGTCCCTCTCCTCAGGAGGTAGGTCAAGGAGGCGAGAAGGACAAAAGGGGCGCCTAGGCGAGCTACGGGTGGCAGAAGACACCAAGAAGGCATCTCAGCAGCCTCCCCAGGGCTGGACGGTGATGGCGGCACCGGAGGCAGAGCTCGAAGACGAGGCGGCAGGACGTCAGTACGCGTCGAAGGCGTCGGTGCCCGCGTACTCCGACATGACGACCTTGCCGCCCGCCTTCTTCCTCTTCCTCTTCCGTAGCCTCCCTACGCCAGCCGCCAAGGAGACGGCCCCGAGAAGTTCAAGGAGCCGGCGACGCGGATGATGGGGTCGCTGGTGCCACCAGGAGCGGCGCCCGACACCTATTCGGACCCGTCATCCTGCCGTCCACCACCCTCGCCGTCGCTTCTGTTGTCCTCCTCGTCACCCTCGTTCAAGGAGGAGTCTTCATCATCGGAGGAGCTCTCCATGCAACACCTCGCGCGAGTTCCGAGGTGCCCGAAGACCTTGACGGAGAGGTGGCCATCCCCCATCAACTTGAAGTGGAGGGTGAGCCCATCCGTCAGGCTGTGGATGCGAGCGAACCTCTTCCATCCTTGGTGAAGATACATCACATGAGGGGCAGGGAAGTCGACGCGGGCTCGCGTACCACTGATCCCGCAACCCCTCATGTGCAGCCGCAGTGACTCCGGCGGATTCACCTCCATCTCCCGCGCAAATGGAGTCGGGAGACGAAGGCGACGGCGCGGCGACCCCCGCATCCTAATGAAGAACTCACAGGGGTCATCTCCAACATGACCTTCCACTGGAGGAGGAGCTGCTGGCGGGGGCGAGGCCGGCGGGCCGCCCCGTCCTTCTCTTCCCCGAGCACCCCGGCCTCGCCCACGGCCCTGCCCCCTCCCTCTTCCCCTCGTGGCCGGTTCGGCCACCGCAGGTGCAGGAGAAGGGGGGACACGTTGTCGAGCAGCGACCCTCGCCGCCACCGTTGATGAGCCGAGGTTTTCTCTCTTCATCGCGGACTTAAGAGAGGAGCAGAAGTTGAAGGAGAAAGAAGATGGAGCAGTGCGGGGCGCCGTCCCCTCCCTCCGCCCTTTATAAAGGGGCGGGGCTGGAGCTCGACCGCCCCGCTCGGCCAATCAAGACGCAGAAGGCGAGGGTGGCCGGGACCGACCCGCCACCCCAACCAGCGGCGGCTCGGTTTCCCACCTCCACCGCTCGCCACCTCGAACGCATGGGAGGCACATGGCGAACGTGCAGGACCGAAAGGACGGGTGAGGCGACCTCTCCCCACCCTGTGATCGTGGGGAGTGGACGCCTAGACGACCGCGCCTCGGCCCCGTCCAGTAAGCGGGCTGCGCCTCCACGCTTCCCCCCATTTACGGGGAAAACGCGGGCCGCCTCCTTTCGCATTTACTGTGACGTGACGCATGCCTGCGGGAACCGCCCCACGCATGCCGCCCACGTCACGCACGCCCCTCCACCCAGCGCCGCGCGCGCGGGTCGTGGGAGGCGCAGCGCGCGGAAATTTTACCACGGTGAAAACCACCCCGCCTGCCCGCGCGCCGTTCTGGGCCTGGCCCAACAACGTGTCGCGCTTATGTGTGGCCCAGGCCCGGGGGCTCCTGTCGGTGTACAAAAAGAGGGGTACACTTTTTGTACCCCTATGACTGTGCACGGGCAGTTTGAGCCACGGGCACCACCACACCAAGCATGGCGAGGGAGGCGAGCCGGGGCAAGACCGAAGCTTGATGGAGACTGGAGCGACGCCAAGAACAAGACCACAAAGAGCAAAGGGACGAAGCGGCTCTCCCCGGCAAGATCCTTGCCAGGGCCAGCACTGGCAGCCCCGGCAAGACCCTTGCCGCGGCAGCTCGCCCCGCGCCTATGGAGCAAGTCACCCTTGAGTCCACCACCCCCGAGGGGCGAGGATTCGGGAGATACCCCCATGGTGGCATGCGGATCTTTGTGAAGACATTCAAGATCAGATACAAGGAAAGAAGACGACCCTTGGCGGGATTCCAGCCAAGGAGAACCACAAGGCCCCCGGCAAGCACCTTGCCGGGGATGACAGCAGGCACCACAGCACGACCCTTGCCGGAGCCCCGGCAAGGCCCTTGCCAAGGACACCCGCAGGGCCACCGCCAGGCCCACACCAACTGGGTTTCCATCGACCCGACCAGCTGGACGGGCTCCTACGTGGCAACCCACAGATCTTCGTGGAGACCCGCCGTTGCGCCACCTCAGCTGCCTGTCTGCCTACATGGCGCCTCAGGCACTGCTGGCCAGGGCGCGTGTCGACACGAGGAGGGGCGGCAACGGACAAGACGGGCGTCTCCCCTCGTCCCCGATAAAGCAAGGACACCTAAGCTGGGCGCATTAAATGCGCCTTGTCCTGTAATGCGAGGGATAACCTCGCTTCACTGTACCCTTTCCACCTCCTGTGTGCCACTGTGGCAACCCCTTTTTCCTATAAAAGGAGGCCCGAGGCGACCAGGAGAAGGATTCGGCTTTTTAGAACTCCTCACGACTCTTTTGGAGCTCCTCGCCAGCTGAAGAACATCAACGTATAATCCACCAAAGCAGGAGTAGGGTTTTACGCATCTTTGCGGCCCGAACCTGGGTAAAGGAACCGTGTCCTGACTGTTAGATCCCCTCTTCTCTCAACCGTGCGCCCCGCAACCGTAGTTGGGATTCTTGTGATCCCATAGGTGTCGATCCAAATACACCGACACGGATCTATGATAGAAGGTGTACCCAACAGTTTTATTTGGGTATCTTATGAAGACACATTTATCCGACTTGGGTTCGAGCTTATCAGGTTGAAGCTTTTTCACATAAGCATCGCAGCCCCAAACTTTAAGAAATGACAACTTGGGGTTCTTGCCAAACCATTGTTCATAAGGTGTCGTCTCAACGGATTTAGATGGTGCCCTATTTAACATGAATGCAGCAGTCTCTAAAGCACAACCCCAAAATGATAGTGGTAAATCGGTAAGAGACATCATAGATCGCACCAAATCCAATAAAGTACGGTTACGATGTTTAGACACACCATTACGCTGTGGTTTTCCAAGTGGCATGAGTTGCGAAACTATTCCACATTGTTTCAAATGAAGACCAAACTCGTAACTCAAATATTCGCCTCCGCGATCAGTTCGTAGAAACTTTAGTTTCATTTTACGATGATTCTCTACTTCACTCTGAAATTCTTTGAACTTTTTAAATGTTTCAGACTTGTGTTTCATCAAGTAGATATACCCATATCTGCTCAAATCATCTGTGAAGGTCAGAAAATAATGATACCCGCCGCGAGCCTCGACACTCATTGGACCGCATACATCACTATGTATGATTTCCAATAAGTCAGTTGCTTGCTTCATTGTTCCCGAGAACAGAGTTTTAGTCATCTTGCCCATGAGACATGGTTCGCAAGCACCAAGTGATTCATGATCAAGTGATTTCAAAATCCCATCAGCATGGAGTTTCTTCGTGCGCTTTACACCAATATGACCTAAACGTCAGTGCCACAAATAAGTTGCACTATCATTATCAACTTTGCATCTTTTGGCTTCAATATTATGAATATGTGTATCACTACGATCGAGATTCAACAAAAATAGACCACTCATCAGGGGTGCATGACCATAAAAGATATTACTCATATAAATAAAACAACCATTATTCTCTGATTTAAATGAATAACCGTCTCGCAACAAACAAGATCCATATATAATGTTCATGCTCAACGCTGGCACCAAATAACAATTATTTAGGTCTAAAACTAATCCCGAAGGTAGATGTATAGGTAGCATGTCGACGGTGATCACATCAACTTTGGAACCATTTCCCACGCGCATCGTCACCTCGTCCTTACCCAATCTTCATTTAATTCATAGCCCCTGTTTCGAGTTACAAATATGAGCAACCGAACCAGTATCAAATACCCAGACGCTACTACGAGCATTAGTAAGCTACACATCAATAACGTGTATATCAAATATACCTTTGTTCACTTTGCCATCCTTCTTATCCACCAAATACTTGGGGCAGTTCCGCTTCCAGTGACCAGCCCCTTTGTAGTAGACGCACTCAGTTTCAGGCTTGGCTCCAGACTTGGTTTTTTTCCCGGGAATAGCAACTAGCTTGCTCGAAAATGCCTAGGAGCACGCGGCGACTATGCTCACTGGAATCTCGCCCATTCAATTGCCTTGGGATCCGAATCACTATATTATGGTCACACGTATTGGATGAATTTTGCCAACCCAACAGTTTCCGTATCATATGAAGTATATCGTGTGTTCCTGTTCTGACATGTCCAGTACAATGCATGCATCGTTCTCACCTGCCATCGCCCAACAAGCAGGAGTAACTTATGTTCAGAAATTGTCCTGAGCAGACACGCTAAGTATTAATGAACCAAGAGTAAATTTTGTTCAGAAAGTGCATGCATGCATGTGGGACCAACGCAGTACTTCCATGCATGTATATGGTTGACATCCAACATAGCTCCATGTGCCCATGCATAATTTCCTCTGAAATTTCTTTCAATACTAATTCGTTGAAAATTATGTAAATAAATCCGAGAGATTTTTCAACATATTCCATGTTGTTTTTTATCTTAAGTGAAAAATTGAGAATGTCCTGATAATAATTCTACAAACTTTTTGATAGTAATATTAGAATTTATTTTAAACTTAGAAATTATTCTCTTTTATAAAAACTGAGATTCAATAATAATAATAATAATTCTTAAAAAGGTGCAATTAATCATCACAATTAAAACTAACGTATGCCATCACAAAGACACAAACAAACTTGCTAGGCAGTCGATGAAAGGATCAATTTCTATCTTTGTTGTTTACAACGACCGTGAGACTCATCGGGATCTATCAAGGGGCGGGGTGTGAGCTAAAAGAACTGGCTCCCCTCTCGGCTAGATCTGTTTTGTCGGGAAAAAGTACAGTGCGCGATTCATGCAAAGAACAAAAAGCGTCGTCGGAGCTGATTAAATTCGGGAACCACTGTGTTGTACTGTGGTGTACCCTGACCAGCTTTATTTAATGCCAAAGAACATGTAGCCACTGCTAGGCTATACGCGTTGGTCCGGTATTCACACTTAAGAATTCGTTTCTGCAAAAGTGGCGCACATCCCGAGCATGCAGACGCCCGATAGAGTTTTCGGAGGGCGTCGTCGCCGTGTGCTCCTAGTCCACATCCCTAGCTTGCTATTCTTCTTGAAGTTCCCCTTCTTTCCCTTGCCCTTTTTCTTGAAACCAGTGGTTTCGTTAACCATCGACACTTGATGCTCCTTTTTTATTTCTACTCCTCTGTCCCATAATATAAGAACGTTTTTGGCACTATACTAGTGTCAAAAACGTTCTTATATTATGGGACGGAGGGAGTACCTCCGCAGCTTTGAGCATTGCGAAGAGCTCAAGAATTGTCTTCTGCATCCCTTGCATATTATAGTTCATCACAAAGCCTTTATAGCTTGGTGGCAGTGAGTGAAGAACTCTGTCAATAACACTATCATCATCAACTGTGACTCCAAGTTGAGTCATGTGGTTATGGTACTCGGACATTCTGAGTATGTGTTCACTGACGGAACTGTTCTCCTCCATCTTGCAGCTATAGAACTTGTTGGAGACTTCATATCTCTCAACACGTGCATTTGCTTGAAATATTAACTTCAACTCTTGGAACATCTCATATGCTCCATGACGTTCAAAACATCTTTGAAGTCCTGATTCGAAGCCGTAAAGCATGGCACACTGAACTATCGAGTAGTCATCAGATCGAGCTTGCTAGACGTTCATAACGTCCAGAGTTGCTCCTGCAGCAGGCCTGTCACCTAGCGGTGCTTCAAGGACATAATTCTTCTGTGCAGCAATGAGGATAATCCTCAAGTTACGGACCCAGTCTGTGTAGTTGCTACCATCATCTTTCAACTTAGCTTTCTCTAGGAACACATTAAAATTCAAGGGAACGGTAGCATGGGCCATTGATCTACAACAACATAGATATGCAAAAAAACTATCAGGACTAAGTTCATGATAAATTAAAGTTCAATTAATCATATTACTAAAGAACTCACACTTAGATAGACATCTCTCAAGTCATCTAAATGATCACGTGATCCAAATCAACTAAACCATGTCCGATCATCACGTGAGATGGAGTAGTTTTCAATGGTGAACATCTTATGTTGATCATATCTACTATATGATTCACGCTCGACCTTTCGGTCTCCAGTGTTCCGAGGCCATGTCTGTACATGCTAGGCTCGCCAAGTTTAACCCGAGTATTCTGCATGTGCAAAACTGTCTTACACCCGTTGTATGTGAACGTAGAGCTTATCACACCCGATCATCACGTGGTGTCTCGGCACGACGAACTGTCGCAACGGTGCATACTCAGGGAGAACACTTGTATCTTGAAATTTTGTAAGGGATCATCTTATAATGCTACCGCCGTACTAAGCAAAATAAGATGCATAATAAGATAAACATCACATGCAATCAAAATATGTGACATGATATGGCCATCATCATCTTGTGCTTTTGATCTCCATCTCCAAAACATCGTCATGATCTCCATCGTCACCGGCTTGACACCATGATCTTCATCGTAGTGTCGTGGTCGTCTCGCCAACTATTGCTTCTACTACTATCGCTAACTCATAATGATAAAGTAAAGCAATTACATGGCGTTCGCAATTCATACAATAAAGAGACAACCATAAGGCTCCTGCCGGTTGCTGATAGTTTACAAAACATGATCATCTCATACAATATCGTATAACTCATCACGTCTTGACCATATCACATCACCACATGCCCTGCAAAAACAAGTTAGACGTTCTCTACTTTGTTGTTGCAAGTTTTACGTGGCTGCTATGGGCTTCTAGGAAGAACCATTCTTACCTACGCATCAAAACCAAAATGATTTTTCGTAAAGTTTGTTGTTTTAACCTTCAACAAGGACCGGCCATAGTCACACTCAATTCAACTAAAGTTGGAGAAACTGACACCCGTCAGGCACCTATGTGCAAAGCACGTTGGTAGAACCAGTCTCATGAGCGCGTTCATGTAATGTCGGTCCGGGCCGCTTCATCCAACAATACCGCTAAATCAAAGTATGACGTTGGTGGCAAGCAGTATGACTATTATCACCTATAACTCTTTGTTTTCTACTAGTGCATGTCATCTACGCATAAACATGGCTCTGATACCACTGATGGGGCCAGAGATACCTCTCCGACATTCGGAGTGACATATCCTATTCTTGATCTATGCCTAACACCACAAACACCTTCAGGAACACATGTAGAGCATCTTTATAATCACCCAGTTACGTTGTGACATTTGATAACACACAAGGTGTTCCTCCGATATTCGGGAGTTGCATAATCTCATAGTCAGAGGAACATGTATAAGTCATGAACAAAGCAATAGCAGTAAAACTAAACGACCATAGTGCTAAACTAACGGATGGGTCTTGTCCATCACATCATTCTCCTAATGATGTGATCCCATTGATCAAATGACAACACATGTCTATGGTTAGGAAACTCAACCATCTTTGATTAACGAGCTAGTCAAGTAGAGGCATAATAGGGACACTTTATTTTGTCTATGTATTCACACATGTATCAAGTTTCCGGTTAATACAATTCTAGCATGAATAAAAGACATTTATCATGATATATATGGAAATATAAATAACAACTTTATTATTGCCTCTAGGGCATATTTGCTTCACGATGTTGAGACGGTATGCAACGACAAGTCTTTTTTCGTAATTAAGCATGACTTATGCTTCTTCAACGTGTAATTTTCTTCTTTTACAATTCTACTAGCTTATCTCATGCCATGCATGACGCTATGTTTTGGAGCATCTGGATTTCGAAGATCATGAAAGTATGGAGACAAAGAGAATCCATCTCAGGACCCATCATGATTATGATTTTCTTGTAAAGCTATACAATTCGGAGAGCATAACCCATTTTGGTTGCTCGAACTGGAAATCACTGTGCAAGGCATATGATTTTCAGGAGGGTATGTATGTCAACTTTGACCTTGCTGATGATGACGATGGCATTTGAGTCCTTGTTGATACGCTTCCCGTTCTACCTCTATGTGAGTTTCTCAAACATATTTATTAAGTAATTTATATTGTTTATTTCAAAATAATTGACAGCTTATTTCCATTAACAGCTTATTTTCATTCTTCAAGAAATGTACGGAAGATGGTAGACTGTCAGGACAGATTTTTCAATAAAATATTTACTGATAAACCGACCTTTTTATCGGACCAGTGTAGAAGAAACCTTCTCACTGGTAGACAAATCCTTGATACAGAATTCCAGAATACTGAATATTATACAAGGTCGAGCTGAGGTTGCTCAACAATTTATTACAACCACACCGATATAATACATAAGGGCGGATATGACACAAGGGTAGGGTGGCATAACTACTGACTCGTAATAAAGTGGTGGTGGATATGTCACCGTGTAGTGGGGTGACACGACTCCAATATCTTACAGCTCATCGAGTGTCGGAGTGAGACCCGATGAATTTATTTGGTGGTTGGCGGAAGCGGTTATAATACAGTGATCAACTCCAGGATCGCGAGAGACTGACTGGGACTCCACTAAGCTTCGGACTCGCTATCGAACTCTTCATCCATGAGATCGCCTTCGTCAACACCTAGCCAAATCAACAAGCCAGGTGAGTACTTTGAATGTACTCGCAAGACAGTTGGACATAAGATATAACAAATGTAACATGATGCATATGAGCAGACTAGCAATATGTACTCAAGAATAAATTTGCGCTGCAAAATAAAAAAAATGGAAGTCGGGTGGTAGTCCTCCTGAAATCTCAAGGAACAATAAAAGAATAATGATCGAGTGTCTGAGCGACGCCTCGTAAGGAAAACGAATAAACATGCCACAGTCGGACGTCTGATCGACATCACATAAAGGGCTTATAATGAAAATAAATAATGAGAATGCCACAGCCGGACGTCTGAGCGACATCACATAAAGGGCTTATATTCAAAAGTAAACAACAAGAATGCCATAGTCCGACGTCTGAGCGACATCACATAAAGGGGCTATATTCAAAAGTAAATAACAAGAATGCCACAGTCGAACGTCTGAGCAACATCACATAAAGGGCTTATATAATCTTTGGTATAACGGTAAATCATTTCAAGAGATTAATCAGTGCAGAAATAACTGGTTAGCTCATCTACCAGAATGACTCTTGACTAGATCACCATTCTTATCATTATCATAAATTATCCGAGACGGTCACTGGGGTTGACACGGAGATTGACTCTAGACCATAGACATGGCTACTTGGAAGATTTTGACTCTGCAGAGTTTGTACTCTTAAATCACAGCTAATGGATTTTCACTAGCCACAAAGGACTAGTTCCGTCTACGGTGTTTTAGCAGAAACACAACTAACCAGTACACACCCATTTCACATCCTGCTGCTCGGAATGACCCGAGGCAACGTTCACGAAAAACTTTAAGACGGGGAGGCTACAACCTCAAATAGCATGGGATCAAATTTATATTGCATGCTCTAAGGGGTGCCCCCCTCTCAGTCCCAACCGGAAACACCCATGCCCTCTGACCGGATGACGGGCTTCAATCCAGGGCCATGGAACCCTCATCCCGGTCCCTCTATTTGGTGTGTACACGGAAAGAGCTTTGCAGCTGACTAAACCGTAATCTTTGTAGAAGACATGTGACAGTACCAAAAAAAGGAGACGAACGGGATCCAGACTTGATCCACGTTAAGTACTAGAGTTAACGGTTGACTGGCATGCTTCAACAATACCAACTCACAACCTATCATGTCATCACATGATCATATTGGTTCATCATTACCTTTTGGAGCTCACAAGGGGCTTGCTTTGCATGAAATATAACATCCACAAATGCTTATATAACCATGCCATGAAGAAGAACTACTCAAGCAAACATGCAACACACTCATCATATCAAAGGTTCAAACATGCTTGCCTGGTTCAGAGTAGTCGGAGTCTAACTCGGTGAAGTTCGCGGCTCCGTCACTTCCTTCGGTATCTACGTATACAAAATAAAACGGGTACTAACATAAATACCGAGCGTTTATAAAAGTTTTCTCAAATATTTTTCAAATAAATATGATTAAAAAAACTAGACAGAAAACTAAAGAGGACAGAAAAAGAATCAACTCAAAATCATCTTTTGTTTAAAAGTTATTAAGGTTTTTGTCCAGGGACTTGTGTGTAATGAAATTCCAGGGGCTGGAATATAAAAACATAAAACGATTCGGTAAGTAGTACGCCAGCCGATTAGGGAAAACGTACGTTGCCCGAAGGCGCCTTACATTAAAAACGATTCGAATGAGATTGAGAGACTGACGAGGGGGTCCCACTCGTCAGGTTTGAAAATTGAAACACAAAACAGAGTCGCGCCGGCGCCAGAGGGCTGCGGTGGTCGCCGGTGCCGATCCACGGCGAGGTAGGAGGAGTGGGTGATACCTACGTGTTCCTGGTGCTCTTCTGCGTCGGTGAGTGGTGGAGTTGGACGTCGGCGAGCACCACGTCGACGACGACCCTGTCTCCGTCGGACGGCGGTTCGGGTGGTCGTGGGTCTCGTCGGAGAGAGCTGCTGGGGTCAAATTGGAGTGGGGGTTAGTCGTCTACGTGTGCCAGGAGACTACTGGCAAGACTAGGGCGGTGGAGAAGCTCTCACCAGAGAGGAAGCTGCCGGAGCCCGAAGCGGATCGGGGTGGCCGGAGTTGAGGAAGAAGGGCCCCTCGAGGCTCTTCCAGTGGCTGGGCGGGGTCTGGTGAGGTGGTGGAGTTGTGCGGGGTCGAGAGCGAGCATGGGGTGCTATTTATAGCCGGCCCGAGGCGGTTGCCGCGAACGGGATAAGTCCGGCGAGCGATTACGGCGATGTTGTGGCTGGACGGGTGGCTTAAGTGCTTGAGCATCAACAAGACGGTTTAATGGTTCCATTCCGGTGCAGAACTTAGCAAGGCAGGGGCGCTTACGGCATTTCCCCAACGGAACGGCCGTGCGGGCACGTCGACGGCACAGAGCGTGCTCTACGCATCTCACGCCACGGCGACGGTGCTGCAGCGTGCGCAGGCAAGGAGACGGCCACACGGAGCTTCCAAGTGGCTTGGGCGGTGCCGAACGGTGTTGCTTTGCAGTGTGCCCCCTGTCGGCCGCCACGGGTGGCTCTGCCGCCGCGGAAGACGACGGCGCAGGCAGGCCAGGACGCCACCGACGCTCGCAACGAGCCAAGCGAGCGTGCGGCGCTTAGGATAAGCGAGAGGAGCAGTGCAGCAAGGAGCCAAGGCGACACTAGTGAGAGTGACAAGAGGTTCTGACAAAACTGACGAAACTGCACTGTCGACTGCAATCTTCAGTTAACTTTTCTGAATTTTGACAGAAACAGTGCACGCCAGGTGTTCGATGAAATGTTTTTGGCATGTTAATTTTTTTGTGGAGCTGATATTTGGTGAGGTGGTCTCTTGATGCATCCAGAGGCTGCCTAAATTTTCACAGATTTTTAGGAAGAGAGAAAATATGAATTTCACCAAAAATGGCAAATCTGGTCCAAACTTGCAGCAAGTAAAATTTGAAAAATTTGAATTGTGGACGAGTTGATCATGATGGATCTAGGTTGTGGGTACTAAGGACTAGCCAGGGGAGTTGGTTTGGAATCAAAAACCAAAAGGAAACCAGTAGTTCCTTTGTAAATCACCAAGGCTCAATTTAAAAGACAAAATTTGTTTTTGGGATAAAATAATTAGAAGAAAAATTCAAATGAGGTTGAAACCTACTGGAATTGATGAGAGACTTGTTTCAAGGTGGAAAGGAGGTTTTGGAGAGAAAGACTTTTATTGGGTGCCATGGCAAGAGGAAAAGTTTGAATGGGGAAGACAAGTCCATGGTTTTTATATGATGGTTTTTCATGAAGGGAAAATTGTCAAACAAAACCTTTTTGAAAAATAACTTGTGTTGAGTTAACACAAGTAGAAAACCTTCAAGACTAGAATCAAGGTTGAGAATAACACACAAACTTTTGTCAGAAAAGTTTTTAGAAAGGGGTTTTAAGAAAAGATCAAATATCCCCCTTCCAAAAGACCAAAAAGTTTGATGAAAACAGATCCAAAAATTTGGAGTGTTACAACACCTACCCCCTTAGGAAAAATCTCATCCCCGAGATTTCAGCTGATCCTCAAATAGGTGTGGGTACTCTGTCCAAAGAAAATCCTCTCTTTCCCATGTTGCATCATCCTCGGTGTGATTGCTCCACTGAACCTTGAGAAATTTAATTGTCTTCTGACGGGTTCTTCTTTCAGACTTCTCCAATATTTTTATTGGGCGTTCCCGGTAGATGAGGTCTGGTTGCACATCAAGGTTTTCATGTGACACATGCTTCTCCAGTTTGCTTACACATTTCCTTAGCTGTGAGACGTGGAACACGTCGTGGACATCTGACAGTCCTTTGGGAAGGTCCAACTGGTAGGCCACTGTGCCTCTCCGTGCAACTATACAAAAGGGTCCGATAAACCGTGGTGCTAGCTTTCCTTTGACCTTGAATCGTTGTAGGCCCCTCATAGGAGATACACGTAGATACACATTTTCACCGGGTTCAAAACTGACTTCACGATGTTTCTGATCGTAATAACTCTTCTGCCGGCTTTGAGCTGTCTTGAGTCGATCCCGTATTAGTCTAACTTTCTCCTCAGCTTCCTTGAGCATGTCTGGACCGAAGATACGACTGTCCCCTGTTTCTGACCAATTTAAGGGGGTACAGCATCTTCATCTGTACAAGGCTTCAAAAGGTGCCATTTTAGACTGGCTTGGTAACTATTGTTGTATGCGAACTCGGCATACGGCAAGCTTGCTTCCCAACTGGTCCCATGGGTGAGAACACATGCCCTCAGCATGTCTTCTAGAATTTGATTTACCCGTTCAGTTTGTCCTCGAGTCTGGGGGTGATATGATGTACTGAATACAAGTTGCGTCCCCAGGGCTTGCTGTAAATGATCCCAAAATTTAGAGACGAATTGCGTGCCTCTGTCGGATATTATAGTCTTTGGAACTCCATGCAGGCATACTATACGGGCGAGGTAAAGTTTGGCAAGTTTCTGGGTGGTGTGGGTTGTCTTGACTGGGATGAAGTGTGCCACCTTAGTTAGTCTATCTGTGATGACCCATATGGCATCATTTCCGTGTTGTGACCGAGGTAGACCAATAATAAAGTCCATCCCAATATCGTCCCATTTCCATTCAGGTATCGTGTTTGACTGTAATAGCCATGCGGGTTTTTGGTGCTCGGCTTTAATGCGTTGACATGAATCACAACATGCAATGTATGTGGCTATATCCCTTTTCATACCGTGCCACCAAAATCTTTCCTGAATGTCCTTGTACATTTTGGTCCCTCCTGGGTGAATTGAATATGGGGCGGTGTGGCTCTCTGCTAGAATTTGTTGTTTGATGTTTTCGTTATTGGGTACGCAAAGCCTGTCTCCGAACCATAATATTCCCTCACTGTCTATGACAAATTCTGAGGCCTTGTCCTGACTCACTTTTCGTTTTATGCCTTCAATGCTAGGGTCTCCTTGCTGAGCCTTCTTAATTTGTTCTATTAGTGTCGGTAGTATTTCCATATTTGACACTTCGCCTTCGGTGACCATCATCAAGTTGAGCTTGGCGAATTCCTGCTGAATCTCAGGTCTCAAGTTTTGTAGGCTGTCGTTGTCCGAGCTGGGGTTACGGCTGTGAGCATCTGCTACTACGTTCGCCTTTCCTGGATGATAGTGAATGCCAACGTCATAATCTTTCACCAATTCCAACCAGCGTCGTTGTCGTAAATTGAGTTCTGGTTGTGTGAAAATATATCTGAGGCTCTTATGGTTCGTATATATTTCACAACGATTCCCAAGCAAAAAGTGCCTCCATTCCTTGAGTGCATGAATGACTGCTGCCAATTCCAAGTCGTGAGTAGGATAATTTTCTTCATGCTTCCGTAGTTGCCTGGAAGCGTATGCGACTACCTTGCCTTCTTGCATTAGTATGCATCCGAGGCCCTTCCGGGATGCGTCGCAATATACTTCAAAACTTTTGTGTATGTCTGGTACGACCAATACTAGGGCTGTTGTTAATTTCCTTTTGAGTTCTTGGAAGCTTTTCTCACAAGCTTCGGTCCACACGAATTTCTTATCCTTCTTGAGTAACTGTGTCATTGGTTTGGCTATGGTGGAAAATCCCTCAATAAACCTTCGGTAATATCCAGTCATTCCAAGGAAGCTTCGTACATCTGTTACATTGGCCGGTGGCTTCCAACCAAGTACAGCTTTGACTTTTTCCGGGTCCACAACAACTCCTTCTTGTGTCAACACGTGGCCTAGAAAACCAACCTGTCTTAATCAAAATTCACATTTGCTGAATTTGGCGTATAGTTGATGTTTCCTTAATTCTCCCAGTACAATTCGGAGATGTTCAGCATGTTCTTCTGGTGTCTTTGAATATACCAGGATATCATCAATAAATACCACAACAAATTTGTCCATAAATTTCATAAACACTTTGTTCATGAGGTGGACAAAATATGCGGGGGCGTTGGTCAGTCCAAACGGCATTACTGTAAATTCATATAGTCCGTATCTGGAGGTGAATGTTGTTTTCGGGATATCTTCTGTCCGTACTTTTAATTGATGGTAACCCGACCTTAAATCAATTTTCGAGAAAACCTTGGCTTGAGCGAGCTGGTCAAATAAATCATTTATCTGTGGCATCGGATATTTGTTCTTGATGGTGACCATGTTGAGCGCTCGGTAGTCTATACACAATCTCATTGTCCCATCCTTCTTCTTGGCAAATAATACCGGCGAACCCTAGGATGAGGAGCTGGCCCGTATAAATCCTTTGTCCAATAATTCTTTTATTTGTTTCTTTAGTTCAACCAATTCGAACGGTGTCATTCTGTATGGTTTCTTGTAAATGGGGGTGGTTCCATGTGCTAGCTCAATAATGAATTATATTTCTCGGTCTGGTGGCATGCCTGGCAGTTCTTCGGGAAATATGTCCGGAAATTCACATACTACTGGAACCTTGCTTAACTCAAAAGTGTCTACCTTGTTCAATTTTGGTTGCCGTGATACTGGTCTTTCTTGAGCTGCGACTCTTATTGTCTTTCCGTGATGATGAGTAAGAATCACGGTTCGATTGTAGCAGTCGATAAATCCTTTTTTGATGGTCAGCCAGTCCATACCTAGGATAACATTCAGTCCTTTATTTTCCAACACGATGAGGTTTGCATGAAACTTTAATCCTTCAATCTCAATAATCACACCTTGGTAGTAACTCTGAGTGATCTGCTTACTTCTGGGGGACTTGATGGTCATTGATTTTCCCAAGGAGAGCATCGAAAAATCATGTTGCAAAGCAAAGTTCTTCGAAATGAACGAATGAGAAGCTCCAGAATCAAACAAAACCATGGCATGTATTGTGTTGACAGGGAACGTACCGAGTACGATATCCGGGGCATCCTGTGATTGCTGATCACATGGTTCAGGTGACCTTTCTTGTGGTTGTTATTGGGATTGAAGTTGTTACGCTTGGGTGCTGAATTGTTTCCATTGCTATTCGGCTTCGGGGTCGAGTTCCTTGGTTTTGGACACTGTTTGGCATAGTGTCCCTCTTCTCCACAAGCGTAGCAAGTAACTCCTGGGCGATACGTGAAATCCTTGTCCCTTGCATGAAAATTTTTGTTCGGACGCGTGTCATTGGTCAGAGATTTGTTCGCCCCATTTTTCTGAAAATTAGTCTTGTTCCGGTTGTTGCGAGTGTGGGTAGTCTTATCCCTCTTTCGCTTGCGAATATCTTCCAAACTGCGGCGCTCATTTTCCAAAGTAATAGCCTTGTCCACAAGTGTCTTGAAATCTGGGAATGTGTGTATGACTAGCTGGCATTTAAGTGCTGGTGCCAGACCGTCCAGGAATTTTTCCATCTTCTTATTTTCAGTCATGCGCTCTTCGTTGGCATAACGAGATAATTGAGTAAACTGGCTTTTGTACTCAGTCACTGTCATGCCCCTTTGCTTGAGGTCATCAAACTCCCTTTTCTTGATCTTCATGATGCTTCTAGGGATGTGCGCCCCACGAAAACCTTCTTTAAAATCCTCCCAAGTGATATCATTTTCATTGGGGTGCATATGCAGAAAATTTTCCCGCCATGATGCAGCTACTCCAGTAAGATAGTGTGGTGCATAAAGTACCTTTTCACAATCTGAACATTGTGCAATAATCAATTTCCTTTCAATGTCTCGAAGCCAATCATCGGCCTCAAGCGGTCTGTCTGTGTGAGAAAATGTGGGCGGACGTGTCTTCTGTAGTTCAGACAATTTTGAATGCTGCTGATGCGACTCACGGTGATTTCCCATATTGATAACATGGTTCGTCATTTCTTGGTGCTGCTGCTGGCTTTGCTCGTAAAGACGGCATACTTGAGAAAATGTTGTTTCACTGCCCTGCTGACTTGACTGCCCCTACGTGAAATTGTTACTTGTTTGTGTGCCATAATTTTTCTCTGGCGGACTTGGCATGGAACGAGTCCAGGGACGAGTCATTTTCCACTCTGGGATATTATTGCAGAATTCATGAGAAAAACTGAGCGGCAAAAATAAACCAATGATTTTGCAAATGCAGCAAATACACGAACTCCAAAGATTTTTAAATAAAATACTTGATTGCGCATGGAGAAGGACCGCTTAGTACATATCTTACACGCGAGTCGTAATTATACAATACGTCACTCAGGATGCACGTACACATACCAGACATGTTATTTATGCTGGTGCACTTCTCCGAGTTCCTACATGATGCGCAAACAGACTACTTCTCATCAACCTATTTTACATATAAAACATATCATACAAGCGGACACATCGCGTCGCGGACAGGCGTACTTAGTCGGAGATGTTGAAGACTTCCTTCGGCCTGCTGAGGCTAAGACCCAGTGGCGATGGAGACTCAACCTCCTCCTCACTAATAGGCTCCAGGCGTGGAATACTGATTCGAGGTGTTGGTGCGGGCGCGGCAGGTGGTGCAACTCTGATTGGAGTAGGAGCAATGACCTGGTCAAACTCCTTAGTGGTAGGTAGGCGGCGAGCGGCGGCTAAGATGGCAGGTGCATAAGACACTGAGGATGAGACATATGTCAGTGGTGGTGAGGTATGGAGAAGCTCCCTCCTGTTGGTGGAACCGCTCTGAACTAAGTCCATACGAGCAGCCACCAAGTCGTCCACAAGGTTATCAAAGGCTGCCTCAAGAGCCTTGAGGTATTCAACCAATGATTCGATGGCTTCGTCACGTTCTCCCCTTGCGCAAGCAAACGCATAGTGGCACGTGTAAGGCATGTGGCATGGGAGGTAGCGGTAGCTGTAGGATCGAAGAAGGTGAGAGTGTCTAGAGGGGGGGTGAATGGACTACTCGACAAGATAAAAATTCTGCCTTTTAACAGGAACAGATTTTGGCAGTTTTTGCATAACACACAAGTCAAGTAGCAAACTACACATGCAATTCTAGAGTATGGGCAGCGGAAAGTAAATTGCACAAGTAGTAAAGAGAGGTGGAGAAGATCAAACGCAGTTTGGAGACACGGAGATTTTTGTCGTGGTTCCGATAGGTGGTGCTATCGTACATCCACGTTGATGGAGACTTCAACCCACGGAGGGTAACGGCTGCGCGAGTCCACGGAGGGCTCCACCCACGAAGGGTCCACGAAGAAGCAACCTTGTCTATTCCATCATGGCCTACGCCCACGGAGGACTAGCCTTACTCGGGGTAGATCTTCACGAAGTAGGCGATCTCCTTGCCCTTACAAACTTCTTGGTTCAACTCCACATCTCAAAGACGGAGGCTCCCAAGCGACACCTAACCAATCTAGGAGGCACCACCCTCCAAAAGGTAATAGATGTGGTTGATGATGATGAACTCCTTGCTCTTGTGCTTCAAATGATAATCTCCCCAACACTCAACTCTCCTCACTGATTTGGCTGTGGTGGAAGAAAGGATTGAGTGGAAAGCAACTTGGGAAGGCTAGAAATCAAGTTTCATATGGTAGGAATGGAATGACTTGATCTCAACACAAGGGTAGGTGGTTCTCTTCTCAGAAAGTGTATGGTAGGAGTGGTAGACTTTCTGATGGCTCTCTCCACGAATGAAGAGGGGGTGGAGGGGTATATATAGCCTCCACACAAAATCCAACCGTTACACACATAATTGAGCAATCTCGGTGAGACCGAAGTGAAAACTCGGTCAGACCAAAAGTTCAAATATAGTGAACGTTGGGGTTTTCGGTGGGACCGAAAATACCATCTCGGTGAGACCGAAAGTGCAAATGATATGAACGTTGGAGTTTTCGGTGGGACCGAGAAAGAAAACTCGGTTAGACCGATTTGAGAAAAGACAGGAACATGCCAGTTTCGGTGTGACCGGAAATGCAATCTCGGTGAGACCGATTTGAGCCAAGACAGAAGCTTGACAATTTCTGGAAGACCGAAACAGCAAACTCGGTTATTCCGATATGATGTCAAATGATTACAGAAGGTTGGCAGTCCAGTTTCGGTGAGACCGATCTCAAACTCGGAATGACCGATTTTTCTAGGGTTTGGAATATGGCTGAAGTGGTTCATCTCGGGGGGACTGAGTTGGAAGAATCGGTTTGTCCGAGATTACTTATGGGTGTGTATAGTAGTGAAAGGTGCTGATAGTTGAAGGAGCTAAATCACTAAGCACTTGAGCAACCAGATCATCAACACAACCACGTCCCCTTTTAATAGTATTGGCTTTTCCTATGGACTCAATGTGATCTTGGATCACTAAACGAAAATGGAGTCTTGAGCTTTTGCCAATGCTTGCCTTAGCACTTTGAGGGGTCCACTTCTTCAGTCATCTTGCCATACCAATGTGATTGAATTTCCTGAAACATACTTGATAAAAGCATTAGTCCAACCACAAAGTATGTTGTCATTAATTACCAAAACCACCCAGGGAGCAAATGTGCTTTCAATCTCCCCCTTTTTGGTAATTGATGGCAACACACTAAGATTATACTAAACAAGACATCAAAGCTTATTGAAAGAAAGACAGAATTATCATGAAAGCTTTGACAAGCATGTAGTACATAGGCTCCCCCCACAAGTGTGCAAGATTTTCATGGATTATGGTTTTGGACTACCACAAGCAAACAAGAGAGATAAGCAAGATGTGCTACATGCAGCTTGGCTATATGCATCAGAGCAGATGAAAGGAAGTGAGTGATAATGCATATGTGCATGGTGATTTCTTGCAAACAAGTATTTACAAGCAAGTCACCATCATGCACATTCTGCAAGATGCATATACTTACCTTGAGGTTCCTTGGCATTGTACCTGAAGGGATAAACTTGGGAAAACAAGGTTAGGTAACACAAGAGTATTCCTTCAACCAACTGCAAGAACATTAAGAGTACCAAGCCAGGGAGGACATGTATAAAGAGTGTCTCATATTGAGCACAAGCTTGAATCAGCAAACATGTCTCCGAAACTAAAAGATTTTCAATGAACTCTGAGAGATTTTGCTTTCCATAAGATATCAATTGTGAAGATTCCTCTCCCTTTGAGTTCTCTCAGAACAAGGGGTATGATGGAAAGAGCAAAATCAAAAGAATGATGCCAATTGAGAATGATGTCCAATGTAAAATACGGCAAAGCTTTGATGTGATTCTCTCCCCCTTAAGATAAGATTAATTTTCTTCTCCCCCTAAGTCTTCTCTTCTCCCCCTACTCCCCCTATTCCCCCTAAGTCTTCTCCCCCTTTGACATCAAGTGCCGAAAAGGACAGCAAACTAGGTAGGGCAGGAAAGATGGAAAGAAAGAAAGAGAGAAGTGGGATCCTTAAGAATCACAACAGGGCAAATAAGAACATTCATAGAGAAACAATTTGAATTTAAATTTGAGTCTTCTCCCCCTTAAGATTTAAATTTGAGTGGAGCTGCAGAAGTTGATGTCCTGGAAGATAATCGGTGACACCGAATTAGATGGATCGATGGGTCCGAATCCTTTTCGGTTAGACCGAAAATTTCAAATCGGTGACGCCGAGTTTATTCCAAGGAAATACATAAATAATTCAGCTCACTTTGCGAGGAATGTTTCAAAGGATGTGCAATGAATTTTGAAAAGGTTTTTGGGAATTGATCAGAGCCAGAAGGATATTCACAAAGACAGAAGAATAGAAATAAAAAAAGATTCCTAGATGAAGTTTTTTTTGTGTGTGTGAAAAGAAAAACTCAATGAGAGAACATAAGAGAAAATAGAAAGACTCCAAAAACATATGTACTTCATCTAGATAAAGGTCGGCGACAAAGTCACCTATGTTTGAGTATATTGACTTAGGAGTCAAATGAGGACATTTGATCATAGGTCATACTCATCGTTTAAGCTCAAAATGGGGTTGCCATTTTTCGATTAAGCATTTGATGTGATCACATCTTATGAAGCTGCTTGTACTCATGACTCTGAGCAAAGCTCCTTAAAGATGTGAAGAACATACCTTGGGCTTGTTGTTGCTTTACTCATGTAGGTAGGCTTGATGTAGGTGCTCATTGAATGTGAAGTTGGAGCGCCATTTCTACTTGTGTAGTTCATCTTCCTACATGGGTTAGGCAAGCAAGGAAATACTCGAGGATATCCAAGATGACAAGAGTGAAATACTAGATGTATGAGGTGTCAAAAAGGATATGTGGAATTTTGTTCCTTGAACTCAACATCCCAAAGGGGTAGATACTTGGTCAATGACAAGATTACTCATGATTTGAGTGTGTGGTAATCTTGTGGAATGTAGATCGTCCAAGTACCTGCAAGGAGTTAGATGCAATACAAGGAGGCAAATGTGTCCAAGACATATGATCATCATCATAAGAGAAATATCAAGGATTAGTCAAGAGGCTCATGCCTTGCATGCATCAATGGAGTTATCACTCCAAGTTTGAAGCATCAATGATGTTCAACTCACTCCTCAAGCGACAAAACACTTTCTCATCAAGAGGTTTTGTAAAGATATCAGCAAGTTGTTTGTCAGTACGAACATGCTTAAGATTAATGTCACCCTTGGCAATATGATCATGAATAAAATGGTGACGAACTTCAATATGCTTTGTCCGAGAGTGTTGCACTGGATTGTGTCCAATTTTAATTGCACTCTCATTGTCACAAAGCAAGGGAACACGTCTCACATGTATCCCATAATCTTTAAGCGTTTGTGTCATCCATAGCAATTGAGCACAACACGAACCGGCAGCAATATATTCCGCTTCAGCAGTGGATAATGATACCGAATTTTGTTTCTTGGAGGACCAAGATACAAGGGATCGACCAAGGAATTGACATGTACCCGAAGTTGACTTTCTATCAACCTTGTCACCGGCATAGTCCGAGTCGGAATAGCCAACAAGATCAAAAGAAGCTCTCTTAGGATACCAAATGCCAAAGTTTGGTGTGTGTATCAGGTATCTCACTATCCTTTTAACAGCTTTAAGATGACATTCTTTAGGGGCTGCTTGATATCGTGCACACATGCATACACTCAACATTATGTCAGGACGAGAAGCACAAAGATATAGTAGAGAACCAATCATAGATCTGTAAACCCTTTGATCAACGGGTTCTCCATCTTTTGTCAAGTCATTATGTCCACTTGTAGACATGGGGGTACTCATACCTTTGCTTTCTTGCATGTTGAACTTCTTGAAGAGATCCTTGGTGTACTTTGTTTGTGAGACAAAGGTACCCTCCTTAGATTGCTTGATTTGCAACCCAAGGAAGAACTTGAGTTCACACATCATGGACATTTCATACTTCTCCGACATGAGCTGTCCAAACTTCTTGCTAAAATGGGGGTTAGTTGAACCAAAGATAATATCATCAACATATATTTGGCACACAAATAGTTCACCATTAACCCTTTTCGTGAACAGCGTTGAGTCTATCTTTCCAATCTCAAAGCCTTTTTCAAGGAGAAAGCTAGTTAAGCATTTGTACCAAGCTCTAGGAGCTTGTTTAAGACCATAAAGAGCTTTATGCAACTTGTAAACATGATTAGGCTTTTTGGGATTCACAAAACCGGGAGGTTGTTTTACAAATACTTCCTCCTCAATTTCACCATTTAGGAAAGCACTTTTGATGTCCATTTGATAGAGAGTAATATCATGGTGATTGGCATAAGCAAGAAGAATGTGAATGGACTCAAGTCTAGCAACGGGGGCATAGGTCTCACCATAGTCCATACCTTCGACTTGTGTGTAACCTTGAGCTACGAGACGAGCCTTGTTGCGGATGACTTGTCCATCTTCATCTTGCTTGTTCCGAAACACCCATTTGGTTCCAATGATGTTTTGATCATCGTTGGGCTTCTCTACCAAAGTCCACACCTTGTTCCTCTCGAAGTTGTGTAGTTCTTCGTGCATAGCGTTCACCCAATCAGGGTCTTTAAGTGCTTCTTCTACCTTCATAGGTTCAATACTAGAGATAAATGAGTAATGCTCACAAAAGTTGGATAAGCGAGTTTTAGAGCGAGTAATTCTCCCGGAGTTGATGTCGTTCATCATTTGTTCCACGGGATGATTTTTCTTGACTCTTGCTCGGACTCGGGATAGCTTTTGTTGATGTTGTGGCTCAGCTTCCTCATCATCTTCATCTTCCTCTTCTTCTTCTTCATTGTTGTTGGTGTTGTCTTGAGGCGGTGGAGAAGGAGGTTGTGGTGGATCTTCTTGTTGCATTTCCTCATCTTGGTGAGTTCCACTTGTGGAGGCCTCCATGTTGCCTTGAGGTTCATCTCGCCGTGAGGTAGGGGGCTCCACATATGTAGATGAGGTACTCTCCTTCACTTCCATGGGACGGATCTTTCCAATAGATAAATCTTGGATAGCTTCTGATGGGTCCTTGTCTCCTACATCAATAGGCATTTGCTCTACTTGCGAGCCATTAGATTCATCAAACTTCACATCTGTCGTCTCTTCAACCTTTCGGGTGAAATTATTGTAGACACGGTAGGTGTGGGAGTTTGATCCATAACCAAGAAGAAAGCCTTCATGAGATTTAGGAGCAAATTTAGACCGACGATGCTTATCAAGGATATAGCATTTTGAACCAAAGACACGAAAGTATCCCACTTGGGGTTTGTTACCGGTGAGGAGCTCGTATGATGTCTTGCCGAGGAGCTTATGAAGATAAAGCCTGTTGATAGCATGACAAGCTGTCTCGACCGCTTCTCCCCAAAAGTGTTTCGGTGTCTTGTATTCATCAAGCATCGTTCTTGCCATCTCAATGAGCGTTCGGTTCTTCCTCTCAACAACTCCATTTTGTTGAGGAGTGTACGTAGCCGAGAACTCATGTCCCTTCCTCATCGAGAAAAGAGTCTACATTGGCGTTCTTGAACTCCGTTCCATTGTCACTCCGAACTTTCTTGATCTTCACCTCAAATTGATTTTGGGCCTTTCTGGCAAAGGTCTTGAAGATTCTCTGAACCTGCGATTTATCATCAAGGAAAAATACCCACGTAAATCTGGAATAATCATCAACTATAACTAGACCGAAGGAGTTACCACCAAGGCTTTTGTAAGCATTGGGACCGAAGAGATCCATATGAAGAAGCTCAAGCGGTCTCCTTGTGGTCATGATGTTTTTCACGGGATGACTTCCACCAACTTGTTTTCCTGCTTGACAAGCACTACAAAGTCTATCTTTGTCAAAGAAAACATCTTTAACACCAAGAATATGATCACCTTTGATCAGCTTGTCTAGATTACGCATACCAACATGTCCTAGTCTTCTATGCCATAACCAACCTTTAGAGGATTTAGCAATGAAACAGGCTCTAGGTTGGGCTTTCTTAGTGAAATCAACAATATATAGATCACCTCTACGGATACCAGTAAAAGCCATGTTTTGATTATCACGACGAAAGACTTGGCAATCTACTTTGGTGAATAGCACATTGAATCCAAAGTCAGCTAATCTAGACACGGAAAGTAAATTGTATCCAAGAGATTCTACAAGCATGACATTTTGAATAGAGCTATCATGAGATATGGCCACCTTACCAAGGCCAAGTACCTTACCCTTGGAGTTGTCTCCAAAAGTCACATACTTGCGTGGACCATCGTTCTTTGCAAGCTCTCGAAACATGTCTTTGTCTCCGGTCATGTGATCGGTGCATCCACTATCAAGAATCCACTCTTTTCCGCCGGACATGTAGTCTCTCAGGTTTGCCATAAGATTGAGACTCTTCATGATCTTGTCTAGCTCGGTGTCCGAATCGGGGAAATCATCATCATGCTCATGCTCATCATCATATTGACCCATAGATTGTTCATCATCAACACCTAGGTCAATTTGATAAGTACTTGCATTAGTTTGATCAATGTGACAATAATCTTCGGAATGCAATGCAAGAGCATTTCTAATTATAATATTGATAAGACTGGGATCACCCTTCTTTTTCATAAGATCACGAAGCTCAAAGAAGCATTTATCAAAGTTGGGATCATTGGGGTGCAACTTATCAAATTCAATAGTCTTGTGTAGAATTTCATCAAGACTTCTCAAAGAGTAGTCCGGATAAAGTTCTTCCAAGAATTTCCACATAGCATAGGCACACTCAAAGTTTGTAACAAGATTAAGCAAGTCATCGGGTAACCCTCTAATGATAAGATTTACAGTCCTAAGGTTACGAAGCAAATCAAGCTCTTCATCCATGGTAGGGTGCAAGGGATCAAAAGGAGGCACATAGGGGGTCTCAACATATTTGCACAAATTGTACATCTTAAAGATACTAAGCATTTCAGACCTCCAAGAGTTATAGAACCTTCCATTAAGAACAGGCACTCTATGGCTAACACTCCCATCCGTAGACACGTCCATCTTCCTCCAATGGTGTGTAAACCAAAGCAATGGAGACCAATGCTCTGATACCAATTGTAGGATCGAAGAAGGTGAGAGTGTCTAGAGGGGGGGTGAATGGACTACTCGACAAGATAAAAATTCTGCCTTTTAACAGGAATAGATTTTGGCAGTTTTTGCATAACACACAAGTCAAGTAGCAAACTACACATGCAATTCTAGAGTATGGGCAGCGGAAAGTAAATTGCACAAGTAGTAAAGAGAGGTGGAGAAGATCAAACGCAGTTTGGAGACACGGAGATTTTTGTCGTGGTTTCGATAGGTGGTGCTATCGTACATCCACGTTGATGGAGACTTCAACCCACGGAGGGTAACGGCTGCGCGAGTCCACGGAGGGCTCCACCCACGAAGGGTCCACAAAGAAGCAACCTTGTCTATTCCATCATGGCCTACGCCCACGGAGGACTAGCCTTACTCGGGGTAGATCTTCACGAAGTAGGCGATCTCCTTGCCCTTACAAACTTCTTGGTTCAACTCCACATCTCAAAGACGGAGGCTCCCAAGCGACACCTAACCAATCTAGGAGGCACCACCCTCCAAAAGGTAATAGATGTGGTTGATGATGATGAACTCCTTGCTCTTGTGCTTCAAATGATAATCTCCCCAACACTCAACTCTCCTCACTGATTTGGCTGTGGTGGAAGAAAGGATTGAGTGGAAAGCAACTTGGGAAGGCTAGAAATCAAGTTTCATATGGTAGGAATGGAATGACTTGATCTCAACACAAGGGTAGGTGGTTCTCTTCTCAGAAAGTGTATGGTAGGAGTGGTAGACTTTCTGATGGCTCTCTCCACGAATGAACAGGGGGTGGAGGGGTATATATAGCCTCCACACAAAATCCAACCGTTACACACATAATTGAGCAATCTCGGTGAGACCGAAGTGAAAACTCGGTCAGACCGAAAGTTCAAATATAGTGAACGTTGGGGTTTTCGGTGGGACCGAAAATACCATCTCGGTGAGACCGAAAGTGCAAATGATATGAACGTTGGAGTTTTCGGTGGGACCGAGAAAGAAAACTCGGTTAGACCGATTTGAGAAAAGACAGGAACATGCCAGTTTCGGTGTGACCGGAAATGCAATCTCGGTGAGACCGATTTGAGCCAAGACAGAAGCTTGACAATTTCGGTAAGACCGAAACAGCAAACTCGGTTATTCCGATATGATGTCAAATGATTACAGAAGGTTGGCAGTCCAGTTTCGGTGAGACCGATCTCAAACTCGGAATGACCGATTTTTCTAGGGTTTGGAATATGGCTGAAGTGGTTCATCTCGGTGGGACTGAGTTGGAAGAATCGGTTTGTCCGAGATTACTTATGGGTGTGTATAGTAGTGAAAGGTGCTGATAGTTGAAGGAGCTAAATCACTAAGCACTTGAGCAACTAGATCATCAACACAACCACATCCCCTTTTAATAGTATTGGCTTTTCCTATGGACTCAATGTGATCTTGGATCACTAAACGAAAATGGAGTCTTGAGCTTTTGCCAATGCTTGCCTTAGCACTTTGAGGGGTCCACTTCTTCAGTCATCTTGCCATACCAATGTGATTGAATTTCCTGAAACATACTTGATAAAAGCATTAGTCCAACCACAAAGTATGTTGTCATTAATTACCAAAACCACCCAGGGAGCAAATGTGCTTTCAGTAGCGACGAGTCCTCATCGAAGAAAGAGCATCCCGAAGACGAGCTATCGCCTCGCGGGCAGCCATTTGCATGGCATGCCTCTCCGTAGGCATGGCCCTGCACACAAATCGGAAGCGGCGTGCCTCAGAACGCCCTCCCTTGAATTGCACCGCGGCCTGGTGCATCGACACGCTGTCGCTGATCTTGTGTTGGTAGAGTGTGAACTCTGGATGAGTCGATGGCCCGATCGCGACCTTGGTGATGGCGACGAGGAGCTTGATAAACCCCTCAGGAATGTTGGCGAACACCTGTGACTCACAGTCGCTGTCGGCCATCTACAAAAGTAGACAAAAATTCTGAATAGTCAAATCATAAATTTATGATGACTAACAGAAAATTTCTACAAATGTAAAAATGCTGAAATATCACTCAATACGCTAATAACCGATTAGCAATCGCACCTAGTAGCTTGCTACAGTTAGCCTGACTCTGGTATCAAGGTTGTCAGGACCGATTTTTCAGTAAAATATTTACTGATAAACCGACCTTTTTATCGGACCAGTGTAGAAGAAACCTTCTCACTGGTAGACAAATCCTTGATACAGAATTCCAGAATACTGAATATTATACAAGGTCGAGCTGAGGTTGCTCAACAATTTATTACAACCACACCGATATAATACATAAGGGCGGATATGACACAAGGGTAGGGTGGCATAACTACTGACTCGTAATAAAGTGGTGGTGGATATGTCACCGTGTAGTGGGGTGACACGACTCCAATATCTTACAGCTCATCGAGTGTCGGAGTGAGACCCGATGAATTTATTTGGTGGTTGGCGGAAGCGGTTATAATACAGTGATCAACTCCAGGATCGCGAGAGACTGACTGGGACTCCACTAAGCTTCGGACTCGCTATCGAACTCTTCATCCATGAGATCGCCTTCGTCAACACCTAGCCAAATCAACAAGCCAGGTGAGTACTTTGAATGTACTCGCAAGACAGTTGGGACATAAGATATAACAAATGTAGCATGATGCATATGAGCAGACTAGCAATATATACTCAAGAATAAATTTGCGCTGCAAAATAAAAAAATGGAAGTCGGGCGGTAGTCCTCCCGAAATCTCAAGGAACAATAAAAGAATACTGATCGAGTGTCTAAGCGACGTCTCGTAAGGAAAACGAATAAACATGCCACAGTCGGACGTCTGAGCGACATCACATAAAGGGCTTATTATGAAAATAAATAATGAGAATGCCACAGTCGGACGTCTGAGCGACATCACATAAAGGGCTTATATTCAAAAGTAAATAACAAGAATGCCATAGTCGGACGTCTGAGCGACATCACATAAAGGGCTTATATTCAAAAGTAAATAACAAGAATGCCACAGTCGGACGTCTGAGCGACATCACATAAAGGGCTTATATTCAAAAGTAAATAACAAGAATGCCACAGTCGGACGTTTGAGCGACATCACATAAAGGGCTTATATTCAAAAGTAAACAACAAGAATGCCATAGTCGGACGTCTGAGCGACATCACATAAAGGGGCTATATTCAAAAGTAAATAACAAGAATGCCACACTCGGACGTCTGAGCGACATCACATAAAGGGCTTATATAATCTTTGGTATAACGGTAAATCATTTCAAGAGATTAATCAGTGCAGAAATAACTGGTTAGCTCATCTACCAAAATGACTCTTGACTAGATTACCATTCTTATCATTATCATAAATTATCCGAGACGGTCACTGGGGTTGACACGGAGATTGACTCTAGACCATAGACATGGCTACTTGGAAGATTTTGACTCTGCAGAGTTTGTACTCTTAAATCACAGCTAACGGATTTTCACTAGCCACAAAGGACTAGTTCCGTCTACGGTGTTTTAGCAGAAACACAACTAACCAGTACACACCCATTTCACATCCTGCTGCCCGGAATCACCCGAGACAACGTTCACGAAAAACTTTAAGACGGGGAGGCTACAACCTCGAATAGCATGGGATCAAATTTATATTGCGTGCTCTAAGGGGTGCCCCCCTCTCGATCCCAACCGGAAACACCCATGCCCCCTGACCGGATGACGGGCTTTAATCCAGGGCCATGGAACCCTCATCCTGGCCCCTCTATTTGGTGTGTACACGGAAAGAGGTTTGCAGCTGACTAAACCGTAATCTTTGCAGAAGACATGTGATAGTACAAAAAAAGGAGACGAACGGGATCCAAACTTGATCCACGTTAAGTACTAGAGTTAACGGTTGACTGGCATGCTTCAACAATACCAACTGACAACCTATCATGTCATCACATGATCATATTGGTTCACCATTACCTTTCGGAGCTCACACGGGGCTTGCTTTACATGAAATATAACATCCACAAATGCTTATATAACCATGCCATGAAGAAGAACTACTCAAGCAAACATGCAACACACTCATCATATCAAAGGTTCAAACATGCTTGCCTGGTTCGGAGTAGTCGGAGTCTAACTCGGTGAAGTTTGCGGCTCCGTCACTTCCTTCGGTATCTACGTATACAAAATAAAACGGGTACTAACATAAATACCGAGCGTGTATAAAAGTTGGCCCAAATATTTTTCAAATAAATATGATAAAAAAAACTAGACAGAAAACTAAAGAGGACATAAAAAGAATCAACTCAAAATCATCTTTTGTTTAAAAGTTATTAAGGTTTTTGTCCAGAGACTTGTCTATAATGAAACAGAAAGTTTCCAGGGGCTAGAATATAAAAACAGAAAACGATTCGGTAAGTAGTACGCCAGCCGATTAGGGAAAACGTACTTTGCCCGAAGGCGCTTTCCATTAAAAACGATTCGAATGAGATTGAGAGACTGACGAGGGGGTCCCACTCGTCAGGTTTGAAAATTGAAAGAGAAAACAGAGTCGCGCCGGCGCCAGAGGGCTGCGATGGTCGCCGGCGCCGATCCACGACAAGGTAGGGGGAATGGGTGGTACCTACGTGTTCCTGGTGCTCTTCCGCGTCGGTGGGTGGTGGAGTTGGACGTCGGCGAGCACCACGTCGACGGCGACCCTGTCTCCGGCGGACGGCGGTTCGGGTGGTCGTGGGTCTCGTCGGAGAGAGCTGCTGGGGTGAAATTGGAGTGGGGGTTAGTCGTCTAGGTGTGCCAGGAGACTACTGGCAAGACTAGGGCGGTGGAGAAGCTCTCACCAGAGAGGAAGCTGCCGGAGCCCGAAGCAGATCGGGGCGGCCGGAGTTGAGGATGAAGGGCCCCTCGAGGCTCTTCCAGCGGCTGGGCGGGGTCTGGTGAGGTGGTGGAGTTGTGCGGGGTCGAGAGCGAGCTTGGGGGCTGCTATTTATAGCCGGCCCGAGGCGGTTGCCGCGAACGGGATAAGGCCGGCGAGCGATTACGGTGATGCTGTGGCTGGACAGGTGGCTTAAGCGCTTGAGCATCGACGAGACGGTTACTGGTTCCATTCCGGTGCAGAACTTAGCAAGGCAGGGGCGCTTACAGCATTTCCCCAACGGAACGGCCGTGCGGGCACGTCGGCGGCAGAGAGCGCGCTCTACGTATCTCACGCCACGGCGACGGTGCTGCAGCATGCGCAGGCAAGGAGACGGCCATGCGGAGCTTCCAGGTGGCTTGGGCGGTGCCGAACGGTGTTGCTTTGCAGTGTGCCTCCTGTCGGCCGCCACGGGTGGCTCTGCCGCCGCGGAAGACGACGGCGCAGGCAGGCCATGACGCCACCGACGCTCGCAACGAGCCAAGCGAGCGTGCGGCGCTCAGGATAAGCGAGAGGATGATGGGCCTCTAACCCCTCGTTGGTTACCCCAAGTGGAAGGTGTGAGATGCAGTGTTGTGGAAGTTTTTCCCTTAGCAAAGATGCCAAGGATCGAATCCCCAGAGACTCCTAGGTTCAACAAGTAGGTGTCAACTGCTAACGGCACCGGATATTAGCAATGAACGTGGACCTGCACACAGATACAAATAACTTTGCTCCCAACGAGTACAGAGAGGTTGTCAATCCCTCCGGCCTTGTAGTTCACAAAGGATTAAACGCAAATGATAGTAGTGATGGATAATGTTTTGCAATAGTAAGTAAAAGCGAAAAGTAAATAGCGGATGTGATCAATGATGGTAATATGGACCGGAGTCTCATGATGTTCACTAGTGATGTCTCTCTCCCAAAAGACGATAAAACAGCTATGTGAGGTAAACGAATTACAGCTAGGCAATTGATAGGACCACGAACGCAAACCAATGCTGACTACATTGCAAGAAAGGTTGAGGTTCAAAGCATGGGCGGTACGCCAAAGTAAGTAGACCGAAATCCATCAATATCTACTACTAATCATCCACCTTGAGATATCTATCCAGAACATCTCGCTGGTATTAAGTTGCGAGTCCCACCCATAGTGTAAACTCAATGCAACAGACAACTGCATTAAAAGAACTTTGCGTAAAGTAAACAATCCTTGCACCCGCGGGCACAAGCACCCTTGTTTTCCCCCTTGTGGCAACAGCACATCCCCTAGACTCATGTTTCTGTCACTCAAGCTAGTCATCGAGGGGCATGAACCCACAATCGAGCATAACGTTCCCTCTTGGAGTCACTACCTACTACTTGGCCAAAGCAATAAATAACAACGGAGAACATGCAAGAATTACTTATGAACATAAATATAAAAGAGGTAGATCAAATATATTACTCAATCACAATCTGAACATAATCTCATAATCCATCGGATCCCAGCAAACTCAACATAGCAATAGCATAAGGATTACATATGTGCCTCGATCATGTAGGGCAGCTCACGAGGACTAATTAGTGAAGCACAAGAACGGGAGGAGAACATCACATAGCTACTGGTCATGGACTCATGGTCCAAGGGAGACTACTCACAACTCATCCGGGAGGCGTCCATGGTGGTGGAGAGGCTCCCGATGGTGATCCTCCCCTCCGGCAGGGTGCCGGGAAGAGTTCTCCTGGTGCTCCCGATCTTGGAAGCGGCGGCAGCGGCGGAACAGAGATGAGATCGCGAAAAAGAGTTCCCGTCCCGAGGGTTTCGAAAGACGCTCTAAATATATGCCAAAGGGGGACACCAGATGGGGCTCGGGGGGCCAGGCGCCCCCCCGGCGCGGCCCAGGGGGGGCGCCGCCAGGGCGCCTGGGGCCCTGGTGCCCCCCCC
>LR738714.1:577724432-577736388 GCA_902687465.1 Secale cereale
CCCCCCCGGCTGTACTTCGGGCGCAAGGTAGGTTCTGGAACGCTGATTTTTTATATAATTTTTCTGGATTTTCCCTGACAGTTCTCGTAATGTGAAAACCTGAAATACAAAAACTGCCGAAAACAGAAACTGGCACCGGGGTGCACTGGATTAGTAGGTTAGTCCAAATATGATCAAAAGTGTATGGAAGTGTATAAATATCATAGCAATATCACCCAAAAGTGGCATGGAGCAAGCAGAAATTATAGATACGTTTTGGACGTATCAACATCCCCAAGCTTAATTCCTGCTCGTCCTCGAGTAGGTAAATGATAACAAGAATAATTTCTGTGGTGACATGCTATTAACCATATAGGACTTTTTCATAGTCATATGACAAAAGCTTACTAAGACAATGATTCTATAGTAATTAAGTTGCCTCATGAGAAAATCACAAATGACTGAAAGTTTTGCAATATGAAACTGAAACATCAAATAGATTTGCAATGAACATGATGTGCAAATATGATAAAGTGATATCTAGCTTGCCCCCTTTAGTGAAGCAAAACATAAATGCAGGGGCACCTTCAAGGTTTAAGTGATGACTAGATACAATGATTTCAGAATAAACGATATCACAATCATGCAAAAGACAATGCTACTTTGGAACAATGCACATTACACTCAGAATGACAATCATGCTCTCAGTAGTTGGTGCTTGAAGAAAGAAGGTGGAGACTCAACATAAAAGTAAAAGAATGGTTATGTGCTAGAGCTTTTTATTTTGAAAATATAGAAGCAATTTTGTCAAAGGTAGTAGTACTACACATGTGTCATGCATAAAACATCCTATAAGTTGCAAGCCTCATGCATCGAATACCAATAGTGCTCGCACCTTGTCCTAATTAGCTCGGATTTCCATGGGTTATCATTGCATTACATATGTTTCAACCAAGTGTCACAAAGGGGTACCTCTATGCCACCTGTACAAAGGTCCAAGGAGATAAATCGCATTTGATTTCTCGTTTTTGATAGATCTCAACTTGAGGACATCCATACCGGGACAACATAGAAAATAGATGATGGACTCCTCTTTAATGCATAAGCATATTCTCATAAGAGATTGAGGATTAATGTCCAAGCTAAAACTTCCACCATGATACATGGCTTTGGTTGGCGGCCCAATGTTCTTCTCTAACAATATGCATACTCATTCAACCCATGGCAAATCACCCTTACTTCAGACAAGACGAACATGCATAGCAACTCACATGATATTCAACAATAGTGTAACAGTTGATGGCGTCCCCAGAAACATGGTTACCGCTCAGCAAGCAACTTATAAGAAATAAGATACATAGGCAACATATTCTTTACCACAATAGTTTTTAAGCTACTTTCCCATGAGCTATGTATTGCAAAGTTAGTTCGCTTAGTACAGGTGGAGGTTAGCAAAAGACTAGGAGCGACCAACTAAGAGAGCAATGACGGTCATAATCATGCAGAGCGACAAAGCAACATTGAATCAGGCATGGTAGCTATATCGCTACTCAGAAATAAAAGATCATCAAGGCTTGACAGACTTTCTTTACAGTCTTAAATATGCGTGAGCATACGCCAAGTCAATCAAAATAAATTCTTGAGGGAAGATATTACTAAACCATACCACATCATAGGCAAACAAATCATGTTGGTACTCCAATAACACATTGGGAATCCCCTAGCTATTTGAGACTAACCACAAGAAAACCTGAACTACTAAGCGTCATTATCCACGTAGCATCTTTATCATAGACATATTAACCAATGCAACGGAAGCAAACTCTCTTAATAAGGTGAGCATGGTAATTAAAGAGAGTTCAAGCAACCAACTAAACAAAAGCTCTTTGAAAAGATAAGCATGAATACTAAGAGCAGAGCATGATAGTAGCTATTAAAAGATAAAGAACACACACAGCAAAGATAGACATGAAAATTCTATGTTATGTTCTAGGTAGAAGTGGAGCGTGTTTTTCTCCCACATAAAGAACGCTGAGTTCCGACTCGTTATGAAAAACTAAAAAGAAAACTAAAAGCAAGACGCTCCAAGCATAGCACATAACACACGAAGTGATAAAAATATAGCGGAACGAAAGACGAACTGATAATGTTGATGGAGAAGGGGATGCACGGGGGCATCCCCAAGCTTAGACGCTTGAGTCTCCTTGAATATTTCTTGGAGGTGCACGGGGGCATCCCCAAGCTTGAGCGCTTGACACTCCTGAATCTTTTTATCATCTTCCCTCGCACACTTGAAAACTCCCTTCATACATAACTCATCATAATCTGATTAGCGAGGTTAGTACCCTTAATAAAATAATTGCACCTTGCTGGAAATAAAGATATTCTTGAAGGTCTACTGTTTCTCAAGATTGCCAAAAGGTTTTTGCAAAGAAAAAGCAAGCTCTTGGTTTGCAAAATGAAGGAAAGGCAAAACAGGACAGAATCTGTTGTTGCAAGTTTTACGTGGCTGCTACGGGCTTAGCAAGAACCGTTCTTACCTACGCATACAAAACCACAACGATATTTCGTCAAGTATGTGCTGTTTTAACCTTCACAAGGACCGGGCGTAGCCACACTTGATTCAACTAAAGTTGGAGAAACTGACACCCGCCAGCCACCTGTGTGCGAAGCACGTCGGTAGAACCAGTCTCGCGTAAGCGTACGCGTAATGTCGGTCCGGGCCGCTTCATCCAACAATATCGCCGAATCAAAGTATGACATGCTGGTAAGCAGTATGACTAGTATCGTCCACAACTCACTTGTGTTCTACTCGTGCATATCATCTACGCATAGACCTGGCTCTGATACCACTGTTGGGGAACGCAGTATTTTAAAATTTTCCTACGATCACGCAAGATCTATCTACTAGATGCATAGCAACGAGAGGGGAGAGTGAGTCTACGTACCCTCGTAGACCGAAAGCGGAAGCGTTAGAACAACGCGGTTGATGTAGTCGTACGTCTTCACGGCCCGACCAATCAAGCACCGAAACTACGGCACCTCCGAGTTCTAGCACACGTTCAGCTCGATGACGTCCCTCGAACTCCGATCCAGCCGAGTGTCGAGGGAGAGTTCCGTCAGCACGACGGCGTGGTGACGATCTTGATGTTCTACCGTCGCAGGGCTTCGCCTAAGCACCGCTACAATATTTATCGAGGAGAACTATGGTGGAGGGGGGCACCGCACACGGCTAAGAGATCAAGAGATCAATTGTTGTGTCTAGAGGTGCCCCCCTGCCCCCGTATATAAAGGAGGGAGGGAGAGGCCGGCCCTAGAGGGGGCGCACCAAGTGTGGGGAGTCCTACTAGGACTCCCAAGTCCTAGTAGGATTCCCCTTTCCTTTCTGGAGTAGGAGAGAAGGAAAGAGGGGGAGAGGGAGAAGGAAAAGGGGGTTGCACCCCTTGTCCAATTCGGACCAGAAGGGGGGTGCACGCCTCCTTCCTTTTGGCCTCTCTCCTCTATTTCCGTAACTCCCCGGTACTCCGAAAATACCCGAATCACTCGGAACCTTTCCGATGCCCGAATATAGTCATCCAATATATCGATTTTTACGTCTCGACCATTTTGAGACTCCTCGTCATGTCCCCGATCTCATCTGGGACTCCGAACTCCTTCGGTACATCAAAACTCATAAACTCATAATAAAACTATCATCGAAACCTTAAGCGTGCGGACCCTACGGGTTCGAGAACTATGTAGACATGACCGAGACACGTCTCTGGTCAATAACCAATAGCGGAATCTGGATGCTCATATTGGCTCCCACATATTCTATGAAGATCTTTATCGGTCAAACCGCATAACAACATACATTGTTCCTTTTGTCATCGGTATGTTACTTGCCCGAGATTCGATCGTCGGTATCTCCATACCTAGTTCAATCTCGTTACCGGCAAGTCTCTTTACTCGTTCCGTAACACATCATCTCGTGACTAACTCATTAGTCTTTTGCTTGCAAGGCTTATTGTGATGTGTGTTACCGAGAGGGCCCAGAGATACCTCTCCGACACTCGGAGTGACAAATCCTAATCTTGATCTATGCCAACACCATGAATACTTTCGGAGACACCTGTAGAGCATCTTTATGATCACCCAGTTACATTGTGATGTTTGATAGCACACAAGGTGATCCTACGGTATTCGGGAGTTGCATAATCTCATAGTCATAGGAACATGTATAAGTCATGAAGAAAGCAATAGCAGTAAAATTAAACGATCATAGTGATGTGCTAACGGATGGGTCTTGTCCATCACATCATTCTCCTAATGATGTGATCCCGTTGATCAAATGACAACTCATGTCTATGGTTAGGAAACATAACCATCTTTGATCAATGAGCTAGTCTAGTAGAGGCATACTAGGGACACTCTGTTTTGTCTATGTATTCACACATGTACTCAGTTTCCGGTTAATACAATTCTAGCATGAATAATAAACATTTATCATGATATAAGGAAATATAAATAACAACTTTATTATTGCCTCTAGGGCATATTTCCTTCAGTCTCCCACTTGCACTAGAGTCAATAATCTAGCTCACATCGCCATGTGATTTAATACCGATAGTTCACATCGTTATGTGAATAACACCCATAGTTCACATCACCATGTGACCAACACCCAAAGGGTTTACTAGAGTCAATAATCTAGTTCACATCGCTATGTGATTAATACCCAAGAGTAATAAGGTGTGATCATGTTTTGCTTGTGAGAGAAGTTTAGTCAACGGTTCTGTCACATTCAGATCCGTATGTATTTCGCAAATTTCTATGTCTACAATGCTCTGCATGGAGCTACTCTAGCTAATTGCTCCCACTTTCAATACGCATCCAGATTGATACTTAGAGTCATCTGGATTTAGTGTCAAAGCTTGCATCGGCGTAACCCTTTACGACGAACTCTTTATCACCTCCATAATCGAGAAACATTTCCTTAGTCATCCAATTACTAAGGATAATTTTGACCGTTGTACAGTGATCTACTCCTGGATCACTATTGTACCTCCCTGTCAAACTCATGGCAAGGTACACAACGTGTTTTGTACACAGCATGGCATACTTTATAGAACCTATGGCTGAGGCATAGGGAATGACTTTCATTCTCTCTATATTTTTCTGCCGTGGACTGGCTTTGAGTCTTACTCAACTTCACACCTTACAAGTCAGGCAAGAACTCCTTCTTTGACTGATCCATTTTGAACTACTTCAAAATCTTATCAAGGTATGTACTCATCGAAAGTCTTATCAAGCGTCTTGATCTATCTCTATAGATCTTGATGCCCAATATGTAAGCAGCTTCACCAAGGTCTTTCTTTGAAAAACTCCTTTCAAACACTCCTTTATGCTTTCCAGAAAATTCTACATCATTTCCGATCGACAATATGTCATTCACATATACTTATCAGAAAGGTTGTAGTGCTCCCACTCACTTCTTGTAAATACAGGCTTCACCGCAAGTCTGCATAAATCTATATGCTTTGATCAACTTATCAAAGCGTATATTCCAACTCCGAGATGCTTGCACCAGTCCATAGATGGATCGCTGGAGCTTGCACATTTTGTTAGCACCTTTAGGATTGACAAAACCTTCTGGTTGCATCATATACAAGTCTTCTTTAATAAATCCATTAAAGAATGCAGTTTTGTTATCCATTTGCCAGATTTCATAAAATGCGGCAATTACTAACATGATTCGGATAGACTTAAGCATCGCTACGGGTGAGAAAGTCTCATCGTAGTCAACTCCTTGAACTTGTCGAAACCCTTTCGCAACAAGTCGAGCTTTGTAAACAGTAACATTACCGTTTGCGTCGGTCTTCCTCTTGAAGATCCATTTATTTTCGATGGCTTGCCGATCATCGGGCAAGTCAACCAAAGTCCATACTTTGTTCTAATACATGGATCCTATCTCAGATTTCATGGTCTCAAGCCATTTTGCGGAATCTGAGCTCATCATCGCTTCCTCATAGTTCGTAGGTTCATCATGGTCTAGTAACATGACTTCCAGAACTGGGTTGCCGTACCACTCTGGTGCGGAATGAACTCTGGTCGATCTACGAAGTTCAGCAGAAACTTGATCTGAAGTTTCATGATCATCATCATTAGCTTCCTCACTAATTGGTGTAGGAATCACTTGAACGAGTTTCTGTGATGTACTACCTTTCCAATTCGGGAGAAGGTACAATTACCTCATCAAGTTCTACTTTCCTCCCACTCACTTATTTCGAGAGAAACTCCTTCTCTAGAAAGGATCCACTCTTAGCAACAAAGACCTTGCCTTAGGATCTGTGATAGAAGGTGTACCCAATAGTTTCTTTTTGGGTATCCTATGAAGATTTACTTCTCCGATTTGGGTTCGAGCTTATCATGTTGAAACTTTTTCACATAAGCATCGCAGTGCCAAACTTAAAGAAATGACAGCTTAGGTTTCTCGTCAAACCACAGTTCATACGGTGTCATCTCCACGGATTTAGATGGTGCCCTATTTAACGTGAATGTAGCTGTCTCTAATGCATAACCCCAAAAGCGATAGTAGTAGATCGGTAAGAGACATCATTGATCGCACCATATCTAATAAAGTACGGTTATGATGTTCGGACACACAATTACACTATGGTGTTCCAGATGGCGTGAGTAGTGAAACTATTTCACATTGTTTTTACTGAAGGCCAAACTCGCTAACTCAAATATTTTACCTCTACGATCATATCGTAGAAACTCTTATTTTCTTGTTACGATGATTCTCCACTTCACTCTGAAATTCTTTGAACTTTTCAAATGTTTCAGACTTGTGCTTCATTAAGTAGATATACCCATATCTGCTCAATTCATCAGTGAAGGTCAGAAAACAACGATACCCGCCGCGAGCTTCAACACTCATTGGTCCACATACATCTGTATGTATGATCTCCAACAAATCTGTTGCTCGCTCCACAGTTCCGGAGAACGGAGTTTTAGTCATCTTGCCCATGAGGCATGGTTCGCAAGCACCAAGTGATTCATAATCTAGTGATTCCAAAAGTCCATCACTATGGAGTTTCTTCATGCGCTTTACACCAATATGACCTAAACGGCAGTGCCACAAATAAGTTGCACTATCATTATTAACCTTGCATCTTTTGGCTTCAATATTATGAATATGTGTATCACCACGATCGAGATCCAACAAACCATTTTCATTGGGTGTATGACCATAGAAGGTTTTATTCATGTAAACAGAACAACAATTATTCTCTAACTTACATGAATAACAGTATTGCAATAAACATGATCAAATCATATTCATGCTCAACACCAAATAACACTTATTTAGGTTCAACACTAATCCCGAAAGTATAGGGAGTGTGCGATGATGATCATATCAATCTTGGAACTACTTCCAATACACATCGTCACTTCATCCTTTAACTAGTTTTTGTTCATTATGCAACTCCCATTTCGAGTTACTACTCTTTAGCAACTGAACCAATATCAAATACCGAGGGGTTGCTATGAACACTAGTAAAATACACATCAATAATCTGTATATCAAATATACCTTTGTTCACTTTGCCATCCTTCTTATCCGCCAAATATCTAGGGCAGTTCCACTTCTAGTGACCATTTCCTTTGCAGTAGAAGCACTTGTTTCAGGCTTGAGTTTAGCTTTGGGTTTCTTCACGGGAGTGACAACTTGCTTGTCATTCTTCTTGAAGTTCCCCTTCTATCCCTTTGCCCTTTACTTGAAACAAGTGGTCTGGTTAACCATCAACACTTGATGCTCTTTCTTGATTTCTACCTTCGCCGATTTGAGCATCGTGAAGAGCTCGAGAATTACTTTCGTCATCCCTTGCATATTATAGTTCATCACGAAGTTCTACTAACTTGGTGATAGTGTCTAGAGAACTTTGTCAATTACTATCTTATCTGGAAGATTAACTCCCACTTGATTCAAGCAACTGTACTACCCAGACAATCTGAGCACATGCTCACTGGTTGAGCTATTCTCCTCCATCTTGTAGGCAAAGTACTGTCAGAGGTCTTATACCTCTCGACACGGGCATGAGTATGAAATACCAATTTCAACTCTTGGAAACATCTCATATGCTCCGTGGCGTTTCAAAACGTTTTTGAAGTCTCGGTTATAAGCCGTAAAGCATGGTGCACTAAACTATCAAGTAGTCATCATATCGAGCTTTTGTCAAAACGTTCATAACGTCTACATCTGCTCCTGCAATAGGTCTGTCACCTAGCGGTGCATCAAGGACATAATTCTTCTGTGCAGCAATGAGGATAATCCTCAGATCACGGAACAATTCCGCATCATTGCTACTAACATCTTTCAACTTGGTTTTCTCTAGGAACATATGAAAAATAAACGGGGAGCAACATCGCGAGCTATTGATCTACAACATAGATATGCTAATACTACCAGGACTAACTTCATGATAAATTAAAGTTCAATTTAATCATATTACTTAAGAACTCCCACTTAGATAGACATCCCTCCGGTCATCTAAATGATCACATGATCCAAATCAACTAAACCATGTCCGATCATCACGTGAGATGGAGTAGTTTCAATGATGAACATCTTATGTTGATCATATCTACTATATGATTCACGCTCGACCTTTCGGTATCCAGTGTTCCGAGGCCATATCTGCATATGCTAGGCTCGTCAAGTTTAACCCGAGTATTCTGCGTGTGCAAAACTGGCTTACACCCGTTGTATTTGAACGTAGAGCTTATCACACCCGATCATCATGTGGTGTCTCGGCACGATGAACTTTCGCAACGGTGCATACTCACGGAGAACACTTATACCTTGAAATTTAGTAAGGGATCATCTTATAATGCTACCGTCGAACTAAGCAAAATAAGAAGCATAATAAGATAAACATCACATGCAATCAAAATATGTGATATGATATGGCCATCATCATCTTGTGCTTTTGATCTCCATCTCCAAAGCACCGTCATGACCACCTTCGTCACCGGCGCGACACCTTGATCTCCATCGTAGCATCGTTGCCGTCTCGCCAACTATTGCTTCTACGACTATCGCCACCGCTTAGTGATAAAGTAAAGCAATTACATGGCGATTGCATTTCATACAATAAAGTGACAACCATATGGCTCCTGCCAGTTGCCGATAACTTTACAAAACATGATCATTTCATACAAAACCGTATAACTCATCATGTCTTGACCATATCACATCACAACATGCCCTGCAAAAACAAGTTAGACGTCCTCTACTTTGTTGTTGCAAGTTTTACGTGGCTGCTACGGGCTTAGCAAGAACCGTTCTTACCTACGCATACAAAACCACAACGATATTTCGTCAAGTATGTGTTGTTTTAACCTTCACAAGGACCGGGCGTAGCCACACTTGATTCAACTAAAGTTGGAGAAACTGACACCCGCCAGCCACCTGTGTGCGAAGCACGTCGGTAGAACCAGTCTCGCGTAAGCGTACGCGTAATGTCGGTCCGGGCCGCTTCATCCAACAATACCGCCGAATCAAAGTATGACATGTTGGTAAGCAGTATGACTAGTATCGTCCACAACTCACTTGTGTTCTACTCGTGCATATCATCTACGCATAGACCTGGCTCTAATACCACTGTTGGGGAACGCAGTATTTTAAAATTTTCCTACGATCATGCAAGATCTATCTACCAGATGCATAGCAACGAGAGGGGAGAGTGAGTCTACGTACCCTCGTAGACCGAAAGCGGAAGCGTTAGAACAACGCGGTTGATGTAGTCGTACGTCTTCACGGCCCGACCGATCAAGCACCGAAACTACGGCACCTCCGAGTTCTAGCACACGTTCAGCTCGATGACGTCCCTCGAACTCCGATCCAGCCGAGTGTCGAGGGAGAGTTCCGTCAGCATGACGGCGTGGTGACGATCTTGATGTTCTACCGTCGCAGGGCTTCGCCTAAGCACCACTACAATATTTATCGAGGAGAACTATGGTGGAGGGGGGCACCGCACACGGCTAAGAGATCAAGAGATCAATTGTTGTGTCTAGAGGTGCCCCCCTGCCCCCGTATATAAAGGAGGGAGGGAGAGGCCGGCCCTAGAGGGGGCGCACCAAGTGTGGGGAGTCCTACTAGGACTCCCAAGTCCTAGTAAGATTCCCCTTTCCTTTCCGGAGTAGGAGAGAAGGAAAGAGGGGGAGAGGGAGAAGGAAAAGGGGGCTGCACCCCTTGTCCAATTCGGACCAGAAGGGGGGTGCACGCCTCCTTCCTTTTGGCCTCTCTCCTCTATTCCCATAACTCCCCGGTACTCCGAAAATACCTGAATTACTCGGAACCTTTCCGATGTCCGAATATAGTCGTCCAATATATCGATTTTTACGTCTCGACCATTTTGAGACTCCTCGTCATGTCCCCGATCTCATCCGGGACTCCGAACTCCTTCGGTACATAAAAACTCATAAACTCATAATAAAACTATCATCGAAACCTTAAGCGTGCAGACCCTACGGGTTCGAGAACTATGTAGACATGACCGAGACACGTCTCCGGTCAATAACCAATAGCGGAACCTGGATGCTCATATTGGCTCCCACATATTCTACGAAGATCTTTATCGGTCAAACCGCATAACAACATACATTGTTCCTTTTGTCATCGGTATGTTACTTGCCCGAGATTCGATCGTCGGTATCTCCATACCTAGTTCAATCTCGTTACCGGCAAGTCTCTTTACTCGTTCCGTAACACATCATCTCGTGACTAACTCATTAGTCTTTTGCTTGCAAGGCTTATTGTGATGTGTGTTACCGAGAGGGCCCAGAGATACCTCTCCGACACTCGGAGTGACAAATCCTAATCTTGATCTATGCCAACACCACGAATACTTTCGGAGACACCTGTAGAGCATCTTTATGATCACCCAGTTACGTTGTGACGTTTGATAGCACACAAGGTGATCCTACGGTATTCGGGAGTTGCATAATCTCATAGTCATAGGAACATGTATAAGTCATGAAGAAAGCAATAGCAGTAAAACTAAACGATCATAGTGCTGTGCTAACGGATGGGTCTTGTCCATCACATCATTCTCCTAATGATCTGATCTCGTTGATCAAATGACAACTCATGTCTATGGTTAGGAAACATAACCATCTTTGATCAATGAGCTAGTCTAGTATAGGCATACTAGGGACACTCTGTTTTGTCTATGTATTCACACATGTACTAAGTTTCCGGCTAATACAATTCTAGCATGAATAATAAACATTTATCATGATATAAGGAAATATAAATAACAACTTTATTATTGCCTCTAGGGCATATTTCCTTCATTTTCCCCCTTGTGGCAACAGCACATCCCCTAGACTCATGTTTCTGTCACTCAAGCTAGTCATCGAGGGGCATGAACCCACAATCGAGCATAACGTTCCCTCTTGGAGTCACTACCTACTACTTGGCCAAAGCAATAAATAACAACGAAGAACATGCAAGAATTACTTATGAACATAAATATAAAAGAGGTAGATCAAATATATTACTCAATCACAATCTAAACATAATCTCATAATCCATCGGATCCCAGCAAACTCAACATAGCAACAGCATAAGGATTACATATGTGCCTCGATCATGTAGGGCAGCTCACGAGGACTAATTAGTGAAGCACAAGAACGGGAGGAGAACATCACATAGCTACTGGTCATGGACTCATGGTCCAAGGGAGACTACTCACAACTCATCCGGGAGGCGTCCATGGTGGTGGAGAGGCTCCCGATGGTGATCCTCCCCTCCGGCAGGGTGCCGGGAAGACTTCTCCTGGTGCTCCCGATCTTGGAAGCGGCGGCGGCGGCGGAACAGAGATGAGATCGCGAAAAAGAGTTCCCGTCCCGAGGGTTTCGAAGGACGCTCTAAATATATGCCAAAGGGGGCACCAGACGGGGCTCGGGGGGCCCAGGCGCCCCCCCC
>LR738714.1:577736534-577823834 GCA_902687465.1 Secale cereale
GGCTGTACTTCGGGCGCAAGGTAGGTTCTGGAACGCTGATTTTTTATATATTTTTTCTGGATTTTTCCTGACAGTTCTCGTAATGTGAAAACCTGAAATACAAAAACAGCCGAAAACATAAACTGGCACCGGGGTGCACTGGATTAGTAGGTTAGTCCAAATATGATCAAAAGTGTATGGAAGTGTATAAATATCATAGCAATATCACCCAAAAGTGGCATGGAGCAAGCAGAAATTATAGATACGTTTTGGACGTATCAGAGGAGCAGTGCAACAAGGAGCCAAGGCGACACTGGTGAGATTAACGAGAGGTTCTGACGAAACTGACGAAACTGCACTGTCAACTGCAATCTTCAGTTAACTTTTCTGAATTTTGACAGAAACAGTGCACGCCATGTGTTCGATGAAATGTTTTTGGCATGTGAATTTTTTTTCTGGAGCTGATATTTGGTGAGGTGGTCTCTTGATGCATCCAAAGGCTTCCTGAATTTTCACAGATTTTTAGGAAGAGAGAAAATATGAATTTCACCAAAAATGGCAAATCTGGTCCAAACTTGCAGCAAGTAAAATTTGAAAATTTTGAACTGTGGACCAGTGGATCATGATGGATCTAGGTTGTGGGTACTAAGGACTAGCCAGGGGAGTTGGTTTGGAATCAAAAACCAAAAGGAAACCAGTAGTTCCTTTGTAAATCACCAAGGCTCAATTTAAAAGACAGAAATTGTTTTTGGGATAAAATAATTAGAAGAAAAATCCAAATGAGGTTGAAACCTACTGGAATTGATGAGAGACTTGTTTCAAGGTGGAAAGGAGGTTTTGAAGAGAAAGACTTTCATTGGGTGCCATGGCAAGAGGAAAAGTTTGAATGGGGAAGACAAGTCCATGGTTTTTATATGATGGTTTTTCATGAAGGGAAAATTGTGAAACAAAACCTTTTTGAAAAATAACTTGTGTTGAGTTAACACAAGTAGAAAACCTTCAAGACCAGAATCAAGGTTGAAAAGAACACACAAACTTTGTCAGAAAAGTTTTTAGAAAGGGGTTTTAAGAAAAGATCAAATATCCCCCTTCCAAAAGACCAAAAAGTTTGATGAAAACAGATCCAAAAATTTGGAGTGTTACATAGACATAACCCACTACACTGATGGTGCAGAATTAACTTGTCAGAAGAAAGATCATCTTGTCTCATTTTTTTACTTATTTTGAGAATTACAATATCTATTCTAAAACTCCTGCACATTATGGTCAATACGTGTCACTAGTGCACATGTTGAACTACGGTAACATCCATGAAGATGTCATGGTAAGATTGTGTGTCTTATCATCTTTTGCATAAATTCTTCTAAAACTAAATTACATTGCTAACTACAAAGTTATTAATATGTTTTTCAACAGAAAATCCATTCGGATTTTGTGCCTTATCTGATGTTTCGGAAAGGTCACCTTGATGCTATGGGCTTATTATCGTCAGGTCATCATCCTACGCAACATTATCCATACCGGATTTCTAAAACCGATGAAAACATGACAATCAAAGATTGGAAAAAATGTATGGTCAATCGTAGGGACCTACTTGGAAGCAACATTGTGCGAAGGCCAAGAATTGGAGACAGGATAATCTCCATTCTCCATAATGAAGAGTCAAGGCCTATCTTGTTTTATGCTAGTTTACCTTAGAGGGGATAGTTAGGTCCTAGCTACTCATGATCATGTGCTAAGAAGTTGTTAGATGACTATGATGATGATGAGTATGACTTGTTATTATGACAACGAGTAGAAGTTGTGAGATGACGATGATGTTGGGTATGACTTGTTATTATGACAACGATGATGAGTTATTATTAATTATGATGATGCATGATGCTAAGTTGTTATATGAGCAGGGCCGGTCCTGAGTTTTTGGGGGCCCGGGGCGGATCTAGAACCCATGGCCCTTCAGTATAAACAACATAATAATAATCATATGTACATATCAGATGTAACAAAAACCATTTCAACTGCATTCAAAAGCAATACTCATATCAAATTACATATGCATATATCTTAGTAATTTCTTATAATATTCTGTGATGTATCATTAACGGTAATTTTAATTGTAGGATGCATGTCTTTTACTAGGTGACATGAGGTGCCAAAATTTAAAGAAATAATTGGTAATTCGAAACTAGCTGGAATCTACAAAAATACTAAATCATTTAATAAATCTTACCGATTATAAGGTCGAACTCACAACTAAGATTGCATGGAGCCAAATAATATGTCTTAGCAGTGTCCAATTAGTCGATGGTCATCAATCTCCTATTACAATAATGAAGACTCAATCGGATCTATAAACTAGAAATCGTTAAGGCAAATGCTTGTAGGATACCTTCTCTCCTGTATTCATGTTGTGGCCGCGCGGACAGTGGGAGACTCCGACTGCCACTGGGCGTCCCTATGGCCTGTTGATAGTTGCCGCAGCGGCTGCAGGCGCTACAATGGCGCCGGGAGATGGCGTCGTGGGCAGGGAAAACCCGATGCGGTTAGGCATGGTGATGGCGTTGCGAGGCGATTGAGGGATTAGGTTAAACAGAAGGCAATCACACTAATCACGCGAAACAGCATCAACATGCCATCTGCAAGCGTTATGTGCGCGTGATGGGGGTGGATTGCTGGAATCCCGGACGTTCCACTATGATATCCAGGGGACTGATGGTATCCAGCTACTATTTCGGTCAGGCCCAAAACGGCAGCAGACACAACGTTGCACTTTTCCCCCTCTAAACGCGGGCTTCTTTTTTGTTTATTTGAGACAAACTAAACGCAGGCTTATAATCTACATAAGTGCACGTAATTGGGGGCCCCTCTGTTCCGGGGGCCCGGGGCGGCCGCCCCCCCGCCCCCCCATCAGGGCCGGGCCTGTATATGAGCATGATGACTTATATATATATATATATATATATATATATATATATATATATATATATATATATATATATATATATATATATATATATATATATATATATATATATATATATATATATATATATATATATATATATATATATATATATATATATATCAGTGGGTGAAGTGAATATGGACTAGTTTGAAGTGGAGGCAACATGTGGTGCATATACTACTAATCCAAACAATATCAAGTTTGGATTTGTAGTACTTTCGACATGCATCACATGTTGCCTCCACCTGAATCTAATCCATGTTCGTGTCACCACTGTTATATATAATGCCTAATCATGATCATAAAATCATATAATGAAAGTACTCTATTAACTAGCTAACACAATACGAAACGCCTAAATTAACCCTCCAAAACCCCTCCCCCTAAAAAACACAGCGCCTTTTGGGCTCGCCGGAGCGGCCATGTGGAGCCCCACCTGTCCCGGTTCATAAGCAAACCGGGACTAAAGGTCACGGGCATTAGTCCCGGTTTCAAAACCGAGACAAATGAATCTTTTTCTACTAGTGGTGGGAGTATCGTTTGGATTAATTCTAGAAGATAGAACGTGTGACTTATGCAGTTCGTTGCCGGTGCCCACTTCCATCGTGTTTAGCAAGGCGGCTTTGCGGACACACATGACAACATGTGCCGCTTCCACCTTAATTTTTGAGTCTGCGAAGCGCACGGCCTCTTGTCATCGGCCACGGCAGCATTCTACTCAAACAAAATAGAAAATAGCCAGGGCAGCACGGACGCGGACGTTTGGTCTATGGAACTATCTACATCCTATATGAAAAAAAAAGTACTCCCTCTGTACACTAATGTAAGAGCGTTTAGATAACTAAAATAGTGATCTAAACGCTCTTATATTAGTTTACGGAGGGAGTAACTAAAAAAAAGTCAAAAAAATCTGAAAATATTTTTAAAGTAAACTTGATCTTTCATTGTACTTGTGAGAAAAAATTCACAAACGAAAATCCCCCTTAGACTTATTTTCAAAAAAGACAATTTTTTGGCCAAAATAGTGTGAATAGTAACCTATAATAGCAAATAAATTTTATCGTTTTCGCTGTGAAGTCAACGTTGTTTTTTTTTTTTGAAAATTTATATACTAGTGCAAAAATAAGTCAAGTTTATTCTAAAAGAACTTCTGAACTATTTTGACTTTCTGCTTAATTATTAAAAAAATAAACCATGTAGAGTGTATATACAACCATCAACCAAAGTGTATTTCCCCGATAGCACCTGCTTCTGGTTGGTTGGTTTTCGTGAGTTTGTGTCACTGTTGATGCCAAGCATGGTCCGCATATTGCTAATTGCACACCGTGTTTCCATGGGTATTGTTGATACGTTCGTCCCAATTGGGAATGTATTCAGTGTACTCGTCCTTATGGTGCTACTGATCATAATATATTCTAAACTATTTGAAAAAATGTGGAAAAAATCTAACACATTGACACAACATCAGTGTATATTGTCACAAAATTTCATATGAAAATTTGAAACATTATCCGAGATACAAAAATGATAATTTGACATCAATGTGATAATGGCCCAATCTAAAGCACAACTTATGTTATGTACAATTAAGTGTCGAATTTGTCATTTGTTTTGTATTTTGAAATTTTGTGGCAACATAAATTGATGTTGTGTGAATGTGCTAAATTTCTCAAAATATCTCAAACAGTTTAAAAGGTGCTACGATAGTTCGGTGCACCGGTGCACCAAATATTCTCCCCATCCCAACCTACCGCCCCACAGTCCATCTATACTAAGATGCCAGCATGGAACTCACGTGGTCGCCTCGCAAGGTGTCAGGGTAGCCTGCAAAGGTGGTGGCTTCGCAAGGTGTCAAGTTCGCGACGACCAAGCTCCGTGGCTAGCCATTGCTTCAAGTCGGGGCGAGCTCCTCGGTGATTTGATCTAGCAATCGATGCCTCTATGTTATATTTTAGAGGGACGACGAAGTCAAAGCTGTAACTTGGGACATATTTTTCTACCAAGAGTGAAACAATAGGAGAGAGAGAGAGAGAGAGAGAGATCAGAAATAATAGAAAAGATGTGAGAAAGGAGATGATGCCAGTGGCCTCCACGAAGCCGCTACTTCATGCCTTGCATTTGGTAGGTGAAATGAAAACAATGGACACCATTTTTTTATGTCAAGCAAGACATGTGGTGTTGCTTACTTCAGTCTTGCTCCAACGGGAGTGATTTTATCCGAAAGTATAATAGCACAACTGTAAAGGTGAATTTTATAATCTGTGTTATTTTCTATTAAGGAACAAATATTAGCATCTTTTAAGAAACGGAAAATAGTTAATGGCTCACACTAGCCTTTGATTCAAATCCTTTGAGCATAAGATCCGTCCTTCATATAGCCTCGCATAAAACTTACTCTCTTCGTTTGAAATACACTAAAGTTTTAGCTTTGTACCAGATCAAAGTTTTTAGACTGAGTCTGCCAAATTCTAAAATGTCAAACTGTTTCATTAGACATCACAAAATATAGTATCGTATTATAGACATTAAGTCGTCTTATTGCTTTTTTTTTCCTTCGCACCGTTTTAGCCAGGTTTTCCTTATAAACTAGACCAATTCTCTTTGAGCTGGTACATGGGAGGTTCAGTACTAGCTTGAATCCTACTTCGGTAGTAGATGCAAATTCTCTTTGAGCTGACACATGATTGATGTATTTTCATATCATTAATATGATGTTTATGCATTCTTGTGGAAGTAATACATGAAAGATGATTGTTGTATGAAGAGGTTTATACCCAATGCCGTTCTCCTTAGCAGAACACGTGTGTGATGGTTCCCTAAGAAAAAACGTGAATGATGGTCCACACACAAAGTGTGCAAATATGAAGTTTGTAGTGAAAGACCTGAGATAAATATGAAATCCACAGTGAAAAGCGCGCGCGCACACACACAAAGTATGCAAATTATTACCTCTGGTATTATAATAATATTTAGAATGTGAAATCAGCAACATTAGATGGGTCATGACTTTAATTTTCATACTGTATAAATTTAGCATTGTAGATATAAATATATTTTTATATAAATATGGTCAAATATTACGAAGTTTGACTTCAGACAATTTTGATACGCAGAATAAAAAGGGGTGGAGGGAGTATTTGCTAATATGAAAAAGAAAAAGAAAAAGAATCCTACGTGGCAGACAACGTGTCGTGGCATTACGTACACGCAAGCATAAAACACGTCAGGCACGAGATCTGAATACGTGTACCAAATCCACGGGAGGAAAGAGGAATGTGACTATCCGCTCTCGTGCGGGTCCTGATCCCCATCCGACACCGTCGCCGTCGGCTCCTAGTCCCACCTCCATCTCCATGCGATCTCCTCGGCCGGCGCGGCTCGCTGCCGTCGCGCTTCTCCTCGCGGCGCTCGCCGCGGCCGCGGCCGCCCCCGCCGCCGCGGCCAGCAGAGACGGGTACGGCCGCGCGAGGAGGCTGCGCATGAGGGACAAGGTCGTCGAGATGTGAGCGCTCCCCACCTGCCTTGAGCTACCCTCTGCTCGATTTCTGCCGGGTTTGGTCCGAGATTTGGGATTGGGAAGGTTCCATTTTGTCGCGGGGATTTCCGTGTGAGAAGAAGATTTTAGCTGTCCTGTAAGCTCCGTCTTCACGGACAGAAGCCCATGTAATTCGCGTCGCGGATAAAAATGCGAACTTTGCTCATCTTATTCGGACGAGTGCCAACATCTCGAGCTCACGCCTATAACCAACGCTTCAGCCCATGTGGTCAATGAATCACTCCATAATCTCTGTATTTCAGTTCTGCAATAATTTTGCACTCCCCAGTACCCAGAGCATCAACGATGTGATGTCACTGTAAGCTGTGAGATTCTGGCCTCTTCAGTTTCTAGATCAAGGCCTCCAGACTAGAGCCTCGTCTGCACATGACGAAGCATTCAACATACAGAGTTAACCAAGTAGCTGTATACATGAAGACTGTTAACCTGTGTATTGTCACCCAAGTAGTTTTCAGTGCTCAGATTCTAGTGCTGATCCATTTCCATTCATTTCAGGTTTTATCATGCTTACGACAACTACATGGAGTATGCATTTCCTGTATGTTCATCAGCTATTTTAGGAATTCTTGAGCAAAATTCAGTTCATTTGTTCATGGCCAATCTGATGTTTTCTGTGTTGATACCTTTTCAGCATGATGAATTGAAGCCTCTTACTAAAGCCTTCACCGACTCCCTCAGTGAGCTTGGCAACCTAAATGTATTAATGTATCGACAAATTTACAGTTTCCAATTGACGCCACAAAAGCTTAAAGATGCCCCGGCGTAATATCACCTCTTTCTTCCTTCTTGTAGCTTGAGCACCTGCCACAGGATTATAATGGATCAGCATTGACACTAGTTGAGTCATTATCAAGGTACACTTTATGAAGTTGTAATGTTTCTCGATACTTTGAGATTTGTGCTGTCTTTTGATCATAAGAATATGAATTACCATGTTGTTTCCTCAAAAGGAAAATTGTATCCGTAAGATCGATAGGTAATGCCTCTCTGTTTTGGCTCATGCAGTCTTGTTGTCTTAGGTAACCTAACAGAATTTGACAGAGGAGTTAGCTGGCTTTCAGAGAACCTAACTTTTGATGTTGATGCTCGAGTTAATCTTTTTGAGGTAATGCCATCTGATTATCACAACTAGAACAAAACAAGGACATGTTGCCAGGATTTTAAGCAACAATCATTTTCTCACAGTTTTTCCTTCTTCATGCCTTTTTTCCCCCTCTTATCCAGTGTAACATAAGACTTCTTGGGGGGCTTATTTCTGCTCATATTCTTGCAAAGGACTACAGCAGTCAGAACAAAGATGGAGTTTATCAGAACCAATTACTACATCTTGCTGAAAATTTAGGCAGCCGGTTTCTGCCAGCATTTGAGACACCTACTGGATTGCCGTATGCATGGATCAATCTTAAGGTTCATTTACAAACCCTTGGCCTTTCTTCTGATTTAGAAACTAGTACACCGCTACAATCACGTTCCCGGATAAAATAAATAGTAAAAGGCATGTATTGATAAATTCCAATTGTTCAGCATGCCCCTTCCTGCTATGGTACAGAACAGAAGTGTCAAGCCTCTTGCGGAAACTAGATAATCGTTCGACAATTATTTTGTTTCCCTTTCTGGATACCCTTGTATGATATTACTTGTAAGTTGTAACACTCAAGTCATACATATTACATAGCTCACGTATATTACAATCCTTCTAATCATGATCTGACATGGCTGTTGAGCTTGTATTTTATGGACGCTGATAACGCCCACACGTGTGGCATACTAGACATCCGCCCACACACCGTGTGTGGCGTAAGCAGGAGGCAGTCCACACGGGCCATGTGTGGGCGAACATTAGAACTGCCCACACGTGTGGGCGCAGCTACTTCGTGCCACACGCCCAACAAGTACTACTCATCCCACCCCGCGCGTGTGGCACGAAGCAAAAATGCCCACACGTCCTGGCGCAGCTACGTTAGTTACCCACAGGATGACACTTTAGTTGCCAACCGGGATGGCAAATGTGGCTGTAAAAGCATGGCAACTCTCTCTGTTTTGGTTAACTATAGTTGCCATGTCTAATTTATGGTAGTTGCCGCATGCAATTAAACCATAGTTGCCGTGTGTGATTAACTACTTGCCACATGTGGTCAAACAAATAGTTGCCATGTGTGTCTACCTAGTTGCCACGTGTGGTCCAACCATAGTTGCCATGTGTCGTTAATCATAGTTGCCATGTGTGTTTACCCTGGTTGCCACTTACGTGCAACTGCAGTTGCCATCTACCAACGAATCATGGTTGCCATGTGTGTTCACCTAGTTGCAGCATACGCGCAACTGCAGTTGCCATCTATCACCGTACGAGCGTCGTGTGGACGAAGAGCAGTTCACCTACACGCGCGTGGACTGGTTGGTGACTGTGTGGGCGGGAACTGGTTCGCCCACACAACGCAGCTGGCAAACCGCGCGCTGCGGGTCGTGTGGGCGAGCGCTCTAACGCCCACACAACACGCTATGCCTATGTGGCACTCAGATTCCTTTAGGATTCGTGCAAAACAGAATCAAGGTGGATCAAGACGTGTGGGCGTTATCATTTGGGTATTTTATTCATACACCATCTCTGATGCTATGACTACTTTTTCCAGTATGGAGTGATGGAGAATGAGACGACTGAAACGAGCACATCAGGATGTGGTGAGTGGTGGAATAGTCATTATTCTGTTGGGTATCTTTGTAGTGGTAGCTAAGATACATAAATTTGTTGCAGGCTCCCTTATCCTTGAAATGGGTGCATTGTCACGTTTGACCGGTGATCCTAGATATGAAGCTGCCGCTCTTCGTGCTCTTCGCAAGTTATGGAGCATGAGAAGCTCACTGAATCTTGTAGGCTCAACACTAGATGTTTTGTCTGGCAACTGGATTGAATATTCGTCAGGCATTGGTGCTGGTACTACTTCTTATGCTAGCCCACTTGGTGTATCGCTTATACCAACGCCAAATTTGTAGCATAGTTGTTTTTTCACAACTGTTTCTTTGTATATGTCGTTTAATTCTGTCTAATTAGAAGATATATGTGCTTGAGACATATTGATGATCTTTCGTAACATATTTGCAGGAGTTGATTCATTTTACGAGTATTTGATTAAGGCATATATCCTTTTTGGAAGTGATGAGTACTGGGATATGTTTCATTCTGCTTACCTAGCAGTGCAGAAGTATTTCCGACATGGGCCATGGTACACCCTTTCTTCATACCATATTCATTCAAAAATTTCCTTTCCATGATAGTTACTTGTCGCCGCAATATGCTTGTACCGGACAGTAATAATCATCCGTCTTCTCAGGTACCATGAGGCTGATATCAGGACTGGAGAAGCAACACACTGGCAACTAACTAGCCTCCAGGCCTTCTGGCCTGGTGTTCAGGTCTGCTGACTTTGTACATGGTTGATATATCACCTTATTGTGGAATTTTTTATCTTGAATTGTTTGCTTACTGCTATCATCATCACCAGACACTACTAGGAGATGTTGCTGCTGCAAATTTGTCACATCGTGAATTTTACAATGTATGGCAAAGGTTCGGCGTCCTTCCTGAAAGGTATTAATAATTTAAAACTAAGTACTTCTTGACCATCAGTTTGTAAAGGAAAATGGAAGTATTGTGTGACTGTTTGTAATAAATTCAGAGTATGATGCACAAGACTGACAAGAGTATGACCAAAACTTGCTTTCAGGTTTTACACTGTATTTTATTGATGCATGCTTTGTACTTTGCAGATATCTGTTAGACTACGGAATTTTGCATCCTACAGAGAAGTACTATCCTTTACGTCCAGAGTTTGCTGAGTCTACATTTTATCTTTATCAAGCAACTAAAGGTGTGATCATGAATAACAGACAAATAATATTGTTGGGCATTTTTTTCTTAAAAAATTAATCAAGCAGATAAAGATAATATGATGTCCAGATCACTAACACCACTGATCTCTATAGATCCTTGGTACCTAGAAGTGGGTGAAGCTATAATTGGATCACTTAATTACTACACCAAAGTGGAAGGAGGTTTTGCTAGTATCAGAGATGTTTCAACAATGAACCTTGAAGATCATCAACACAGCTTCTTTCTTTCAGAAACGTGAGCTATTAATCTTCCTATTGTTTCTAATACGCAGCTGGAGCAAAACTGTCTCATTCGCGCTGATAGATCCGGTCACTGTTGAGATGACGGTTGATAACTCTTCTGCAGGTGCAAATATCTTTTTCTCCTTTACGACGATTCATTCTTGAGGAACAAAAATTACATATTTACGACAGAGGGCCACCCCCTTCCAGTAATGAGCACGTGGCACGAGAAAATTCCTCGACTGGATGTTCCCACCAATTGGACAGTTGTTAAGGTGATTACATACCACCTTACATCAGAACGCAAATTAGGAAACCATATGATGCCCTAGCTCCTATTTGTAGGAACATTAATCTTACTTTGTACTGTCATCATAACGATATCGAGAACCTCTCTGCAGGACGACAACCAACCGATTCGTGTGAGCGCGTTGTCATCCAAAGTCTGTCCAGAGACAATTTTCCGGCAGAACGTTGGCTCCTCGTGGGAGAGTGCGTGCCACGTACCAGATGTGCTCCCTAGCCACAGATGCAGGGCCGACGATGACTGTGGGATAGAGTCAGTAACATGCAAGAGGAGAACCTGCAGCATGGCTGGCTACTGCGGCTTGTGGCTGGCGGTTTATTAGCCAATGTTGTTGGAGAAATTATACTTTCGCCATTCGTTCACAGAATGATCAAAATAAGGTAAACACCACCTTGAAAATAGAATGTTACCCGCCTGCTTCGGCCTGACTTTGTACATTAGAATAGCATCGACAGCAGATTCATGACGTCTGAATCGGCCAAATTTACCTGTATGTCAAATATTGTTTGAAGTTTCATGCTGATGTATCCGCCGTCCGATATATGGGTGTACTTTATTGTGTGATATACTCCCTCTGTCCGAAAATACTTGTCATCAAAATAGACAAAAATGGATGTATCTAGAACTAAAATACATCTAGATACATCACCTTTTATGCATTTTGATGATAAGTATTTCCGGACGGAGGGAGTATGTTATTACTGTCTGATCTGATTATTTTAGCACATGTGTGCATGCAAAAAAAGAACATTCTAAAAGACTTGTGCATTCTGGTCAATTTGTGCAGACTTAACAATAAGTTCAGTCTTTTGTTTGTTGTGAGTTGCAAATCGGTTGTGATTGCACTGGTGTACAGTTTGACAGGACCGTGGAGCCGTGGCTCCAGGCTCTGGCCTTCCCTTACGTCAGATTTCTACTGGAGATTCACACCAATAACGTTAGTCCACCTTCCGATAATCCGGACAATGTAGCTGCAAAATGTCAGATGCAGGGCAGGAATGAAAAAAATGTTAATCCTTCCTTTGATCTATACAAGACCTTAAGTAAAAGCGCCTCAAGTCTGATGAACTATTTAGAAAAGATCAACATATGCAATATCCAGTAAATACATTTCTCGATGTATCTAGTGATATTGGTTTGGTATTGTAGATGTTCATAATTTCCTGCTTAATCAAACTAAAAACGGCTTGATTTAAGATAACACCAAATAGCACGCACCGTGCTTACCACGCTTGGAAGAGGAGGAGTGAAGGTTTCTCAAAGAAGAACATGCAAATAAAACGTGCTAATTTGGTTTTTGCGGGGAAGAATCTGTTCTGTTGCACATTATGTATGTAGGGTCGTAAAAAAAATCAGGTGTGATTTTTCGGTGCCACGCATCTCTAAAACTGAAGTTGCATTGTCTTGCCAAAAAAATTGAGGTGGAGAACGCCGACTTATAAATAAATAAGTACTATGTCAGACTTATAGGAATAGACGAATAGGCACTTCCTAATAATTTCCTATGGAACAAAAGCTACTGCCTCGTAGTATATGTTTTTTTATATAAAAAAGGGTTTACCCCAGCTTCATTGATGAAACTCACAGAACACTACACCGCGAGAACGGACAAGTTGAGCAGCTTCTCATCCTGATCAGGACCGAAATATTCAGCCGATCAAAGACTCCACACGGAGCCTTGTAACAGAAATTGTCCACCTGCTACTCTTCCACAATGTTTTTCTTTATTCTTTTGAGACGATTCTTCGACAATGTTGGTGCCCAACCATGCGATCGCTATAACATCCACTCGCTGCATCGCCTTTTGCACCTTTGGTTTCTGCAAACCGCTCCGGTGGCCAGTGGCGAGCCCAAACGAAAACATGGTAAATAATCCCACGGGGATCAGCGGGAAGCCAAAGTCCGGCACAAAGAATATCAAAAAGTATTTTGGCCGCCCCTTTTTCCCGGCCATGAAAGTGATTCAACCACTCTCCAACCGACATAGACAGTTGTTTCAGGTGGACTAGGTAGATCAAAGCCGAAGCTACGTTGGAAAATCGCCCAAACAAATGTGGCAAAGGGGGGATGTGGGAAGAGAAAGGAAATAAGTAGCCTCCCCGTGGTCGATCGCGGCGGCGCTATAAAGAGCAGGCCGGGGTAGCTGGAGCTTCCGAACTGGCATGGCTTCTAGACCAACAACCGCGCGGCGCAGGGTCCCCTCCCTCCTCCTTGCGCGCCCCCATCCAACGGTACGTAGCACCCAAGCAACCAACTCAACCGCGCCCTGCCCGTCGTCCGCGCACGGCCATTTCCCGCGACCTCGTGGCTCTCGCTCGTCCCCGTCATTCGCACCCTAGCAAGTAGCCATTTTTGCTCACTCGCGCGCGCACAATAACGCACGGCCCGGCGTTGGTTACAGCGTGCGCCGTGCATGCGAATTGAACGCACCGCCTTTTCCACCCCGCGGCGCGCCAGCAGGCAAGCTCCTTCTTGGCCTTTACGCCACGCCCCTGCTATATAAGCCCGGCACGGCGAGCGATCAACATCCACCACCACGAAAGCAACAGCCAGAGATCGAGACACACCAGCTAGAGGCTCACTTAGCTACTGCCACTGGTCGCGATCACAGCTGAGCCACTCGATCGACATGGCGAGCAAGACGGCGTCCCTGCTGGTCCTCGCGGCGCTGGTGGTGGCCGCGGCGTGCGCGGGCTCGGCGACAGCGCGCGACGTCCCGGCCGCGAAGGAGGACGCGGTGAAGCGGCCGGAGACGTTCCAGGAGGGGACGGTGCTCATCCCGGGGATCGGGCGGTACGAGCTGGGCAGCCACTACAGGCCGGACATCGGCGGGCTGGACCACAGCATCCCGGCCGCCGCCAGAGCGCAGTTCATCCCCGGCGCCGACGACACCTGGGTGCCCAACCCCGGCTTCGAGGTGCCCAACCCCTTCCGCCCCGCCGCCACCACGGAGTCTCCCTGATGGATGGCTCGATCCGGCCGGCCGGCCAGCACGGCGTCCACGTCACACCCATCGATGATCGATCAAGGGGTGGCTACTAGACTGCTGCAAATCAATTTCCGCTAGCTTTTGGTTGCTATAATAAAAATAGCTGCTATACATAGGCAAGACATGCGTATGCATGTATCAGCGACTGGCTGTCGACGTTTTGTGTGTGATTGGAGAGTGTACGTGTGTGGGGTATGCATGGATGCGTGGGAAGGAAGAATCCATTGCATACCTCTCTTTGCTTTGTTGTTGCCAATAGTGTGTTTCAGTTCAATGTATTTTCCCTTTCAGTTCGATAAATTAATGATGAAGTATATATATCATGCATGATGAGATTGCTATGTTATGTTAGCCAAAAGAAAAGAAAAAAGCTTGTATAGATGAAAGAAGATCCACTGTTCGGTTCAACCATAGTGAAAATCTGAATTTGATCCTCGCTTAGAAGGAACGTTATTTTCAGGGAGCTAGTCAAAGGGTCTGGCTTAAGTTTGTGTCGACCTGCATCAAAACTGCAGGACGCGCACACTGTGGCTCTGACATCCCATAATGTAAGATGCGTTTTGACACTAGTGTAATGCCAAAAAAGTCTTACCTTATGGGACGAAGGGAGTAACTAACAGCATCGCCCTGCATCAAAACTACAGGACGCGCACTATGGCTTTGATCTACTCCCTCCATCCTATAATATAAGAGTGTTTTTGCCACTAGTATAGTATCAAAAACGCTCTTATATTATAGAACTAACGGAGCAACTAACTCCGTTTAAAAAAAAAGGGAGCAACTAACAGCATCGCCCTGCTTCAAAACTACAGGCAGCAGGGCACACGCAGTATGGCCCTGATCTAACAACTTTTCTTGTAGTTGAGCCTTGCATTTTATTGGATTATATGGACGTGTAATGTTCTAGATAGATGTTAATATTTGAACCATGTAAAACGGAAGTACAAGCCAATTCTAAGGCACAAAAGGAAACGTTAGTGCAAAGCATGTACATGTGTGGCTGCCCCAGCAACTGGCACGCAACGCCAACACAGACCGGAGCTGAATTTAGCGCATGAGGTTAACTTACACAAGATTGATGACCCAAGTTTCACGTAGCAATTAGTGATGTAACCTCGCAGATCAATTCAAGCGCACCGTCAACAGACTCACCATAACACCGCCGCTTAGTACCGTACCATCATCTGTAAACGAGTCGGGCAGCATATATATGCTTACTCGACGGCTACAAGTCATACAATGCTTTTACTCCGGCAGCAAAGCTAGTTCAGTAGCGCATGGCAAAAAGTAGTCTACGTAGACTCCAATTTTTTCTACCTCACTATGGCTGTCCACCTCGACGAGAACGTCCCCGTGGTGGTGCGCGCCCAGATTCTCGACCACGACCCCTGGAAGAGGAAGGCTGTGCAGTGCTTGTCCGTACAAGTCTGTTTTGTCTGTTTGTTCTGTTTTGTAATGCCCTCTCCGTCAAGTTGATTGTTCTTCCCACACTCTCTGCTGCAGTACCGGGATTCTGTTGTTCAGAAGATGCGCCAGCGGCTGGGTTTGAAGGGGAAGGTTCACGTACAGGGGATGCATCAGTGGTTCTGCTTGGTGATGCATCCGCTCCGCCTGACTGTGCTAGAGGGCTTTGGTCTGGCTCCACCTCGGCAACTTCAGCAGTACCATCACCTTCTACAATCTCCTCTGACATGTCTGCATCGCTCTTTGCTGCTGCCCCACTTGGAGATGCTGCCCTGAAAGCATCACCTGCTTGTTCACCAATATCCAAGGGACTGCTATCTGATTGTTGTTCGGGTTCATCTGGCAACTCCCCTTCCTCCCTCTCATCCTCAGCATCGGTGGCTGTAGTAATCTGGCCCTCTTCCTTCGCATCTTCAAGTTTCTGGTCTTCATCAAATGATTCCACTACTGCCTCTGACTTAAGCGGCACATCTTCCACAGCAGTTGCATCACTTTCCATATTAACTTCAGCATCCTGGCCTTCGATGTCCATTGATGCACCTGTATGTTCTTCCATGTCGTCATTGTTACCCACTTCGTCATCCCTCATGTCCTCAACCTCTTCAACTGGCATGGAAGCCTGATCCGTGTTCATCTCTTCTCCAGGCTGTTGTTGTACATCTTGGTTGTCCATCGAGATAACCACAGGCGCCTCGGTCGTTACATCTTCAGGGGCCGATTGATCAGTTTTTAACTCACTGGAACTTTGTGCAGAATCCTCTTTAGGTTTCTTTGATGGAGGATTTGCATCATTAGCCTCTCCATGTGATGCATCATCTCTCATCTGTGATGATGGCATGAGACGTTTGCGACCAGAAGGCAATACAGACACACTGCCAGAAGTTTCACGCTCCAGTGATGGGCCACCTTTTTCCTGAACTACTGCGGAACCTCGTTCTGTTGACGTGCCACCTTTCTCCTGTACTGTAGAACCGTCGACAACTGGTGTAGCCGCATCAGCCTGAGGCTCTTCAGTTCGTTCAAGACTAGGCCGAACGAGCACCCTTCTTGATCTGCGTTGTTCGGTACTTGGCTTGGGCAAAGAAGAAACTGTTTTCTCCTCCATCACCTTAACTTGAGCAGGCCTTGGCGGAGTAGCTACCTGCCGCCCTGAGGAAAAAGACGGATTATTAAACTCCCATACTTCTTAACAGATGAGTAAAAAAGTAGAAACAACCACACTGTCAATCATGATTAAGTTGCGACCCTATGCCACCAAGCAACATGCCTAGTAAGTTCAGTAGAATACTGCATTTGAAAACAATGTCTAAATAGTGTGCATGCACCTATCGATTCTATGATGCCGCATTTTTTCAACCAGTTAATAGCCTTAGCAGAACAGAAAAAAATGAAGAGGGGAGTACCTGTAGCAGCTGCATCGACAGTGGGAGTATCAATAGGTGGTGTCTGGCTAGTTGAACCATCTTGGAACGGGCTAGGAGACTCCTCCATTTTCTTAGCCATGAGAAAATATGAACGGAATTGCTCCTCTACTGCTGATCCAGACGGGATTTGAGTTGATTGTCCGGAATAATGCTGCAGAAAATGCACATCAACTTTCAGTTATGATCCGGGAAGATACTTTAGGATAGTTGTGTTAGGTCCCTATAAAACTCCAGAGTTAAAGCATATATACTGTGACTTCCATAACCAACAAAGCATATATACTGTGACTTGACTTCCATAACCAACAGGAAAATAAATGAAGATCCAAGATAAACTATACCTCAATCACCTCCTTCACAGCCTGCCTGTGCTTCTCAATCGATTCCTCTATTTGCTTCTTCTCCTGTGAATGATATTTGAAAAATTCAAATGGATGACACACTTAAAAAACACCCTTTTTGGTTAAGAACTTACAAAGGCAAAACAATCAAGCCTTCAAAAAAATCATTGACTAAACATTGAACATTGTTTAGAATTTTCTTAATATATTCCTTTACATCATTTTAGATAAATGCCTAATTAACAGCATACAAAACTAGTTATAATAATGCTACATGACATGAATGAATGACGTCTGTTTATCATGTGTTAAACTGTACAATGCGTAGCAAGCACTACCGAATGGGAAAATCCATCGAGAATGAGCATGAGGAAGAAATGTACCTTTGATAGATTCTGAATAGCGGCGGTGAAAACACTCTCAGCCTTTCTGCGGCTTGCTTTTTCTTTCTTGTGATCATCTCTCTCCTTCTCCAAGATTTTTTCAAGTGTCTGTTAATACGTTTGAGTTAGAAGCATGAAGAAATGTTTTAATCCATTTAAGCTCAACATGCTAACCTGTATCCTGATGTCCTTCTCTTTTACGGCCTGAACATTTGACGTTTCCAACGGCGTTTTCTGACCTGCTATCGTACATCAGATTTACAACTAGAGAAATTGCCATATATCAACTGACATGAAAGAGAAAGAACGGCAAATTACTTGATTTATTAAGATCTTCAATCTGCTTCAAAAGGCTTTTATTTTCTTTGATAAGATCTGCCTTCTCTCGCACCAACACGTCAACCTTTTTCTGCATCATTAAATAGGGTCACATGACACATGAAAATGGCACTGAACGCTTGACCTTGCAACAGGAATAAACTGGAGGAAATCCTAACCTTGAAGGATAAGGTAATCTTCTTATGTCTATCAATTTCAGATTTCAGGCTAGCCTATGGAACAGAATGGTCTATTAATACAGCTGAGAATATAAAGACATTAGTATTGCTATCACAAGGACTAATAAACTCAAACCTCAACATCGTTCAGCTTCTTTTCCCTAGCTCCCAATTCAGACTGACAGCCAGCAAGCTTCTCATCTAAATTTCTTATGGCAACTTCCCTCTCAGAAAGAAGATTCTTTGCACGCTCAAGCTCAACTGAATTCTCTCTCAAGGTTGACTGGTAGATACAAGAAATATACAATAGTCAGTTGACATTACACTTAGATGGCATGTTAATCAATAGAAGTCTGTGGTCTGAAATTGGCTCCTTGACAGTACACTTGGATGGCATGGCTCAGGATTTACATGGCTAAGATGTGTCCCTGTACTCTAGAAAGAAGACACTGCACATGGATGGCAATTGCCACTACACACCATGTTAATCATGATTTGGCTCAGAGACACCACAAAATTGTAATCATTTGGAAGAACACTTTCATCAACAAGAAAAGAAAACCTTTTAAAATTTATGCCAGTAGTTCAAAAAAGCATCATTACTACTTTCTGAAATGAAATGGGGTTTTGCAGCATATGATACAACATTAACAAGCGCGTGCAGCTTAAGGAAAAACAGGCAGGCAGGCACGCTCTCCCAAATAGAAAACTGGTATTATTTCAAGTACTTGTGAAGGGAATGTCAAGGAGCCATTTTTCAAAAATAAACTAAAGAAAGTGATATCTCAGAATTATTGCACTCCAGGAGAAAAAAAAACACTAACTTTGACATTTTGGAGTTCACCCTTCATGGTCTCATATGTGTTCAAATCGACGCCTCTACTGTTTTCAACCAACTGCAGAAGACAGTTAAAAGTTCAGAACATAACTGCAACTTCAGAAGAGTCAAGCTATAAATATCTGATAAGAATGGACAGTCTATACAGGTGTCAATAATGTTAGGGCGTGAAGAAAACATTTAAAAAAATATTATCTTAGGCCATCTGAATGTACAATACAGCATAAATGAGCACCTCGTCACTGTTTCCATTTCTTCCACTACCTACCCTTTTCTGTGCCACACAGCAAGCCACTAAAGCAATCAACTTCAACCGCTTATAAATACACCTATGACAGAAAAATTGAAAACACACAATTTTCACCGCTGAATACACATGCACCACCAAGATGGCGAGCTCCCAATATTCCCTTGGCAAGACTGCCCCCACAACCTCCCATAATACACAGTTTAATGTTGCCTGCAGAAAAATGATGCCCAGCATTGAAGGGATTTGCTGCCTCAAGTCCAACAATAAGGGCCTGTTTGGTTGACTCCCTGGGTAAAGCTGCCTGCACCAGGGAGCATCCCAAGAAGTTCAATTTGGGAGGCCTGGGGCCGGGATGGCTCAATGATACAAATTTGTTGTTACTAGTTGAGCACTAGTCTTTGCCAAAGATAAGAAAATTAACCCCACTGTGTCGCCACCATCAAGCTCAACATGCTCCCTGCAGTCAGATCCAACTCCATGCACTGCCCAAGTGGGCGTCAAGACTGTGCCGTCATGCTCAGCCAGCTCTTTGTTGTATTATTTGTTGTTTGAAAATAGTTTTTCTTTTATTTTGATTGCCAGATTTTTAAGGTACATTGAATGGGGGTGGCATGGCTGACTGGACTATCATCACCAGGTCCACTACTTGGTATACATTCACTTGGACGGATAAAATTTATTATATCATGACAGTAAGCATGCATATTCATTCCACTTGGACGGATATATTCAGAATGATTCGAGAAACAATATACTGGTAATTAATACAAAAAACTATATCAGAGGATGTGTCCCGCTATACAATGGTAGCAAAATGACCAATAAGATACCTCAGAAATCCTTTGGTTGAGATTTGCTATTTCAGTCTTCTTCATGTCTAGATCTTTTGTACATACTTCAGCATATACCTGTTTCTCCAGTAGAATTTTATTCAATCTTTCAGCCTCTATTTTAGCTTTGTTAACTTCCTCGCGGAATTTCTGTAGAGAGAAAATCAAGAAACGAATGACTACAGCACATCCAGCTATTGGCCATATACCAAAACAAAATGAACAATGCACCATCATTTAACTGACCTGGCATTCTTCAAAATTGTGTCGGTTCTCCTCTCTAAGCTGTATGTTGCTTTCACGAAGCAAATTAATTTCTCTCACCTGAGCAAAATCCATTTAAAAAACAAAGGAGAATGAGATACATATACAAGGCACCAAGAAGAAATGTGCAAATGTGTTGAAAATTCACGAAGTAGAATGGCACCTGGAGTTGCAGCGACTTGAATTCTTCATCCTTGAACATTGATGATCTTGCACTATCAGCTTGACTGCGGAGCAAGTCCTGTGCCTCCTTGCTGGACTTCAATGCACTTTCCAGCTATATAAGCAACAGAATGAAGTGCATCTGATTAGAAATAACAAAGACCTTATATACTTCATCTTTGAGGGCAGAAGGGATTTGCCAGGCTTCACCCACATCACACATAATTTGCCAATCATATAGCAGAAATCAAGTACAGAAGGGACAGCTCTCTCTCGAAATAGACAAACAAATGGCATCACATAAAATGTGTCAGCCGGTAATCATATAGCTGAAATCATGTTTAAATATTGGTTCCCACTTCACACAAACAAACTGATTATATACTTCATCTTTGACGGCAGAAGGGATTTGCCAGGCTTCACCCACATCACACATAATTTGCCAATCATATAGCAGAAATCAAGTACAGAAGGGACAGCTCTCTCTCTCTCGAAATAGACAAACAAATGGCATCACATAAAATGTGTCAACCGGTAATCATATAGCTGAAATCATGTTTAAATATTGGTTCCCACTTCACACAAACAAACTGATTAAACCATACGACTTAGTACACAACACGTATACGCACATTGAAAGAACAGGAGCGCATGCAATCGGTAGTCATATAGCCGAAATCATGTTTAAATATTGGTTCCCACTTCACACAAACGAACTGATTAAACCATGCAACTTAGCTTGCACAGAAAACATATATGCACAGTGAAAGAACAAGACCACATGCAATGATCGCGCATCCTGCAGTGCAGTACTCGTGGTTGGCAAGTAATTTAAACAAGTAACAGTGAGCAAGAGAGGCAAACTTAACATACCTCTATCTGAAGCCGTGATTTCTCCTGCTTAAGCAACGATATTTCTGTTTCCGCCTGAAATAGTTAACTGAATAAATACCACCCCACAAGAAATAACATAATGTAGTAATAAAGGCGGAATCTTGCACTCACTATTTCCTTTGATCTGCGCAAGTAGCTGACAACGCCATGCAAATCATCCTCTCCATGTGAGTCGGTTCGTTGCGATGAAAGCCCAGCAATACCCCGTTCTTGCTCAGCTAATCGAATGTGCAAAGCTTCTAGTCGGTTGTGTAGAATCTTATTCTGCACGTGAAATAAAATGTTACCCAAGATAGTCATAATGAATAACAAACAGATAACTAAACCATATGGTCATGAAGCTGATCAACGCTGAAATGGGCAACCAAGGAACTGCCAGAAACACAAAGTTCCAGGGATTACCAGAACCAATCAAATATATTTTTATTTTGAGAACCAAATACCTAGACTTAAGATAAGCAGCAGGATTTTAACAAAAATAAGCATTACTAAAGAAAAACTGCTTACATAGTACAAGAATAATAATATTGTAACAATGGCAAGCTAAAAAACCTGATCATTTAGCTCGCTATACTTCCGAAGGGCCTCATCCTTTTCTTTCACCAACTCTATCTTTTCTTGCTCACCAGACGTTCTTAGAGCATCCTGAAAATATTACATTTTACTTTTTAACAGAACTAGCTAAGATGGTGCAACTAAGCAAATCACTGTTTTTATGCATCTAACTCCGCGTAATCTACAAATGCAACAGAATTTTTCCCAAGAAGAAACCGTGCAGCCAAATTCATACTATGATGTAGAGATTGTAAACATAGACAAAGGGAATAGAGCCAATTATTATTCACGATTGTTCTGGTTCATTACTCAAAAGGAAACACAATATAATGAAAAAGTTCCGAATACCAACCATATCGATGTACAGACTTGATCTAACAAAGAAAATGCAGGGCAGCGAGGGCTCATAATAAGTTAAACAGCCAAACATATATGAAATCAAAACCCCTAACCAAGAAAATGAGCGATGCTCGATCAGGTAGACCTGGAGTACAGAATATTAGAAGTATCTGCCGGGTAGGACAATATTAACAAAACCAGAGCAGCAAGGGCTTAGAAGTTATTCTTCAGGATTTTTAGGAGAAATGTAGTCTATGAGCACAGCGGTAATATTTTTCAAACAAAATCTGCAGAGTAAGGCAATAATTTGAACAATAGCACCAGCTGTCAAGATATATATAGCTTACTAATATCAGCAGCCACTGTAGAATTAATTAATCAAGAATTAAGTACACAAACTACTTAAACTTGAATGGAGTGTTTCAACATAGCAGCAGGGTCTTTCAAATGAACCAGCTAGATACGGAAATAAGGATTAGAAGCCTCAACCAAATTCCTCCTAAAAGAACAATTACCTACTACCAAAAGAATAGATCAATGTTAAGTCAATCTTGAGAAACTCTTAAGTCCATCTGTTTCACCGCAAATTGCCACTTGTGACAAAAGAGTGCTTGGCAAGCCAGATTCCTATGGCAACCCCATACTCCTCTCAAGGAAAAAGGTAACAGCATTACAGGTATACGTTATGGGCTTCTGGCTAAAACACATGTATAAATAGTACAATCGAGGCTACAGAAGTGTGTGATGCCACAAATTATACCTGTAATGCTGTTACCTTCTTGACATGCCACAACTTATACTTGGCCACAAGCTAAACTTTAACCGAAAAGGTAAAATTCACCAAAAGTCAAAAGGCACAAACTAATCAACCGTTTTGATAAAGCATGAATAGTATGTACTCTAGCCTGACAAAATATGAATAGTATGTACTCCACAAAGCCAAAGCCCAAAACAAAATAACAGAGTCCAAAGAATTTTGAGTGTCATTATTTACATTTTCAGCTTTATGTGCATCTGCTGTTTGACGAAGCATTGCCATTTCCTGCTGCAATGAAGACAGTTGCTTAGAAGTATTTGTCAGCTCCTGTATTGTTTCAGATTGCAGGATAACCTACAAGAAAGACATAAATATATGTGATACCAGAAGCAAAAAATTGATTCAGGTTCGTTGTATGCATTAAAGAATAGGTATGAAAGGTGAATCAATCCTTTCTTTCTGCAAACTTAACTTTGTTCTTATATATACTTACCATAGGTTCAATTCTGGTAGCAGGTAAGTGAGCAATTATATGGTTCAGATTAACTATTGCTATTAATGTGAAGGTAAGGGTCTTAATACCCAATACTCGATGAAATCATGGTAAAACAGTCTGAAACTTAGATAACAAAAATGAGAAAAGACTTACAAACAACATGCATAGTTGTTACTCCCTCCGTTCCTAAATACCCCCTCCGTCCGGAAATACTTGTCATCAAAATAAATAAAAGGGGATGTATCTAGATGTATTTTAGTTCTAGATACATCCCTTTTTGTCCATTTTGATGACAAGTATTTTCGGACGGAGGGAGTATATGACGTTTTACAGATTTTAACAGGGACTATATACAGATGTATATAGACATATTTTAGAGTGTAGATTCACTCATTTTGCTTCGAATGTAGTACATATTGGAATCTCTAAAATGCCTTATATTTAGGAACGGAGGGAGTGTATGACACCAGATTGTTGCTATTAATGTTAAGGCATGTGAAGGTTAGAATCTTACACAGTAATCACTGAAATCATGGTTAAAACTGTGTTGAACTAAGATAACCAACATGCAAACAGATTTACAAACATCATGATATTTGTTTTATGACACCAAATCAATACATGTCACCACATTTTAGTCAGTTGGAGAGACGCATAGAATTTTTTGGAGTTTCTTATAATAACATTAATTAATCCAAATAACAGTTACACAAGAACCTAAAGGAGTGCCCACATGATACAGTGATTGTTGCTTAATGAACAGTAGAAGTCTCCATTGAGAAGATGGTTTAGACCAAGAACGATAAGGGGTCAAGAGGCTCCAGCCATAATCACTACCCTTCATGGCAAACACGACAACATAAATGACACTTGTTCTAAGTATACTCATGGACAAACATTCATTTAGATATTCTCAAATTAAGCTTACTAAGAAATGAAAACAGGAAATAAGGTAATACCTGCCGCTCGTAGTTGTCTTGCGCGCTACGCCAACGCTTACACTGCTCATCAAGAGCATTCTTTGAGGAAGCCAATTCAACTTCTAAGTTCTCAATCCGCGATCTGTCAGAGAATTAAAACATAGGATCAACCAAATCTGCAAAAAAAAAAACTGCATCCATGCCTATTTAAGTATTTATTGAGAGTCCAACTGCTTACACTTTCTGGGAAACTTCATTCCTCAGGATCGCAATATCATTCATAAGAGTAGTGATATCCTTCTCTTTAACTTCAATTGCACTGGCAGCTTCTTCACACTTCATTACATAGCTTTTCTCAAATTCAGACAAATTAATTCTCAACTTAGCGATCTCATCTTCCAGGCTTCTTTTGGCCATCTCGGACTACCAAAAGTAAAAGAATTTCAAACACACATCCAGTAAAGTACGTGAGACTTCAATAGAAAGAAGAAAAGGACAGATTTTTAATACCTCAGTTTTGTAGTCCTGGTATGCCGATTCCATTTGCTTCAATGCAACTTCATTTGAGTTTGCAATTTCTTTGTACTGTACACGAACATATTTATGACTCAAACAGGTCAGCGAATAAATGTGGTTATAAGTAAGGTTAATTTCATAGAAAGAAATATTGCAGGAGATGGTAGGAGAACCTGAAGCATATAGTTTTTATTTGCGTGCGCTTCCTCCTTGCATTTTTCCAACTCCTCTTTCAACCTGAAAAGCTCATCATTCACCTACAGAAATGAACATCAAAACACCAAACACGTGAGTAATCCAAAAATGGGCCAGTAAAAAGCTGCTGCATGAAGGTGGTAGAATATAGACTATAGAGGGCATAAAATATTCCAGATGCCAAGCTTCAGTGCTGAACTCGAGGAGATACCAGTGGCATGGATCCATTTTTGAAGAAAAACACGCATATCATACTGACCCTTTACCATAGTATATATACAATAGGTCAATAGCAGATGAAAGCTAACTCACCTCATTTACTGCTGAGTTATCATGACCACCATCCCTAAATATGATCTATAATAAGATAAAAGCAGGATCAGATTTTTTACTTGGAAAGAAAAAACAGAATCAGGTGAGGCCTTATGACCTAAATAATTTTAAAAAGTAGTCAGCATCTTGAAGATAGCAAAAGTAAAAGTGTCCAGAATACTGCATGTTTTCTAAGTACACTTGATAACACATGCAATAATATGGAGACTGATTCCAGGAGAGTTCTTTAGCAGGCAGTCTGTTTCAACATAGTTCTCACAATGACCTTTTGGGCATTCCACCATAAACAACATGCAACCTACACTAAGGACAATGTTTGCTCATGTATAAAACTACTGGCATAAGAAGCTCAAACTTACAGGGGCAATGTGTCTATCAAAGCATCACATAACAACTACCAAGTGTTAGGGACAGTTGCAATTTGGTCACTATTACACAATGGACTAGTTAAGATGATTTACTAAAGACACATTCCAGAAACCAACAAAATTAGACGAACCACAACATATAATCAAATTTTGGCACTTGAAGTTTTTTTAGCAAGACTTTCTAGGGGAGAGGCCTAATTGAAATACATTGCCAAAAACAGTTCTTCACAAAAATTTCCAGGAACCTGGGTACCCACACAAACTACAAATAGGAGACAGATCTAATCAACTAGTTCACTTGACAAGCCATCAGTTACTCCTTGGGAGACACTGGCTTTTAACCATTATAAATACAGATGCGCAAATAACAGTCTACACTCTGTTTTCATTAGGCAGACATCAAATATGCACACACCAAACGTTCCAAAAACCCAAAGTAAACAGCTCATTAATTAGGCAGACCAATATGCACACCAAATGTTGCAACAACCCAAAGTAAACAGCTCTTTATATACAAGATTTTCTTATTGCCAGCTTGCGATTTTGGGTGGGTGGAAGTTTTTAACATCACAGTTTTGGACTGGCTAGTATTTACCCTTTTTGATTTGAGTTTCGCCTCCAGATCTGAACACTTTGCCTACAAAACATACAAGTCAAAACAGTCAGGTAATGCAAATCAAACAAGTCAAAACTTTGGTAAACAATTTATCTGAACGAACCTCTGCAACAGCAGCCCTCGCCTCAGCATCACTAGAAGCTTTCCATGAGCTCTGTAACTCTTGTCTCATATCCTCTACCTGCTTCATGCAGCTCTCAAAAGCATTTTTCTTGTCAAGTGTCAGGACGCGAACATGATCTCGTTGCTCTTGAACCTCCTTTTTTAGTTCAGCCCAGTCTCTCTACAAAACCGTTCAGATTTAAAATAACCACGTACATGTAGAGTTGAATGAACAAAACCAAGCAATATATTCGTAGGCTCTGCTGAAATCTTGCAATCATAGTGTTGACAAAACAAATCCAAGATAGCTATGAAGCCTGAAGCAGAGGTGGCAATGCACCATAGCTGCTGAGATAAACTATTACCTCTAGTCGCTTTATGTACTCTTGTTGATTTCTCCTTTCCATGGACCTTGCATTCTAAATTATTCAGAGGTTAACAAAGAGGCACACAAAACATTTTCATAGATATTAAACACAACATACCTCTTGAACCTCGTCAGTAGTATGTATTGTGTCAATGGTGGCCTGTGATGCAACATATCTCAGAAGAAGAAGAGAAGGTGAAAGGAAATTTCAAGAAAATGCACTAAAGATCCCTGATTACAAACAATATAAACTAACTTCAATGTTACAAAGAACATGGAACTTAATTAGATCTGCTGAGATTACAAATCAACACAAAACCTAAACAGTGGTTAACACAAGGACAAAGGATGGTGTACACACAAAAAATCCCATCTTTTTAGCAACACAATCATATCAGCAGCTAAATGGTAAAATATGCAAAAAGAAAAGAAAAGGCCATGCGATAAAATTTTGAAGCAATGGACATTGAGAAAAAACCTGCAGACGGTGCACTCTCTCAGACAAACTGTTGACTTCATCCAAAGATCTTCTCTCTGACTTCACTAAAATCTCTTTTTCATGCTTTAAAATAGACACCTAAAAATTGAAAACTTGTGTGAGGGTTCAACATTTTACAACTGTTCAAGGGATGTGATAAAATCCAACACACCTCCATTGACAGCTTCCTTGAGCTCTCCTCTAAAGCTTGCATAGTATCTGAACTTTCACGGAGTCTTTTTTCGTAATCAACTACTAAATGCATCAACTCCGCATTTCTGAGCGAAACAGAATTAGCTTCCTTTCTCTGTATGTACGAATACTAGATTAGGATGAGTGTACACTTATCTTCTACTAAGTAACTGGAAATTCAAGGCGACACATCAATGTGAGGAAACAGTCAAGAAGAAAGCACCTGATGATCAATCTCAGCCATGAACCCATTAAGCCGGTCTCGAGCAAAACTAGCTTCCAGCACTGCCTTGTCACGCTCAGATCGCAAAGACATAAACTCAGTCCTAAAAAAATGATGGCCAGTATTGGTCGGATATTCAATTTCAAGTAAAGCCAGAAAGAGCATCACATAATGAGCCTGTATAAGTAGCCATCTATAACTGTGGTAAATGGTTGTGAGAAATGAAATCATGTGTCTGCAAATCTGCAGACCCAACTTCAACACAGTTGGCAAGTAAATATCATGACACGCAGATTTCGCATTTCATAACAGTGTTTGGACATGCGTACTATAGACCCAAAGTGGTCGGACCCTTCCCCGGACCTTGCGCAAGCAGGAGCTACATGCACTGGGCTGCCCTTTTTTTATGTTTGGATCATTTAAATATGTTTTTGTCTAGAAAATTACAAAGATAAGTTGTGCATCACAAGTAAATCAGAATGTCCCAAGAAAGATGTCCAAAGAGCTTATTATGGTGTTGCTTCCTAACCATCAATCTTGTTGCCAACTGAGAGAAAAAACAAAAATACTGATAACAATGTTTGGACCATTTAAATATGTTTTTGTCTAGAAAATTTCAAAGATAAGTTATGCATCACAACTTCACAAGTAAATCAGAATGTCCCAAGAAAGATGTCCAAAGAGCTTATTATGATGTTGCTTCCTAACCATCAATCTTGTTGTCAATTGAGAGAAGAAAACAAAAATACGAGATGTTACCTACATCTAACATTTTTCTACAGCAAACAAGGTAAGAAAGCAGAGGGATAACCTCAACTTGGTCAACTCTTCATCGAGTTTTCTGGCCCGCTCAGATACTTGTTCATGTGTTTTCTTCGAGACCTCCTGGTCAAGATCAAATGGAATTCACAGTGAGAACAATCATTAGAACTGCATGGTAGAACATATGATCGGTCATTTGTTGAGAAAATCACCTGTGATCCTTCAAACAGCACCATCAGGTCCTTTCTGCCATCATCTAGAAAATAAAAAACAAAACCATGACTTCCAGTTAATACTACGTTACTATAGCAGTAAGATGTACTAACTGCTTACACCACTTCCATCACCACAGCATGCCAGTCTAAACTGAAATCAACATACGAGTAACAGATCGAACCTTGCAGATTACTGGATATGTTTGCGATACTGGAGCGAGTCTTCTGCTGTTCTTCACACAATTTTCTGTACATCGCAACCTAAAAAGTCAACTATATTAGGGCTGATGTCACATGCAGCTTGTGGATGACATTTTGAAGAACAGGGAGTTTAACGTCAAAAGATATTCCAGGTCTTGACAAGATATGTAAGACGCACAGATCTATGAAGAGATTCAATCATTATTGCTTGTTCTTCAGATTTCTTCATAACTTTTTCAACTCTTGATGCAGCGTCATCTGTGATTCTCTTCAGCTCGATTTGGAAGCTCTCCTAAAAAGGTAAAAAGGGAAGATGCTTGACGTTTGCTCATGGAAATAATAGAATGGCCTGGTACTTACAAATGGAATATAAATATAAATTCAGATATACGGAGCCAAGTTGAAATCATGCATACCCTGAGTTCCACGTCCTTTTTTTCAAGATCGGTAGAGAGCATGTGAACTTTATTTCGAAGTTGAACATTTTGCTGAACGAGCCCATTAATATCATTAAATGCCATCTGCCCCAGATTATCAGATGGTTACATTACAGATAGAATAAGCGTGTGAAATGATGGTAAAATATAGTATTTGTAAGGATCAAAATGAGGCTTACATGTGCATGGCTATTGTTTTCAGCATTAGACATGCCATTGCTTATGCTGGTAGAAGCAGCACCATGACCTACAATGGGAACACTAGAACCACAACGAAGCTGTACGTCTTGACATTCCTTTAAAAGAACAGCGACCTACAAATAATCAGAAGGAACAGCATACAATTAATGAATCAAGTTTTCAAATATATAAATGATGTATCCATGTGTCATTTGATTAGATTTGAATGGATCAGATTTAGATCAACTGGAGGACAAATGGACATTTAATGAGAGCCTCATAGATAGAGATATCAGTTATCAGGGCTGCCATCACTTCAAGATTCTCTAAATCTTACCCACCAACAATGCACCCAATAATTAATGGGATAGTTGACAATGAGATGATAGCACTAATAATTAAGGTTAGCGCGCTAGAGATTTCACATATATATTATTTTAATACAGTTTCGGAATTCCAATGAACGGAAGGAATATAACTAAAGGAATGTAGGACCATGACTCACTTGTTTTTGCAGGTCGTCTATTTCCTTGTTAGCAATAAAATGATCGCGTTCCGACCTTTTCAACTCCGACTGGAAGACACAATAATGTTAAAACCTCATTATAAGAAACTTAACAAGTTCTGATACATGCATACCTTTAGATTCCTTATGGTATTCTCAAAATTATCATGTTCCAACAATGCCTGCTGCAATTTGTGATCCATTAGAGCATAAGCTTCAACCATCCTCTCATGCTCAGCTGACGTAAGAAAAAGGTTAAGCTTTAAATAGTGTGTCCAAATGGTTGAGCTTGTATAACAAAATGAACATCATTGCTATGCTATCATATCATAAATGGTACTTATACTAAAAATTTACCTCGCTCATCTAAGATGAGTTCAGCCTTCTCCTCAATTTCATGCAAGACCTGTCATACAAAAGATAATTCAGTGTCTAATACTAGTAGACAGAATAAAGGAAAATGATGCAGTAAAAAAGAAGTAGATTAAAAAAGGCTAATGGTTGCTTCCTGTTCCTGAACAGGAATGATGATGCATTACAAGTACAAGTACGTGATTATTGAATATTAACTACATGTGGTGTGTGTGTGTGTGTTATGCACTTCGCAGATAAATTTCCTGCTATCAGCTACTAATCCTAAAATAAGAAGTGTGAAGGAAAAGAAAAATGTTTGACGAGGCGACATAGAGAAATTTCTTGTATTTTTTCATTTCTTACTTGATAGATGCTGTTTTAGAATGTATGCGGTAGAAATTTTAAAACATTGACCACTACATACAAATATAATATACATTTTTTACAGCAGCATTCTTTCAAATTGACCAGTAACATAAATAAGAAAATAGTTTCTTTACAGCACAGTTGCTTCAAATTACCACCCCTTCTAGAAACCATATGTAGAAAATACTAGAAAAAACAGAAGAAAGTAAACATAAAAGTCCAGGTTTGGTTATGCTTCTCAAACATATACGGTTATCCAACTGCGTTTAAAACAAAGATGTACTCCCTCCCTAAAGAAATATAGGAGCGTTTATATCACTAAAGTAGTGATATAGACGCTCTTATATTTCTTTACAGAGGGAGTAATTGCATATAGACGAAGCGTCAGTCAACACAGTTTGGTGAAATCATGTTGAACTATGTAAAGCTTAAATACAGTCAAAGATATTGACAAGCACAATAATGTACCCTTTCCAGAACCGCTTCAGCGTGTCTCCTCCCAAACCTCTCGTGGCGTAAAGCATCAGTGGCTTCTTGATATTTCTCATATATCTTAGCAAGCTGATCATGTAAAACAGGTTATCAAGCAACATCTGATTTGAGATATGAAAAGTGTGCAATGTTGGACAAAATATAATGAGTAAAAGACATAAAACATACACTCCAGCCATCACGAAGAAGAGAAGCAGCTAATGCAGTTCCAGAAACACCACTAGGTACTCTTGGAACTATCATTAGGTCATTCTGATTTACAGCATCAGAAAGTGACCTGCAAAACAGAGAACAAAGCGGAATTCGGATAACGGCAGAAACCAAAAGCTTTATCAATTATTTGGATTCCCTGCAAAATGTTCTCTCTGAGGACCGAGTTTTGATCTATACAGTATACTTATAAACACAACATTTATTTTTTATTTTTTAAGATAATTTTATGTATGAACATTGGTAAAGATTAACATAGTAGGACGGTTTACACTGGATGTAACACACAGCAGATACCACATTTAGAAAGATCTAGCTCAATTACTACGAAAATCCGCCTAACAGAATGCACGTTACTGATGGCACCTACATGCTCTAGTAAAATAAATTTAACAGAAAAGAAAAGACTGAGATTTCCATTTACATGCAAGCATGAGCGCAAAATAGAAGAAAATACACTCTTGATGCCTATACAGTGATAGATCCTACTTCAGAGATCTTACTAGACTACAGGGTCAGTGAGTTTTAGAAACCATACATTTCTTTCATGGGTGTATCACTTAAATCAGCGGGGTCTGCTGCAATGTTGGTGAATGGTACAAGGCTCAGTTCACCAGACTTTCTTGAATTTTCCAAATCAAGTTCACACTTCTGTATCTTCTGCTTTAAGTTGGCAACTTCCTGCAGGGAAAAAAAACAGAATAAGGTCCAAATCTCCATTACGATCCACTAACAGAATCTACTGAATTGGGTACAGAAAATAATCCCCATATATACCATTTCAAGATCACTCTTGGCCAAGGTCTCCTTCTCAAGCTTTTCCTTGTAGTCATCTTCAACTTGGGTCAAATGTGTCTGGTTTGCACAAAGATTGACTATTGAGCACAAGAGTTTCTATCCATAAAATGGGACAGAGAATTACATCCAAGGAAGATACACAAAGGCGTCACCTCCAAAGCTTTAACAACACCTTCAAGTTCCCCAGCCTTCTTTGACCATTCGCTGGAACTTTCTTTGTGAAGTTCAGCAAGTTTTGTGACCTTGTTTTTTAGGGTTCAAATCAAAAGCTACTATTAGAGATGAACAGCAGTACTGTAAATAACATCATCGCTTCATAACTGCAAATTGCCAAGGGCAAGGGGCTAGACCATGCACATACTCCCTCCGTCCGAAAATACTTGTCATCAAAATGGACAAAAAAAGATGTATCTAGAACTAAAATTCATCTAGATACATCCCCTTTTATTCATTTTGATGACAAGTATTTCGGGACGGAGGGAGTACAAGGTAATGGGATCACTGCAAGGTGTCTAACTGTAAAGAATGAGTCTTCGGGTAGAGAACTTCTATATCAAGTAGAAGAATTTAGAATCAAGCTGTGACAGTAGTCATATCAAAACACTTAAGCAGGCATACCAAATAAATTTGGCTGTCTACTTGGCTAGACAGGCACGCCAAGGTGGGCAAGATAATAATGGATATTAGATAAGCCGGCCATGAGTTGAACTTGATTCTCAAAAGAAATGCACAACTTTCATGGGTCAAACTTCAAATCCAAGGGCGACTTACAACAACTGACCTCATGCAAACCAAATATGTATGACGGCATAACAGATACTCCTCTGTAAACTTTTATAAGACATTTTAGGTCACTACTTTAGGGAATAATAGAAAATCTAGTATTAACAAGCACACAGCCCATGCCCCTGATATGCAATTCACAACAGCAGAGGTTGGCCAATTCTTTGTCAAAAAAGACAACTCTAGCATCCCGTCGGGCTACGCTGCGTGTACGGTTGAGCTCCATCATCATGCTCGATGCATGTGGGACTGCAAGCAGAGGGACTTCTGCGTATTTCGTGAGGAATCCCAGCGGTGCCAGGCCAGCTGGGCACAATCAACTATGAGACTCCCGATTAGGTCAAGGCCAGGGCTACGAAGCTGCAAATGCTTCTGCTCTCTGACTTAGCTTAGTCATTTGTTCCGGCAAATATGTTTCCCCTATATATCAATATAACAAGGTGCAATGCTTGTTGCTTTTTCTCAAGAAAAAGATAAACATAGTTGGGGTTCGATTGGCTTAGACAATTTCTGTGAAGCTGAATTCCTTGTACTAAAGCAAATAATGAACACAGATCTACAATGCCTTCTATGACTAGTACTATGTGCCGTGTAACAAAGCGAAATTACTATCAAGGAGCTCGACAGTCTCCAAGTAGTCAAAATATAAAGTGAGCAAAGCAAATAGGGAGAGCATCTAGGGACTAGGATATCTGATACTACTAAGAAGGCAATTACCCATCCAGATACAAGTAATAAGATGAGATAAACTTAATAGATATCGGAGGTTGAGAGGGGGGGCATACAGTTAAAAGCTCAGCGCCAAGCCGTTGCTCGTTAGCAGCTGCAGCATCCTTTGCTGAGAGTAGCTCCTACAGTCAACAAAAGATGAAATGGTAAAAGTTAGCTGATTTTTTAGAGAATAGCAAAAGTAAGATGATGATAGAAATAACATAATCATCAAAGTTATACCTTTTCCATATAGGATACTCTTTGCTCAAGCTCAGAAATCCGTTCTTTACTTCGCCTCAAGGAACTTCTAGATTCAGAAATCTCTCTCTCAAGCTGATACCCAAAAATCAGGTTCATGTTTCCTTTCATGTATCTGTCGCATTAAGTATTAAATGAGAAGAAACTAACCTCTGCAATCTTTGCTGACATCCGAGACTCCTCATCCATGTTTGCTTTTCTTAGATCAGATAAATTCTTTACTTTTGCTTTCAGCTCCTCATCAAGCCAGAGATTATGCTTTTCCAGAAGCTCCTTCTCCTGGTAAGGGAAGTAATAAAAATATATAACAAACACCAATTGGTCCATGAAAAATAATTGTTCAGGAACTTCCTTGAATCTTAGTATAACAATGAATAACCAAAGAGCAAATGAAGGCGATGCAGTGTACAAGAGATTCATAGAGAACTGAAATAAGGCTTGGTAGAACATAATACAAAACCTTCCTTCTAAAGTTCCAAGCATTCCCTAAGCCTTTTTATATGTATACCTGTTCAATGCGGTTACATGTCGCCTGGCAGTGAGTTAACTTAGCCTCAACCTCGTGTATCCTAGCCTCTTTACCAGCAGAAGAGTCAGCCTGATTTACCTGAAAAGACGATAAAAACGGTATGCCCACTTAATTTTATGCTATAAAACACAAAACATCAAAGGTCTTTCCACGACAAAGGAGCATGAAATCTCAATTGAGTTTAAAAAAGGCTTAGCTTGCTAGAGTGTATCGATAAAATAATGCTCATGATAGGTGCAAAAATGATATAACCCATATATCTACACCGCCAGCAAGAAAAAACACAATAGATACTAATACATAGCATATCGCATTTTTAAAATTTTCAAGATTGTCTGATGGAAAAACTACAGATAAGTTATTCAAGAAAGGGAGTGAGAGGTCTGACGATATGGCAGAACTCTTAAATAGCTCCACTTCAGTTAAACGGACAAGAGATCGAACATTCAGCTTTTCAAATGGGCAGATAGTTCATGTAATAATGCTATAAAAGAAAAGCAGATGTAGCTATGTTATACAGACGGTAGAAAACTAACATTTTAAGTCTGTTCATGAAACAACATCAAATCTACAATTCTACATGTCATGATTTATTACGAATTATAATATATTTGAATGTAAGAACAGCTCTTCATGAAACAGCATCAAATCAACCAAGCTAGCATCAAATCTACATAGCATATAATAGCCACCGTCTATGGAGGTACTGCATCAGCTCCACCGAGATAATATGTAGAAAACACAAACCACTAAGATGTAAGAGAAGTTTTGTAAGATGTCTCACATAAGTAATCAGGTGTGTCGTAAAAACTTAACAAAGACGTGAAATAACACATGGTAGAGACAGATATAGATGTATACCTACAAGCAAATCAAGTTAAGATCAAATATATTGCTCAGAATGCAAATTTGACTTTTGGACATGCATGCCTTCTAAAAGGATGGCCCCATGGGTAACTGATCGATAAGGTGCATAACCGACTAACAAAAATGATTCATCAAGTCAGTCAAAGAAGTTATTCCAACAAATTTACTGGTCAAAAGTCAAAACCAACAAGAACGTCCGTAATATGCAGTTGCGTCTTGCGTGTGCATTTTTGCATGTACATTGCACCATATGGTGCTAAGCAAACCAAATCAAATCAAATCCTCTCTCTCCCTCTCTTGAGATATGCAGAAATCTGTTCTAAAGCCGGACAAGTTACAGCAACAAGCTGCACTAATTAGCATTTGGGCAGAAACAAACCTATAGTTAAACTCAATAACAAAATCCTCAAGCAGCAACCAGTAACCAGTAGTCAGTACTACCAATGTACGATGCTAAAAACTACATTGTCCTGCACACCACCATATCAGGTTGCACCAAGCGACAATTTGTTCAGGTGATCCTGTACGCTCAACTCGCTCTACAACAGTTTGCTGACTGCTTCATACTACTAGCATAAGTGTGAGGGCGTTAGGAGAGCTCACCATCTTATCATGGTAGCTCTGAATGACGCCATCCTTCTCGCGTATCTCTGCGTCCCTCTGCTCGATCAATTCCAGCGACTGGCACTTGGACTTGTGCAGCTCCGAGATTTCCACTTTGAGACGCTCAACCTCGCCATCCTTTGCAATCTGCGACATCAGCAACACCAAGTGGTCAGTGCAGGAAGCCTGACCAAACAAAATGATCAGTCGACCAAAAATCTAGGGTTCGTACTGCTTGGATGCGGAGCTGGTGTATCTCGGCCTGGGAGGAGGCGAGGTCGGCGGCACGGCGCTCGGAGGCGGCGGTGAGCTCGGCCGCCTCGGCCTGGTACCGATCGACCTCCGCGGACAGGGTGGTGAAGCGCTGCTCGAGGAGGGCGCAGGTCTGCTCGGCCGCGATGGCGGACGCGTCGGCCTCGGCGCGGACGGTGTCGACCTGGTTCCGTAGCTCGCGGATGGCGGCGTCGGCCCGCTCGGCGACCGCGGCCACGTCCCCGCCGAGGAGCCGGAGCTCCTCGTCGGACATGAAGAGCGGCATCGCCTCGGGCCGGGTGGAGCGAGCGGGAGCCCTAGCCCCGCCGAGATTTCGGGGTGGCCTCCAGAAGGTTCTAGGGTTTCCCCGCGGTGAGGGGGGGAAGGGTGGTGGCGGTGCCGCAAGCGGAGGGGGTGAGCCGAGTTAAACTGGAGAATGGAGACGGACGAGACGCGAAACGGCGGAAGCGGAGGCAGCAATATAGATCGGGGGGACGGAGCTCCTATATCTCGCGTTCAGCGAGACTAGCCAAACCCTCACTGAAGGGGAGAACAAACTGGGCCGGCCCAGGCGCGCGACAGGACACAGCCTCCTTTTTTCTTTCTTTTTTGGCGTGTTTGGCAGCCTTCTCGAGCCTGCCGGTGGAGCCTCAACCATCCCATTGTTAGAGTCCAGAACAAATGGAACCTCCCCATGTGTTTGGATTCTGGACCGTCCGATCGTTTTCCTGATGCGATTCCCGTCGTCGGATCTCGGGCTCGGCTCACGTGAGGCGTCGGATATTTACCAGATCGCTGTGAGCCGTCGGATAAAATTCCAATGGAAACATAATGTAAATATCGTGCCCCCACCAGGGCATTTCGGTCATTTCACGTAGTGGGGGTATAAAATGGGGCCGCTCCTTTGACGAAGACCTAGCCGCCTCCTCCCTCGCTCGCTCCTGCAGCCGCCTCCCTTCCTCCCTCCCACGCAGCTGCCTCCCTTCCTCCCTCCCACGCAGCTGCCTCCCTCGCTCGGTCGCTCCTCATCCGGCGACGGCGGCGGCGGATCCCGCGCCCGCGTTCTTCCTTCCCCAACACGCCATCGTGTGGCCCCGCTCCCGCACGCCTAGGCGGTTCCCACCAACCACGGCGACAGCAGCAGCGGCCACGGAGGAGGGCGGCGGATCAGCAGCGCCGGCGATGGCGTCCGTGGCGGCGGTGGATTCATGTCGTCCACTCGATCCCGCGCTCGATCTCCTAGCCCCTCCTCTCCTGCGCTCGTTTCCCTGCTGCCTCTCTCATGAAGAAGAAGGTGGTGGTTCTCGGCACCGGCTGGGCTGGCACCTCCTTCCTCATGAACCTCGACATCGGCTGGGCTGGCACCTCCTTCCTCATGAACCTCGACTCCTCCCGCTACGAGGTGAAGGTCATCTCCCCCCGCAACTGCTTCGCGTTCACGCCGCTGCTCCCCATCGTCACCTGCGGCACCGTGGAGGCGCGCAGCGTCGTTGAGCCGATACAGAGGATGTCCGAGAAGGTACTCGGTTGATCGGTTTGTCCATCGATCTGATGCTCTTGTGGTTGCTGTTATGCAGAGTTGTGGACTAACACAGTGGCTGGCTGCTTCTCTTGTTCTTATTTCTTTTGCAGAAGGGGAAGGATGTCGCGTATTATGAAGCAGAGTGCTTGAAGATAAATCTGACGAAGAAAGCCGTCCACTGTCGCTCTGCCGTCGGGACTAATTTGGATGGGAATGGCGATTTCATGCTTGATTATGATTACTTTGTTGTCGCTCTTGGAGCTGCTGTCAAATACATTTAACACTCCTGGCGTGATGGAGCATTGCCACTTTCTGAAGGTAAAAATCTTGCGCAGCATTGTGTTGTCTCTTTACTGTTCTGCTCTCTTTCATGTTTCAGTCCTTAGATGCAAGTTATTCTGTTTAATTATTGTTTCTTTCTACTGTGCTCCTATGATTCAACAATAACCGAGGCAAGGGTGTAATGATCTGAGTTTCCAAATATTGAATTGCAATTATGGTTTCCAGAAATAAGAAACGGGAGGAGCAGGGGTGGTCACACAAGCAGAATGGCCACACAAGGTGTTTTTCTCAATTAGATCACATGCATCTCTTAAAGATAACACCATAGCAAGTATGATTTACAGATTATTAGATATTATCGGTCTATGCTTCGTGTGTTTGTAGTGTTCCTAAATCTAGATATGTTGTTTACATATGTGTTGATTTCTGTGACTAAATAGACTAGCAGCTCTGTCAATGGTTCTAAATACTTGCAGCTAGGAGATACCAGTCCCCATATTGGAAGGCTTGTCTATTTTATGTCTTGAGTTGAAAGAATTGGGGTTGATTTACAGATTATTAGATATTATCGGTCTATGCTTCGTGTGTTTGTAGTGTTCCTAAATCTAGATATGTTGTTTACATATGTGGTGATTTCTGTGACTAAATAGACTAGCAGCTCTGTCAATGGTTCTAAATACTTGCAGCTAGGAAATACCGGTCCCCATACTGGAAGGCTTGTCTATTTTATGTCTTGAGTTGAAAGAATTATTGCCAATTGTGTCAAACATATCTATTAAAATAGTGCTTCTCTTCATATAGTAGAAATAATTATATGAGAAGCTAATGCAACTACTCAAGGTAACAGAGAGGAGAAGAGAAAAGCTTTGCTATGGGATGACATCTTTTTGTTAGGCACATGAATTCTTATTCTCAACAAGTTTAAAATTTGACATGGCGCCGGTTTGTAGGTGTTTTTTCCTATATATATATTGATCTGATGCTTTCTACACGCTCTTGCTCTTCATAGATCATCTATTTGTCAGGCCTATCACTTTATGAGTTTCTAATAACAACCTAGGTCTTGCAGAATGCAACTACATGAATTTTAGGCCTATACTCACTCATCGATTGTTGTAGGTGTTCTCTCATTGTCGCACTGCTGGCCACCTCTCCTCTCCATGGCGCTCAATTCCGTGACAAGAGCCTGTTTTGTGTGCAGCACAACTATCCCAAAGGTGTAGCTGTCGTTGTACAGAGTTGTACTTCCTTGCCGGAAACCTCTCCAATTCTGGTATACCACCTCCCTCTCGTCTTTTTCATTCTTTTGTGCGATTCATGATTTATGGACGTGTGATGTTGAATGTCTTTAATGGTAAATTTTTGGATCGTTGTTTTGTGGTCGATATAGCTGCAAAAGCAGATATGCAAATTTGAGAGCAATGATACTGTGCTTACTAAAAGTAACAACTCTCATAATTGCACAGAGGATAGGTCTAAAACCTTTATTTACATATTTAGCTTCATTTTTCCTGATAAGAGTATCCTCAAAGTATGGCAACTATTCACTTGCTTAATTGTTGTTCGCCTTTTCTTCCTTTACTTGTACTCATCGAAACCTTTCCCTTTTGTTTCTAGTGGTGTCAGCTATGACCTGGAGAGAGGTGTTTAGACTCCCTAAGATGGCAATGTCGCTGAGGAGACGTGATCTCCGAGCAGCCCTTATCATAGCTCGCAGTCCAGGTCGATGCCAAATTCAACTTCCAGGAGGCTTTTTGTGCTGTGGCTGCAGGTTCGTGTTACCGGGGAAAATATCTTTTGTTTGTTTCTTATATTGGTGATGTGGGTGAGTTGATTTCTACCTGATTTGTTCATTTCCATCTTGATTTGTGTAGCGTTAAGCATTTGAATGGAGCACATATAGGCACGCCCCGGTTCATCTTAGGTGAGTGGATCTTACATTGTTCTATTTTTACTAGATGTTTATTCGCCTGTTGTGACGGCATATCTAATTGTTTATATTGTTTGACATGTATTCCATGCACAGAGTCACTTGGTTGTTTGATGCGTTCGTGCTCATCAGCGGGACGGTGCAAGGCGCAACTCCGACGCGGTTCCTCGCCGGTTGGACGGCGTTCAGGCGCAACCCCGGCGCGCACTGAGTACTGCCTCGCCTATAACCTCCCTCGGTGAGCTCCATCTTCCTTCTGCTCCTCTGCTTCGGCTACTGTATGGGACATGGTCGTGGCTATATTGATGTGGTGCTCGTCTGGTTGATGCTCTATGCCCTACTCATGCATCGGTTCCTACTTGAGCTCTGTAGTTGTGGATCCATGCTATCTTAGGGTTTGCAGGCTGCTTTTCATGTTTAGTTGCTATCATAGGACCTCATTTGATGCTCTGGTTTACATGTGGATGCCCTGGTCCTATAGCTATGCTCCTGGAATTGCTAGATTGATTAGTGGTGTTTGTGCTAGGGCGATGATGATTAACCGTGGCTAAAATAAGTGTGCCTTTGAGCAATCGAGGCACCTGTGGGTATCAAGTTGGATCCTCCCTCTTGTCTCTAGAATCCTTTTTGATCTTGTGATACTTGTTGTTGTCCTTGGATGGTCATTCTTGTTGAGTGATAACTAGGGCAGCTCCACTGTATAAACACATTTATCTGGTGATAAGAGATGACGTGGGTAGGTTATATGATCGAGGAAAGGCGAATCTGAGCCCACTATGCAATGAACCCTGAACCATTTTTATTTGTTTTTAAAGGTGTTGCTTATTTATGCTCAAGTGGTGTTCGTGCTAGGGCGATGATGATTACCTTGGCTGAAAGTACTGTGCCTTTGAGCAATCGAGGCACCTATGGGTATCAAGTTGGATCCTCCCTCTTGTCTCTAGAATCCTTTTTAATCCTGTGATGCTTGTTGTTGTCCTTGGATGGTCATTCTTGTTGAGTGATAACCAGGGCAACTCTATTGTATAAACAGATTGAGCTGGTGATAAGAGATGACGGGGGCAGGTTATATGTGTTGGGGAACTAACAGAATTCAAAAAAAATCTACGCTTTCACCAAGATCCAACCAAGGAGACATCTAGCAATGAGCATATGAGAGTGCATCTACATACCCTTTTGTAGATCGCGAGCGGAAGCTTTCGAAGAAGCGTGGATAAAGTAGTCGTACTCTTCTCGTTCTTCGTCACCGATGATCTAGCGCCGAACGGACGGCACCTCCGCGTTCAACACACGTCCGGTACAGCAACGTCACCTCCTTCTTGATCCAGCAAGGGGGGAGGAGAGGTCATCGGAGATCCAGCAGCACGACGGCGTGGTGGTGGATGCAACGGTGAAAGTGCAACTAATCCCCGGGTGGTTTTGGTAATTAATAACAACATATATATCATTGAACTAATATTTACTTGAGAATCATTTCAGAGAAGTTAGATGATATGGGTATGGAAATGTCTGAAGAAGTGGACCCCTCAAAATGCTAAGACAAGCATTGGCAAAAGCTCAAGACTCTATTTTTGGTTTAGTGATCAAAGATCACATTGAGTCCATAGGAAAAGCCAATACTATTAAAAGGGGATGAGGTTGTGTTAATGATCTGGTTGCTCAAGTGCTTGGTGATCTAGCTCCCTCAACTTTCAGCACTCTTCACTACTTAACACACTCATAAGTAATCTCGGACAAACCGATTCTGCAAACTCAGTCCCACCGAGATGAACCACCTCAGTTATTCTTCCAAACCCTAATTTCTCGGTCCATCCGATTTTGAGTTTCGGTCTCACCGAAAATGGACTGCCAACCTTCTGTAACCAATTGACATCACTTCGGAATATCCGAGTTGTTATTTTCGGTCCCACCGAGATGGCAAGCTCCAACCTTTGACTCACTTCGGACATACCGAGATGGTATTTTCGGTCCCACCGAAAATCCCAACGTTCACTATATTTGAACTTTCGGTCTGACCGAGTTTTCACTTCGGTCTCACCGAGATTGGTCAAATGTGTGTGTAACGGTTGGATTTTGTGTGGAGGCTATATATACCCCTCCACCCCCTCTTCATTCGTGAGGAGAGCCATCAGAAAGTCTACCACTCCTACCATACACTTTCTGAGAAGTGAACCACGTACCCTTGTGTTGAGATCAAGCCATTCCATTCCTACCATATGAAACTTGATTTCTAGCCTTCCCAAGTTGCTTTCCACTCAATCCTTTCTTCCACCACAGCCATATCAGTGAGGAGAGTTGAGTGTTGGGGAGATTATCATCTGAAGCACAAGAGCAAGGAGTTCATCATCATCAACACCATCTATTACCTTTTGGAGGGTGGTGCCTCCTAGATTGGTTAGGTGTCGCTTGGGAGCCTCCGTCTTTGAGATGTGGAGTTGAACCAAGAAGTTTGTAAGGGCAAGGAGATCGCCTACTTCGTGAATATCTACCCCGAGTAAGGCTAGTCCTCCGTGGGCGTAGGCCATGATGGAATAGACAAGGTTGCTTCTTCGTGGACCCTTCGTGGGTGGAGCCCTCCGTGGACTCGCGCAACCGTTACCCTCCGTGGGTTGAAGTCTCCATCAACGTGGATGTACGATAGCACCACCTATCGGAACCACGACAAAAATCTTCGTGTCACCAAACTGCGTTTGATCTTCTCCACCTCTCTTTTACATGTGCAATTTACTTTCCGCTGCTATTACTCTAGAATTGCATGTGTAGGGTGATACTTGAATTGATCTTAATTGTGAAACTGCCAAAAACATTGCATGATCAAAAGGCAGATTTTTATATTGTCAAGTAGTCTAATCACCCCCCCCCCTCTAGACATACTTTCGATCCTACAAGTGGTATCAGAGCTTTGGTCTCCATTGTTTTGGTTTCCATTGCATTGGACTCCATAAGCTTGGTTTCACAACCTAGGAGAGTATGGCGTCTAGTGAGGGTAATTATCGTAGAGGTCCTTACTTTGATGGTACAAATTTTGCTAGTTGGAAGCATAAAATGAAAATGCATATTCTTGGTCATAACCCAGCCGCATGGGGCATTATTTGTGTTGGTATGCAAGGTGATTTCTTTGAAGAAGGAAAAGTTTCGGATCGCGAAGCTACACCGGAAGAGTTGCGTATGTTGCAAAACAATGCTCAAGCTTGTGACATTCTCTTCAATGCTTTGTGTCCCGAAGAGTTCAACAAAATCAGCCGTCTTGAGAATGCTAAAGAGATTTGGGATACTTTGGTTGAAATGCACGAAGGTACTGAATCTGTGAAGGAATCAAAGCTAGATATTCTTCAAGGTCAACTTGACAAGTTCAAGATGAAGGATGGTGAAGGAGTCGCTGAAATGTACTCTAGGCTTGCTCTCATCACAAATGAGATTGCCGGCTTAGGAAGCGAAGAAATGACCGACCGATTCATCATTAAGAAGATTCTCAGAGCTTTGGATGGAAAGTATGACACCGTGTGCACTTTGATCCAAATGATGCCAAACTACAAGACCCTCAAGCCAACTGAAGTCATTGGAAGAATTGTTGCTCATGAGATGACACTTAAGGATAAGGAAGAGCTTCACAACAAGTCAAGTGGTGCTTACAAAGCTACAAGTGATGCTACTACTACCTCAAGTGACAAGCTAATTTCCAATGAAGAGATAAGCCTAATGGTCAAGAACTTCAACAAGTTCTACAAGAATAGAGGCAAAGAAAGAAGCTCAAAGTCTAGATCATATGATGAAAAGAGATCTTCTAGTCGTGATCGAAACTGCTACAATTGTGGAAGACCCGGACACTTCTCAAATGAGTGTACGGCTCCCCACAAGAGAAGAGAAGAATCTCCAAGAAGAAGAGCAAGAGATGAGTCACCTCGGAGAGAGAGGAGGAGTAGAGATGATCGTTATGAACGAAGACCCTCTCGGAGAAGCAAGGATTCGGAGAGGAAAGACAAGTCATCAAGGAGCTACACAAGAAGAAGACATCAAGCTCATGTAGGTGAATGGGTCTCCGGCTCCGACTCCGACAATCAATCCGATGGAAGCTATCACTCCGACTCCGACTATAGTCAAGATGAAGGTGTTGCCGGACTTGCACTCGTATCCTCCAACTCCAACTCCTACGACTTATTTGATTCACCAAATGAGGGAATTGGAAGATGCTTCATGGCTAAAGGCCCCAAGGTAACACACCCTGAATTCATTGACTTTGATAGTGATGAGGATGACTTACTTGGTGAAGATGAGCTCTTGCATGATAAATCTAGTGAGCTTAGTAATGATGAAAATGCTAGTAGTCTTTATAGTCGAGAAGAGTCGAATGACAATGTTATGAAGGAGATTGAGCGTCTAACTAAAGAACTAAACACTCTTAAGTTAGCTCATGAAACAACTCAAGAAGATCATAGAGAGCTCCTAAGATCTCATGAGAAGCTACGCTTCGAGAAGCTCACTCTAGAGCAAGAACATGAGTTTCTAAAAGCGATCAATGACGATCTTCGAAAGAAGAGTTCTTCATATCTTGCCAAACGACTTCTCTTGTCTAATTTCTTGCCACCTATTAAGACTAAGCATGACAAGCATAAGAAAAATTCTTCCTCTAGTAGTAACAATAACAATGTTAAATCCAATATTGTTGCTTCTAGTAGTTCTCTTGATTCCACTAACAATGTTTCAAGCCAAGTTACACTTGAGCAAGAAAATAGCTTATTAAAGGAAATCATAGAGAAAGGTGTCTACAAGAGTCTTGCCGGAAGCAAGAACTTTGAGGAGATTGTTCGCAAATAAGGAAGACACCGGAAGAATCAAGGGATTGGTTTTGAGCGAAAGTTCAACGCCGAAGGTGTTGAGTGGGAAGAAGGTCAATACCCTACTCCACAGTTTGTTTCACAAAAGGAGAAGTATGATCCTACTTCTTCCAATGTGGAACAAGCTCAAGATGACCTTCCACCACAAGACCACAAGCTAAAGGCCAAGGACAAGCTTCAAGAGGAGATTGATGCATTCATTGAAGCACCTCAAGCCATGGTCAAGTGGGTTCCCAAGGACACATCAAGTTCTACTTCGTCAAGCTCAACTACAACACCAAGGATTCCCATCAAGATGATGTGGATCCCAAAGAAGAAGAACTAGAAGGTTCTTGAGGGTGACTCCGCCAACAAACTTCACTCATATTCATTTTGGCAAGAACTTGTGCAATCAACTCCCACATCATGCACTAGTTCATGGAGTCACAAACCCTCTTGTTGGTAAGTCAAGGGACAAGGTAATCATTGCTTCCATGGACATCATCTTTTGTGAACTTCACTCTATGTCTATGGATATTCTTGTTTGTTCCTTGTGGGACTAACCCATGTAGGTATTGAAAGTGCCCTAATCCAAAGGATTGCTCCCAACTCTTGATGATCTACATCAACATTGAGCATCCACATCTTCAACATCTACATGAAGTCTTCTACGACAACCCAAGGTTAGTTTGACCCTTTAAAAGGGGTTCTCACATCTAGGGGGAGCTTTGCTCTAAAAAATTGAGCTAAAGCATCTCCAAATGAACACGTAAATGCTTTATGTAAAAGTGGTAACCCCACTTGTGCTTAAACGATGAGTATGACCTATGATCAAATGTTCTCATTTGGCTCCTAAGTCAATATACTCATATATAGATGACCTAGTCATCGACAAATTGTGTGCTAGTAGCTAGAGTGTTGGTTGTGCATGTTTGACACATATTTCAGTTGCTATCTTATTGTGTGAGCATGTTGAATGCATGATTTCATCCATTCAAGGACATCCATTTGTTGTTTTGATTGCTTTGATTCTTCTGGCCAAATGGATGGACAAGAATGCCTAAGCACCTTCCCTAGCTATCTATGCTTTCTTGTCTCAAATTCTATTCATGCTCATATCACAACTTTGAACAAGTCTTTTTCGGACAGTCCGAGTGAGGAGCACTCGGAGCCACCGATTCGTCTAAGGCTGACTTCCAAAACCTTCTAAGTCCATTTCGGTCTGACCGGCTTCTCAATCTCGGTCCAACCGAAGCGCTTAGACTGATCTAGGTTTCATCTCGGTGAAACCGAGTTCAAAATCTCGGTCTGACCGATATGCGTAACTGCACAGCAGTTATACATCTCGGTGACACCGAGTTTTTCAACTCGGTCCCACCGACAGCATGGGGTTATATATACCTGAGGGCTGCGCGCGATTTAATTCTTCAAACCGTTCGCCCCCAAGACCCCTGCTGCCGTCGCCCTGGTCTACGGATCGTCGCCGTCGTCGCCTGTGCGCCCTCGCCGCAGGTCTCCGCCGCCGTCAACGGTTTTCAGCCATGTCAGATGTCAGTGACAGCCAGAACATGTCCGAGTCACCTTTTGCTGAGATTCCATAGGCAGATACAAGTCCTGCTAGTAGCTCTAGTGATGATGGTGAGAGGAGCACCCCTAGTGGTTTGCCTCCTGCAGCCACCAGAACCAGGAAGAAGAGAACTTCTGATGATGAGGACTCTGACTTTGTTGCTGAGGAAGTTACCTCCAAGCCAAAGAGGAATGTGGTTGCCAAAGAGCACCAAGGGCAGCAGACAAGGAAAGGCACAAGCAAAGTAAAGCAGTCAGCAGTTGCAAAGAAGCTCAACTTGGAAGAGCCTGCTCCAAGCAAGGTGAAGAAGACTTCCAAAAGGAAGAGGGTAGTATATGATGAACCTCAAGTTGATACTGCAGAAGAAGAAGAAGAAGATGCACCCCAGCCTCCTCCTCAGAAAGCTAAGTTCATGGGTGATGCTATTCGGGCTCAAGCCTCCTCTAAGCCCAAGAAGCCTGCTCAAGCAAAGGCAGCTCCAGCCAAGCCCAAGAGAACAACCAGAAGCATTCCAGCTTCTGAGAAGAACAAAGGTGAGATGCCACCGTCTGAATCAGATGAAGAGCATGTGTTGCTTAAGCTCCGTCCCAAGTTGCCACTCCACAATGATGCTCATCCTCAAGCTGAGGACATGAAGGCAAGGAAGGACAAAGGTCTCAGGCTATGGAGACAGTCTGATCCATATGCTGTAAGGAGAAGGACTGCTGTGGACCCCAGATTCCACACCAGAGAGCAGCAGGATTTCTATGAGACCGTGCTGATGGATAAGAAGCCCATTGTTGCTGACACCAGGTATGTTGACTGGAAGTATATTGACAGTGAAGAGCACCGGGACTTCTTTCCCCATGTGCATGAGAGCTTTACTGCATGTGGAGTTGCTGATTTTGTGGGTCAAGAGCTGACAGCTTGGAATGACGAGATGATCATGCAGTTCTACGCCACAACCCACTTCTATCCTGATGGCAAGATCACCTGGATGACTGAAGGTCAAAGGTTTTCTTCGACTGTTGAAGAATGGGCAGAACTCCTGAACGCTTTAGTGCAGAGAGAGGACGACATTGATGTCTATGGGATTCCTAAGAAGAGTCATGATTCCATGAAGAACATGTACAAGGAGATCCCGGCTGCTGATTTGGAAGGATGGAAGCTTGGCTCAGTGTACTATCTCCAGGCAGGTCTGACCACCACTAACACTATTCTGAGGCATACATTGATGCCTAAGTCTGGAGACCACCGCATGATTCGAGGCTATTCTATCAACATGCTGCACATTCTCGATGAGAAGGCACCTTTCAAGGTGATGGACTTGATGGTAGAGACCATTAAGAGGACTGCAGCTGACCAGAAGAGGTCGTGTGGGTTTGCCCCGCAGATTCAGATGCTCATCAACGCCAAGTTTGGCACGGGCAAATTCATGTTGGATAGGAAGCACTTGCCACTGCAGCCAGAGCATGAGGACAACATAGTTGTGATGGATGAAGAGGATCCTACCTCAGTTGAAGGACAGGCCAAAATCGAAGCTGCGAAGAAGGCTAAAGCTGATAAAGAGGCAGCAACAGCAGCAGCTAAGCCAAAGAGCTTTGGAGAACAAATTCTTGAAGCTACCCAGAGGATTGAACAACGCCTGGCCAGCATTGAGCAATCTCAGGAGAGCCTAGAGAGGATTGTTGAGGACAAGATCCACGCTCTGGACGTGAAGCTGACTGAGATTCAGGTGTCTGTCAACAAGCTTGAGGCAGACATGGAGGAGACAAGGCAGGAGAGAGCAGAGCTCATGCAGGATGATATAGTCCAGGACTCTCATCGCCAGACTGCTCAGGTTCCCCGAGGATCCAGATCTGCAGCTATCCCAGTGACTGACTCCAGGGCTACCACTTCAGCACCAGCTACAGCTCCAGCAGTTGCTCCAGCTTCAGCATCCACTCCTCCAGTGCAGACATCAGCAGAAATCTTCGCCGATGCAGCTATCTCTACACCGACATCTACCCAGACGGGAGCCGCCAGCAGAGCCCGCAGTGACGCTTAGCTCTATACCTTTTCGAACTTTTTGGTAACTTGTTGCCAAAGGGGGAGAAATTGTTATAGATCATAGGGCTTCGAGAGAGAGAGTGCTCTTTCGTCTTTCGTTCTTTTGCCGGTTTCTTTGAGATACATTGGTTTCTTTTGGTTCTTGAAACTTTAAGTATGCTTGCTACTACGTTTGATGCTACCTTAATGAGTGCCTAGTCATACTATGCTTTAATGTGTGCTTAATGCTTATCATATGCTATTTCTTATTGTATGGCTATTTACTCTTGTCTTGGTGATTAAGTGCATGTTATTCATTCTTATCATTTTGTGCGCTCCACCAAGATGTATGTGACATGGAAGAGTGACCCATAATCCTAATCGATTGTGCATTTGCATTCAAACGCAAATTTTAAATAATGCACAAATTTAGGGGGAGCTCTTGTTTATCACATACTTCTCAAAGCGACGATATTATTCATTGATTATATCCTCTGTCGAAGCTTTGATCTATATGTTGTCATCAATTACCAAAAAGGGGGAGATTGAAAGTGCAACTAATCCCCGGGTGGTTTTGGTAATTAATAACAACATATATATCATTGAACTAATATTTACTTGAGAATCATTTCAGAGAAGTTCGATGATATGGGTATGGAAATGTCTGAAGAAGTGGACCCCTCAAAATGCTAAGACAAGCATTGGCAAAAGCTCAAGACTCTATTTTTGGTTTAGTGATCAAAGATCACATTGAGTCCATAGGAAAAGCCAATACTATTAAAAGGGGATGAGGTTGTGTTAATGATCTGGTTGCTCAAGTGCTTGGTGATCTAGCTCCCTCAACTTTCAGCACTCTTCACTACTTAACACACTCATAAGTAATCTCGGACAAACCGATTCTGCAAACTCAGTCCCACCGAGATGAACCACCTCAGTTATTCTTCCAAACCCTAATTTCTCGGTCCATCCGATTTTGAGTTTCGGTCTCACCGAAAATGGACTGCCAACCTTCTGTAACCAATTGACATCACTTCGGAATATCCGAGTTGTTATTTTTGGTCCCACCGAGATGGCAAGCTCCAACCTTTGACTCACTTCGGACATACCGAGATGGTATTTTCGGTCCCACCAAAAATCCCAACGTTCACTATATTTGAACTTTCGGTCTGACCGAGTTTTCACTTCGGTCTCACCGAGATTGGTCAAATGTGTCTGTAACGGTTGGATTTTGTGTGGAGGCTATATATACCCCTCCACCCCCTCTTCATTCGTGAGGAGAGCCATCAGAAAGTCTACCACTCCTACCATACACTTTCTGAGAAGTGAACCACCTACCCTTGTGTTGAGATCAAGCCATTCCATTCCTACCATATGAAACTTGATTTCTAGCCTTCCCAAGTTGCTTTCCACTCAATCCTTTCTTCCACCACAGCCATATCAGTGAGGAGAGTTGAGTGTTGGGGAGATTATCATCTGAAGCACAAGAGCAAGGAGTTCATCATCATCAACACCATCTATTACCTTTTGGAGGGTGGTGCCTCCTAGATTGGTTAGGTGTCGCTTGGGAGCCTCCGTCTTTGAGATGTGGAGTTGAACCAAGAAGTTTGTAAGGGCAAGGAGATCGCCTACTTCGTGAAGATCTACCCCGAGTAAGGCTAGTCCTCCGTGGGCGTAGGCCATGATGGAATAGACAAGGTTGCTTCTTCGTGGACCCTTCGTGGGGTGGAGCCCTCCGTGGACTCGCGCAGCCGTTACCCTCCGTGGGTTGAAGTCTCCATCAACGTGGATGTACGATAGCACCACCTATCGGAACCACGACAAAAATCTTTGTGTCACCAAACTGCGTTTGATCTTCTCCACCTCTCTTTTACATGTGCAATTTACTTTCCGCTGCTATTACTCTAGAATTGCATGTGTAGGGTGATACTTGAATTGATCTTAATTGTGAAACTGCCAAAAACATTGCATGATCAAAAGGCAGATTTTTTATATTGTCAAGTAGTCTAATCACCCCCCCTCTAGACATACTTTCGATCCTACAAACGGGAATTCCTCAGGGCTTCGCCGGCGCCCTGCGGAGGAGGAGGAAGGTGTGACGGGAGGGGGAGAGGCGCCAGAGACTTGGGTGCGGCTGCCCTCTCCCTCCCCACATATATATAGGGGGCCAGGGGGTGCGCCAGTCCCTGCAGATGGGATCTGCAAGGGGGGGGGCAGCCTGGGGGGAGACTTGCCCCCCAAGGCATAGGGGGAGCCTCCCTCCCCTAGGGTTCCAACCCTAGGCGCATGAGGGAGGGCCCAGTAGGGTGCGCTGATGGCTTCTCGCCCCTCGTTGGTTACCCCAAGTGGAAGGTTTGAGATGCAGTGTAGCGGTAGTTTTCCCTTGGCAAAGATACCAAGGATCGATTTCCCCTGAGACTCCTAGTTTCAACAAGAAGGTGTCAACTGCTAACGGCGCCAGATACTTAGCAATCAACTTGGACCTGCACACAGATACAAATAACTTTGCTCCCAACGAGTACAGAGAGGTTGTCAATCCCTCCGGCCTTGTCGTTTACAAAGGATCAAACACAAGAGATAATAGTGATAGGTAAAACTGTAACTAGTATGTAAAAGCAGAAAGTAAATAGCGGATGTGATCAGTGATGGTAATATGGACCGGGGTCCCATGATGTTCACTAGTGATGTCTCTCTCCCAAAAGACGATAAAACAGCTATGTGAGGTAAACGAATTACAGCTGGGCAATTGACAGAATTATGTGCGCAAACCAATGCTAACTATGTTGCAAGAAAGGTAGAGGTTCAAAGCATGGGCGGTACGCCAAGGCAAGTAGACCGAAATCCATCTGCATCTACTACTAATCATCCACCTTGAGATATCTATCCAGAACATCTCGCTGGTATTAAGTTGCGAGTCCCACCCATAGTGTAAACTCAAAGCAACAGACAACTGCATTAAAAGAACTTTGCGTAAAGTAAACAATCCTTGCACCCGCGGGCACAAGCACTGTTGTTTTCCCCCTTGTGGCAACAACACATCCCCTAGACTAATGTTTCTGTCACTCAAGCTAGTCATCGAGGGGCATGAACCCACAATCGAGCATAACGTTCCCTCTTGGAGTCACTACCTACTACTTGGCCAAAGCAATAAATAGCAACGGAGAACATGCAAGAATTACTTACGAACATAAATATAAAAGAGGTAAATCAAATATATTACTCAAACACAATCTGAACATAATCTCACAATCCATCGGATCCCAGCAAACTCATCATAGCAACAGCATAAGGATTACATATGTGCCTCGATCATGTAGGGCAGCTCACGAGGTCTAATTAGTGAAGCACAAGAAGGGGAGGAGAACATCACATAGCTACTGGTCATGGACCCATGGTCCAAGGAAGACTACTCACAACTCATCCGGGAGGCGTCCATGATGGTGGAGAGGCTCCCGGTGGTGATCCTCCCCTCCGGCAGGGTGCCGGGAAGAGTTCTCCTGGTGCTCCCGATCTTGGAAGCGCGGCGACGGCGGAACAGAGATGAGATCGCGAAAAAGGGTTCCGTCCTCGAGGGTTTTGGGACGCGTGTTAAATATATGCCAAAGGGGGGCATCAGCGGAGGCCTGGGGGGCCCAGGCGCCCCCCCCCCCCCCGGCGCGGCCAGGAGGGGGGTCGCGCCACCAGGGCGCCTGGAGCCCTGGTGGCCCCCCTCCGGCCCTACTTCGGCCGTGTGGAAGCTTCCGGAACGCTAATTTTTTATATAATTGTTCTGGGATTTTCTGGCAGTTTACGTGACGGGAAAACCTGAAATACAAAAACAGCAGAAAACAGAAACTGGCACTGGGGTGCACTGAGTTAATAGGTTAGTCCAAATATGATCAAAAGTGTATGGAAGTGTATAAATATCATAGCAATATCACCCAAAAAAGGCATGGAGCAAGCAGAAATTATAGATACGTTTTGGACGTATCAACATCCCCAAGCTTAATTCATGCTTGTCCTCGAGTAGGTAAATGATAACAAGAATAATTTCTGTGGTGACATGCTATTAACCATATAGGACTTTTCATAGTCACATGACAAAAGCTTACTGAGACAATGAATCTGTAGTAATTAAGTTGCCTCATGAGAAAATCACAAAGAACTGAAAGTTTTACAATATGATACTGAAACACTCAAATAGATTTGTAATGAGGATGATGTGCAAATATGATAAAGTGGTATCTCGCTTGCCCCCTTTAGTGAAGCAAAACATGAATGCAGGGGCACCTCCAAGGTTTAAGTGACGACTAGATACAATGATTTTAGAATAAACGATATCATAATCATGCAAAAGACAATGCTACTTTGGGACAATGCACATTACACTCAGAATGACAATCATGCTCTTAATAGTTGGTGCTTTAAAAGAAGGTGGAGACTCTCGAACCGTGGCTTTTGTTGGCAAGGTTGAAAACCCGTAGTCGGAAACAAAGACAAAGCATGTACCAGAGCTCTTGGTTTTAAAAACAGAGGTAATAATTATTTTTTTGGATTATGCATGTTCCGTCAACGAATGCTAGCAGACAACTCAATCACTTCTTGAGATGGACAAGTTTCGAGAAACGGCTCTCGAATGAGGACGATCACATCCTCTTAATCTCCTTTGTTTATCACTGCCAAAGTTTTCTGATTTCTCATGAACAAAGCGTGAAGGAGGGTTTGTTTGTTATATTATTTTTGAGCCGGGCGCACTCTTTGCCAGTTCCTTCTCGTATTATGGGTTTGCACATTAGACATGCAATCCCGGGGTGAAGCTTGTCCAACTTAAAAAGATCATGAATTAACTACTACTTCCTCATGAACTAAAACAGAGGCACAAAATAGAAATGTTTTTTTGAATAATTTCGAGATGGTACATGAAAGTCTTCGTTAGGAATGGCAGGTAAATACCATGTATAGGAAGGTATGGTGGACTCATATGGCATAACTGGTTTAAAGGATTTTGGATGCACAAGTAGTCAGTCCGCTTAGTACAGGTGGAGGTTAGCAAAAGACTGGGAGCGACCAACTAAGAGAGCAATGACGGTCATAATCATGCAGAGCGACAAAGCAACATTGAATCAGGCATGGAAGTTATATCGCTACTCAGAAACAAAAGATCATCAAGGCTTGACAGACTTTCTTTACAGTCTTAAATATGCGTGAGCATACGCCAAGTCAATCAAAATAAATTCTTGAAGGAAGATATTACTAAACCATACCACATCATAGGCAAACAAATCATGTTGGTACTCCAATAACACATTGGGAACCCCCCCCAGCTATTTGAGACTAACCATAAGAAAACATGAACTACTAAGCACCATTATGCACGTAGCATTTTTATCATAGACATATCGACTAATGCAATAGAAGCAAACTCTCTTAATAAGATAAGCATGATAACTAAAGAGAGTTACAGCGACCAACTAAACAAAAGCTCTTTAAAAAGATAAGCATGAAAACTAAGAGCTGAACATGATAGTAGCTATTGAAAGACAAAGAACACACACAGCAAAGATAGACACGAAAATTCTATGTTATGTTCTAGGTTGAAGTGGAGCGTGTTTCTCTCCCACACAAAGAAAGCTGAGTTCCGACTCGTTATGAAAAGCTAAAGAAAACTAAAAAGGAAACTAAGAGCAAGACGCTCCAAGCATAGCACATAATACATGAAGTGATAAAAATATAGTGGAACGAAAGACGAATGCATGGGGGCATCCCCAAGCTTGAGCGTTTGACATTCCTGAATCTTTTTATCGTCTTCCCTCGCACACTTGAAAACTCCCTTCATACATAACTCATCATAATCTGATTAGCGAGGTTAGTACCCATAATAATATAATTGTTCCTTGCTGGAAATAAGGATATTCTTGAAGGTATACTGTTTCTCAAGATTGCCAAAAGGTTTTTGCAAAGAAAAAGCAAGCTCAAGGTTTGCAAAATGAAGGAAAGGCAAAACAGGACAGAATCTGTGAAAAACGGAACAGCAGGTAGTAGATGATTTTTTCGGGGCACTTCTGCAACTCTAATAAAAAAACTCAGAACAGACGTCCGAAAGACAATTGTATAGAGCACGCTGTCGAAAAAATTCAGACCAAAAAGATGATCTGGTGATTTTATACGAATTTTTCTATCCAAGGACAGAATCTGTTTCCTGGACAGCACGTCACAACTTTTGAACTTTCTTGCAATCAGAGGCTACACTTGGCACAAAGTTGAAAAGTAAAGATACAATGATGATGCTACTGTAGTAACAACATCAAGACACAACAAAAGCAAAATAAAATTTATTCATTGTGGGCTGCCTCCCAAAAGCGCTTTCTTTTATGCCTTTAAGCTAGGCATAATGCATAGAGATCAAGTCTTATCAAGAGTAAAAGAATAGCTAGCCCGTATAACGGACTCAAAAGGTAACTTAATCTTCTTTCTAGGGAAGTGTTCCATCCCTTTCTTGAGAGGAAATTGGAATTTTATATTCCCATATTTCATGTCAATGATAGCACCAACGGTGCGTAGAAACGGACGTCCCAAAATTATTGGACAAGAAGGTTCACATTCAATATCCATAATAGTAAAATCAACGGGAACATAATTGTCATTGACAATGATAAGAACATCGTCGATCCTCCCCAAAGGTTTCATTATGGAAGAATCAACGAGACGAACACCAAAAGAACAAGAATCAAAAGGTTTCAGTTTAAGCATATCATATATTCTTTTGGGCATAACAGAGGTACTAGCTCCAACATCACATAAAGCATAGCAAGAGAAGTTATTCAACTTAATTTTAATCATAGGATCCCAACCATCTTCTAGCTTTCTAGGTATGGAGGCTTCTACTCTAAGTTTCTCCTCCCTAGCTTTGATGAGAGCATTAGTGATATGCTCTGTGAAGGCAAGATTAAGCGTGCTAGTGTGGGGATCTTTAGCCATTCTTTGTAGAAAGGTGACAACTTCCGAGATACTACAATTATCAAAATCAATTTTATCATTATTGAGCAGAATTGTAGTGTCATCTTCTTTGTTTGAATTGCTCTCTATTATAAGAGTTTGAACGTCTTCCCAAGTTTGGGGAAGCATAGCAGCAACTTTAAACTGAGGCTCATACTCTTTTCCTGGAAGACCATGCCTTGGGCATAACTCTCCATTAAGACTAACATAATCACAAGGTTTATTACTTTTGTAGATCCCGACAGTGGTGATTGGCGTGATGGAAGAAGGGGTGTACTCCTCCCATTTAGTGTTTTTGGTGGAACCCATAGTAACAAGCAAGCAAGATAACTATTTTTGTGATTTTCGATAAAAGATACTAAAGAAAAAATGAAAGGTAAACTAACAAGACTAAAAAGCAAAGGTAAAAGATAGCGTGCAACTCCCCTATCTTGAAGAGTGGAGTCCCCGGCAATGGCGCCAGAAAACTTTGCTTGATGGCTTCTCGCCCCTCGTTGGTTACCCCAAGTGGAAGGTTTGAGATGCAGTGTAGCGGTAGTTTTCCCTTGGCAAAGATACCAAGGATCGATTTCCCCCGAGACTCCTAGTTTCAACAAGAAGGTGTCAACTGCTAACGGCACCAGATACTTAGCAATCAACTTGGACCTGCACACAGATACAAATAACTTTGCTCCCAACGAGTACAGAGAGGTTGTCAATCCCTCCGGCCTTGTCGTTTACAAAGGATCAAACACAAGAGATAATAGTGATAGGTATTGCTGCAACTAATAAGTAAAAGCGGAAAGTAAATAGCGGATGTGATCAGTGATGGTAATATGGACCGGGGTCCCATGATGTTCACTAGTGATGTCTCTCTCCCAAAAGACGGTAAAACAGCTATGTGAGGTAAACGAATTACAGTTGGGCAATTGACAGAATTATGTGCGCAAACCAATGCTAACTATGTTGCAAGAAAGGTAGAGGTTCAAAGCATGGGCGGTACGCCAAGGCAAGTAGACCGAAATCCATCTGCATCTACTACTAATCATCCACCTTGAGATATCTATCCAGAACATCTCGCTGGTATTAAGTTGCGAGTCCCACCCATAGTGTAAACTCAAAGCAACAGACAACTGCATTAAAAGAACTTTGCTTAAAGTAAACAATCCTTGCACCCGCGGGCACAAGCATCGTTGTTTTCCCCCTTGTGGCAACAGCACATCCCCTAGACTCATGTTTCTATCACTCAAGCTAGTCATCGAGGGGCATGAACCCACAATCGAGCATAACGTTCCCTCTTGAAGTCACTACCTACTACTTGGCCAAAGCAATAAATAGCAACGGAGAACATGCAAGAATTACTTACGAACATAAATATAAAAGAGGTAAATCAAATATATTACTCAAACACAATCTGAACATAATCTCACAATCCATCGGATCCCAGCAAACTCATCATAGCAACAACATAAGGATTACATATGTGCCTCGATCATGTAGGGCAGCTCACGAGGTCTAATTAGTGAAGCACAAGAAGGGGAGGAGAACATCACATAGCTACTGGTCATGGACCCATGGTCCAAGGGAGACTACTCACAACTCATCCGGGAGGCGTCCATGGTGGTGGAGAGGCTCCCGGTGGTGATCCTCCCCTCCGGCAGGGTGCCGGGAAGAGTTCTCCTGGTGCTCCCGATCTTGGAAGCGCGGCGGCGGCGGAACAAAGATGAGATCGCGAAAAAGGGTTCCGTCCTCGAGGGTTTCGGGACGCGTGTTAAATATATGCCAAAGGGGGGCATCAGCGGAGGCCTGGGGGGCCCAGGCGCCCCCCCGGCGCGGCCAGGAGGGGGGCCGCGCCACCAAGGCGCCAGGAGCCCTGGTGGCCCCCCTCCGGCCCTACTTCGGGCGTGTGGAAGCTTCCGGAACGCTGATTTTTTATATAATTTTTCCGGGATTTTTCTGGCAGTTTACGTGACGGGAAAACCTGAAATACAAAAACAGTAGAAAACAGAAACTGGCACTGGGGTGCACTGAGTTAATAGGTTAGTCCAAATATGATCAAAAGTGTATGGAAGTGTATAAATATCATAGCAATATCACCCAAAAGAGGCATGGAGCAAGCATAAATTATAGATACGTTTTGGACGTATCATGCGCCAGCCCACCAGGGGCTGGCCCCCTTCCCCTTGCGGCCTAGGGGCCCCACCGGGATGGGTGGCCCCACCCGGTGGACCCCCGGGACCCCTCCGGTGGTCCCGAGACACTCCCGGTGACCCCTGGAGTTCACCCGATGGCCGAAACTGGACTTCCTATATATCATTCTTTACCTCCGGACCATTCTGGAACTCCTCGTGATGTCCGGGATCCCATCCGGGACTCCGAACAACTTTCGGGTTTCCACGTGCATGTATCTCTATGACCCTAGCGTTACCGAACCTTAAGTGTGTAGACCCTACGGGTTCGGGAGACACGTAGACATGACCAAGACCACTCTCCGGTCAATAACCAACAACGGGATCTGGATACCCATGTTGGTTCCCACGTGTTCCTCGATAATCTTCATCGGATGAACCACTGTGTCAAGGATTCACTCAATCCCGTATGTTATTCCCTTTGTCCATCGGTACGGTACTTGCCCGAGATTCGATCGTCGGTATGCCCGATACCTTGTTCAATCTCGTCATGGCAAGTCTCTTTACTCGTTCCTAATCCATCATCCCGTGACTAACTCCTTAGTCACTTTGAGCTCATTATGATGACGTCTTACCGAGTGGGCCCAGAGGAACCTCTCCGTCATACGGAGTGACAATATCCCAGTCTCGTTTCGTACCAACTCAACAGACACTTTCGGAGATGCCCGATGCGTACCTTTATAGCCACCCAGTTACGTTGTGACGTTTGGCACACCCAAAGTATTCCTACGGCATCCGGGAGTTGTACAACCTCATGGTCTAAGGAATAAATACTTGACACCGAAAAGCTTATGCATTACGAACTATACGATCTCGTGCTATGTTGAGGATTGGGTCTTGTCCATCACATCATTCTCCTAATGATGTGATCCCGTTATCACTGACATCCCATGTCCATGATCAGGAAACTGTGACCATCTGTTGATCAACGAGCTGGTAACTAGAGGCTTACCAGGGACTCATTGTGGTCTATATATTCACACATGTATCGTTGTTTCCGTACAATACAATTCAAGCATGAATAACTGACAATTATCATGAACAAGGAAATATAATAATACTTTTATTATTGCCTCTAGGGCATATTTCCAATAGTCTCCCACTTGCACTAGAGTCAATAATCTAGTTACATTGTGATGAATCGAACACCCATAGAGTTCTGGTGTTGATCATGTTTTGCCCGTGGAAGGGGTTTAGTCAACGGGTCTGCGACATTCAGATCCGTATGCACTTTACAAATTATCTATGTCTCCATCTTGAACATAATTCCGGATGGAGTTGAAACGGCGCTTGATGTGCTTGGTCTTCTTGTGAAACCTGGGCTCTTTGGTAATGGCAATAGCACCAGTGTTGTCACAGAAGAGAGTCATCGGGCTTGACGCGCTTGGAATGACTCCAAGGTCGGTGATGAACTCCTTCATCCAGACTCCTTCCTGCGCTGCTTCGGAAGCAGCTATGTACTCCGCTTCACATGTAGATGCCGCCACGACGCTTTGCTTGCAACTGCACCAGCTAACTGCTCCCCCATTCAAAATATACACGTATCCGGTTTGTGACTTAGAGTCATCCAGATCTATGTCGAAGCTAGCATCGACGTAACCCTTTACGACGAGCTCTTCGTCACCTCCATAAACGAGAAACATATCCTTAGTCCTTTTCAGGTACTTCAGGATGTTCTTGACCGCTGTCCAGTGTTCCATACCGGGATCACTTTGGTACCTCCCTACCAAACTTATGGCAAGGTTCACATCAGGTCTGGTACACAGCATGGCATACATGATAGAACCTATGGCCGATGCATAGGGAATGACACTCATCTTTTCTCTATCTTCTGTCGTGGTCGGCGACTGAGCCTTGCTCAATCTCATACCTTGCAAAACAGGCAAGAATCCCTTCTTGGACTGATCCATATTGAACTTTTTCAATATCTTGTCAAGGTATGTGCTTTGTGAAAGACCAATGAGGCGTCTTGATCTATCTCTATAGATTTTGATGCCTAATATGTAAGCAGCTTCTCCAAGGTCCTTCATTGAAAAACTCTTATTCAAGTAGGCCTTTACATTTTCCAATTATTCTATATCATTTCCCATCAGCAATATGTCATCCACATATAATATGAGAAATGCCACACAGCTCCCACTCACTTTCTTGTAGATACAGGCTTCTCCATAAGTCTGTATAAAGCCAAACGCTTTGATCACTTCATTGAAGCGAATATTCCAACTCCGAGATGCTTGCACCAGCCCGTAAATCGAGCACTGGAGCTTGCATACCTTGTTAGCGTTCTCTGGATCGACAAAACCTTCCGGCTGCATCATATACAACTCTTCCTTGAGGAAGCCATTAAGGAATGCTGTTTTGACGTCCATTTGCCATATCTCATAATCATAGAATGCGGCAATAGCTAACATGATTCTGACTGACTTCAGCATCGCTACAGGAGAGAAAGTCTCATCGTAGTCAATCCCTTGAACTTGTCGATAACCCTTAGCGACAAGCCGAGCCTTATAGATGGTCACATTACCATCCGCGTCTGTCTTCTTCTTAAATATCCATTTATTTTCTATGGCGTGCCTATCATCAGGCAAGTCCACCAAAGTCCATATTTGTTTTCATACATGGATTCTATCTCGGATTTCATGGCTCCAACCCATTTATTGGAATCCGGGCCCGCCATTGCTTCTTCATAGTTCGAAGGTTCGCCGTTGTCTAACAACATGATTTCCAAGACAGGGTTGTCATACCACTCTGGTGCGGAACGTGCCCTTGTGGACCTTCGAAGTTCAGTAGTATCTTGATCTGTTTCTTCATGATCATCATCATTAACTTCCTCCCTTGTCGGTGCAGGCACCTCAGGAACAATTTCCTGCGATGCGCTACTTTCCGGTTCAGGAGGGGTGACTGTCTCCTCATCAAGTTCTACTTTCCTCCCACTCACTTCTTTCGAGAGAAACTCTTTCTCCAGAAAGGATCCATTCTTGGCAACAAAGACTTTGCCTTCGGATCTGTGGTAGAAGGTGTACCCAATCATTTCCTTTGGGTATCCTATGAAGACGCATTTTTCCGATTTGGGTTCGAGCTTTTCAGGTTGAAGTTTCTTGACATAAGCATCGCAACCCCAAACTTTCAGAAACGACAGCTTCGGTTTCTTGCCAAACCAAACTTCATACGGTGTCGTCTCAACGGATTTCGACGGAGCCCTATTTAAAGTGAATGCGGCAGTCTCTAAAGCATAACCCCAAAAAGATAGCGGTAAATCGGTGAGGGACATCATAGATCGCACCATGTCCAACAGAGTACGATTTCGACGTTCGGACACACCGTTACGTTGAGGTGTTCCGGGCGGTGTCAATTGTGAAACAATTCCACAGTTCCTAAGGTGCGTGCAAAATTCATGACTTAAATATTCACCCCCACGATCTGATTGTAAGAACTTTATTTTTTTGTCACGTTGATTCTCAACCTCATTCTGAAATTCCTTGAACTTTTCAAAGGTCTCAGACTTGTGTTTCATCAAATAGATATACCCATATCTACTCAAGTCATTTGTGAGGGTGAGAACATAACGATAGCCTCCGCGAGCCTCAACGCTCATTGGACCGCACACATCGGTATGTATGATTTCCAACAAGTTGGTTGCTCGCTCCATTGTTCCGGAGAACGGAGTCTTGGTCATCTTGCCCAAGAGGCATGGTTCGCACGTGTCAAATGATTCATAATCAAGAGACTCTAGAAGTCCATCTGAATGGAGCTTCTTCATACGTTTGACACCAATATGACCAAGGCGGCAATGCCACAAGTATGTGGGACTATCATTATCAACTTTACATCTTTTGGCATATACACTATGAATATGTGTATCATCACATTCGAGATTCATCAAAAATAAACCATTGACCAGCGGGGCATGACCATAAAACATATCTCTCAAATAAATAGAACAACCATTATTCTCCGATTTAAATGAGTAGCCATCTCGCATAAGACGAGATCCAGATACAATGTTCATGGTCAAAGCCGGTACTAAATAACAATTATTATGGTTTAAAACTAATCCCGAGGGTAGATGTAGAGGTAGCGTGCCGACGGCGATCACATCGACCTTGGAACCATTCCCGACGCGCATCGTCACCTCATCCTTTGCCAGTCTTCGCTTATTCCGCAGCTCCTGTTTTGAGTTACAAATGTGAGCAACCGCACCGGTATCAAATACCCAGGAGCTACTACGAGCGCTGGTAAGGTACACATCAATAACATGTATATCATATATACCTTTGACGTAGCCGGCCTTCTTGTCTGCTAGGTATTTGGGGCAGTTCCGCTTCCAGTGCCCCGTTCCCTTGCAATGAAAACACTCAGTTTCAGGCTTGGGTCCATTCTTTGGCTTCTTCCCGGTAACTGACTTACCGGGCGTGACAACTCCTTTGCCGTCCTTCTTGAAGTTCTTCTTACCCTTGCCTTTCTTGAACTTAGTGGTTTTATTGACCATCAACACTTGATGTTCTTTCTTGATATCCACATCCGCTGATTTCAGCATTGAATACACCTCGGGAATGGACCTCTCCATCCCCTGCATATTGAAGTTTAATACGAAGCTCTTGAAGCTAGGTGGGAGCGACTGGAGGATTCTGTCAACGACCGCTTCGTCTAGGAGATTCATTCCCAACTGAGACAAGCGGTTGTGCAATCCTGAAATCTTGAGGATGTGCTCACTGACAGAACTGTTTTCCTCCATCTTACAGTTGTAGAATGCGTCGGAGACGTCATATCTCTCGACTCGGGCATGAGCTTGGAAAACCATTTTCAGCTCTTGGAACATCTCATTTGCTCCGTGGTTCTCAAAATGCTTTTGGAGCCCCGACTCTAAGCTGTAAAGCATGCCGCACTGAACCAGGGAGTAATCATCACAACGCGACTGCCAGGCGTTCATAACGTCTTGGGTCGCCGGGAGAACGGGTGCATCACCTAGCGGTGCTTCAAGGACATATGATCTCTTGGCAGCTATGAGGATAATCCTCAGGTTACGGACCCAATCCGTATAGTTGCTACCATCGTCTTTCAGCTTGGTTTTCTCTAGGAACACGTTGAAGTTGAGGGAAACTTGAGCGTGGGCCATTTGATCTACAAGAGATATTGTAAAGAATTTAGACTAAGTTCATGATAACTAAGTTCATCTTAATCAAATTTTAATGAACTCCCACTCAAAATGACATCTCTCTAGTCATCTAAGTGATACACGATCCGAATCGACTAGCCCGTGTCCGATCATCATGTGAAACGGACTAGTCATCAACGGTGAACATCTTCATGTTGATCGTATCTTCTATACGACTCATGTTCGACCTTTCGGTCTTCCGTGTTCCGAGGCCATGTTTGTACATGCTAGGCTCGTCAAGTAAACCCTAAGTGTATTGCTTGTGTAAATCTGGCTTACACCCGTTGTATGCGAACGTTAGAACCTATCACACCCGATCATCACGTGGTGCTTCGGAACAACGATCCTTAGCAACGGTGCACGGTTAGGGGAAACACAATTCTTGAAATTTTAGTGAGAGATCATCTTATTTACTACCGTCGTTCTAAGTAAACAAGATGCATAAACATGATAAACATCACATGCAATCAATTAAAGTGACATGATATGGCCAATATCATCTTGCTCCTTGGATCTTCATCTTCGGGGCACCATGATCATCTTGTCACCGGCTCGACACCATGATTTCCATCATCATGATCTTCATCATCGTGTCTTGAAGAAGTCGTCACGCCAACTATTACTTCTACTACTATGGCTAACGTTTAGCAATAAAGTAAAGTAATTACATGGCGTTTATTCAGTGACACGCAGGTCATACAATAATTAAGACAACTCCTATGGCTCCTGCCGGTTGTCAAGTTCATCGACATGCAAGTCGTGATTCCCTATTACAAGAACATGATCAATCTCATACATCACATATCATTCATCACATCTTCTTTGGCCATACCACGTCACATAGCACATGCTGCAAAAACAAGTTAGACGTCCTCTAATTGTTGTTGCAAGTTTTTAAGTGGCTTCTATAGGTTTTCTAGCAAGAACGTTTCTTACCTACGCCAAAACCACAACGTGATTTGTCAATTTCTATTTACCCTTCATAAGGACCCTGTTCATCGAATCCGATCCGACTAAAGTAGGAGAGACAGGCACCCGCCAGCCACCTTATGCATCTAGTGCATGTCTGTCGGTGGAACCAGTCTCACGTAAGCGTACGTGTAAAGTCGGTCCGGGCCGCTTCATCCCACAATACCGCTGAATCAAGATTAGACTAGTAACGGCAAGAAAGTTGAGCAAACTCAAACGCCCACAACTGCTTTGTGTTCTACTCGTGCAAGATGCTACGCATAAAACCTAGCTCAGATGCCACTGTTGGGGAACGTAGCAGAATTCAAAAAAATTCTACGCTTTCACCAAGATCCAAGTAAGGAGACATCTAGCAACGAGCATATGAGAGTGCATCTACATACCCTTTTGTAGATCGCGACCGGAAGCTTTCGAAGAAGCGTGGATGAAGTAATCGTACTCTTCTCGTTCTTCGTCACCGATGATCTAGCGCCGAACGGACGGCACCTCCGTGTTCAACACACATCCGGTACAGCAATGTCACCTCCTTCTTGATCCAGCAAGGGGGGAGGAGAGGTCGTCGGAGATCCAGCAGCACGACGACGTGGTGGTGCATGCAACGGGAATTCCTACTGGGCTTCGTCGGCGCCCTGCGGAGGAGGAGGAAGGTGTGACGGGAGGGGGAGAGGCGCCAGAGACTTGGGTGCGGCTGCCCTCTCCCTCCCCACATATATATAGGGGGGCAGGGGGGTGCGCCAGCCCCTGCAGATGGGATCTGCAAGGGGGGGGGCGGCCTGGGAGGGAGACTTGCCCCCCAAGGCATAGGGGGCGCCTCCCTCCCCTAGGGTTCCAACCCTAGGCGCATGGGGGAGGGCCCAGTAGGGTGCGCCAGCCCACCAGGGGCTGGCCCCCTTCCCCTTGCGGCCTAGGGGCCCCACTGGGATGGGTGGCCCCACCCGGTAGACCCCCGGGACCCCTCCGGTGGTCCCGAGACACTCCCGGTGACCCCCGGAGTTCACCCGATGGCCGAAACGGGACTTCCTATATATCATTCTTTACCTCCGGACCATTCCGGAACTCCTCGTGATGTCCGGGATCCCATCCGGGACTCCGAACAACTTTCGGGTTTCCACGTGCATGTATCTCTATGACCCTAGTGTTACCGAACCTTAAGTGTGTAGACCCTACGGGTTCGGGAGACACGTAGACATGACCGAGACCACTCTTCGGTCAATAACCAACAACGGGATCTGGATACCCATGTTGGTTCCCACGTGTTCCTCGATGATCTTCATCGGATGAACCACTGTGTCAAGGATTCACTCAATCCCGTATGTTATTCCCTTTGTCCATCGGTACGGTACTTGCCCTAGATTCGATCGTCGGTATGCCCGATACCTTGTTCAATCTCGTCATGGCAAGTCTCTTTACTCGTTCCGTAATCCATCATCCCGTGACTAACTCCTTAGTCACTTTGAGCTCATTATGATGACGTCTTACCGAGTGGGCCCAGAGGAACCTCTCCGTCATACGGAGTGACAATATCCCAGTCTCGGTTCGTACCAGCTCAACAGACACTTTCGGAGATACCCGATGCATACCTTTATAGCCACCCAGTTACGTTGTGACGTTTGGCACACCCAAAGTATTCCTACGGCATCCGGGAGTTGTACAACCTCATGGTCTAAGGAATAAATACTTGACACCGAAAAGCTTATGCATTACGAACTATACGATCTCGTGCTATGCTGAGGATTGGGTCTTGTCCATCACATCATTCTCCTAATGATGTGATCCCGTTATCACTGACATCCCATGTCCATGATCAGGAAACCGTGACCATCTGTTGATCAACGAGCTGGTAACTAGAGGCTTACCAGGGACTCATTGTGGTCTATATATTCACACATGTATCGCTGTTTCCGTACAATACAATTCAAGCATGAATAACAGACAATTATCATGAACAAGGAAATATAATAATACTTTTATTATTGCCTCTAGGGCATATTTCCAACAATATGATTGAGGAAAGGTTAATCTGAGCCCACTATGCAATGAACCCTGAACCCTTTTTATTCCCATCGTTAGAGTCAAGAACAAAATGGAACCTCCCCGTGCGTTTGGATTCTGGACTGTCCGATCGTTTTCCTGATGCGATTCCCACCGTCGGATCTCGGGCTCGGCTCACGTGAGGCGTCGGATATTTACTAGATCGCTGTGAGCCGTCGGATAAAATTCCAATGGCAACATAATGTGAATACCGTGCCCCCACCAAGGCATTTCGATCATTTCACGTAGTGGGGCATAAAATGGGGCCGCTCCTTTGACGGAGACCTAGCCGCCTCCCTTCCTCCCTCCCACGCATCTGCCTCCCTCACTCGCTGGCTCCTCATCCGGCGACGGCGGCGGCGAATCCCGCGCTCGTGTTCTTCCTTCCCCAACACGCCACCGCGTGGCCCCGCTCCCGCACACCTAGGCGGCTCCCACCAACCACGGCGACGGCAGCAGCGGCCACGGAGGAGGGCGGCGGATCAGCAGCGCCGGCGATGACGTCCGTGGCGGCAGTGGATTCCTGCCGTCCACTCGATCCCGCGCTCGATCTCCTAGCCCCTCCTCTCATGCGCTCGTTTCCTTGCTGCCTCTCTCATGGAGAAGAAGGTGGTGGTTCTCGGCACCGGCTGGGCTGGCACCTCCTTCCTCATGAACCTCGACTCCTCCCGCTACGAGGTGAAGGTCATCTCCCCCCGCAACTGCTTTGCGTTCACGCCGCTGCTCCCCAACGTCACCTGCGGCACCGTGGAGGCGCGCAGCGTCGTCGAGCCGATACATAGGATGTTCGAGAAAGTACTCGGTTGATTGGTTTGGCCATCGATCTGATGCTCTTGTGGTTGCTGTTATGCGGAGTTGTGGACTAACACAGTGGCTGGCTGTTTTTAAAGGTGTTGCTTATTTATGCTCAAGTGGTGTTCGTGCTAGGGCGATGATGATTACCTTGGCTGAAAGTAGTGTGCCTTTGAGCAATCGAGGCACCTATGGGTATCAAGTTGGATCCTCCCTATTGTCTCTAGAATCCTTTTTAATCATGTGATGCTTGTTGTTGTCCTTGGATGGTCATTCGTGTTGAGTGATAACCAGGGCAGCTCTACTGTATAAACAGATTGAGCTGGTGATAAGAGATGATGGGGGCAGGTTGGATGATCGAGGAAGGGTTAATCTGAGCCCACTATGCAATGAACCCCGAACCCTTTTTATTTGTATTTAAAGGTGTTGCTTATTTATGCTCCAGTGTTTATAGCCACCTTATGTAAAGATTTCTTCTCTCTCATATCTCCACTGCATATAAGTTGTTCTTGATCTTTTATTGTTTGTTGTTGGTTCTTAATTTAATCCGGTAAAGAGTAAGTTGCACTTTGTTGGTCCATTTGGGTTGTGGATTTATTAATTATGATGGCGAGACACACCTATGGTGAGATTCTATTTCGATGATGATGTGCACTCTTCACACCTTGCTCTGAATTGGCACGAGAAGATCGTTCTAGATTGGAATCCATATAACATTGAGAAGGTCAGCTTTGGATCGTCTTTGATTGCTCATTTCTTCTTTTCCTCAGAATGGCATATGATATTTATTGTCTAACTCTGAGCTATTGAGTGTGTCCAATAAGAGGCAAGGATAACAGAGCTGCTATAACAGCTATATGGATTTAGTTTTGTGGCACAGTTTGACATGCATGTAAACTCGCTACGGGTTTACTATTGAACTGAAAGCTTGGACTGATCCTTCTCTTTGGTACGTATTGTTCTGTATCACTATGGGTTTATTACTGTCCTTGTCTGTTTCATAGCCTCCGGTCAGGTAAAATATCTAGCACATGCGTGTGATAGATGTGTAGTCGACGGTTATCCCTTGGATGGTTTCTACCACTAAAAGCTTCTGATTTCTTCCTCTTCGTAGTTGATTTAGTTCAATAAAAAACAGTCAGACACTTAACTATAGATTTGATCGAGCGAATTTGGGTTCTGCCTCTCCAGGATTAGAACTGTAGTTATTTCTTGTCATGTAATATTGTTTTCCATCATATTTATTTATTTAAATCTTGAATAGGGGAACTATAAGAATGCAATCATATTTTGCTAGCAAGTGCATGCTATTATTATTACGGTGGAGTACCGATTGCTGAAATATGTCTTCAACATCTATTTTAATTTTTTGTTTCAAGGTAGGAGACTTGTATGAACTGCCAATGTTTTAATTATAGTTTATGGATGCTCTCGGATTTCCTTTTCTTTCGTACATTTGTTACACACATCATGTAGTGAGGGCAAGCTTTTTGAGAACTGATGACTTCATTAGTTAGTTGACCCATGTATGTCCTGTGTTTATCCAACATTTGGTCCGATATTTTTAACTTTTGTGTCTACTTGAGAAAAGGAGGAAAAACTACAGTTCAAAGCCTTTTATAAAATGCATGTCACTTTATTTTCTAAGATATAAAAATTACTTGAATTATCTGTAGCATACTTCTCTGTCATCCAAGATAGGTCTCCTAGGCGATCTAAATAAATATCAAGGATATAATTAGGCACACATGTCACTTTATTTCTTAACCTGTATGAAGAAATAAGAAAACATGTATTAGCAAAATCGTTTAATATTGTTAGTCGAGCAGTACACATGTATGAACAAAAAAGGGACATGTATGAACATAATCGTTCAATAGTTTTAGTCGACCAGTATATAGAAAAACTGGCCCAAATGCATATGGAGTATTCAAGCTGAACAAGCCAATTGATGGTAGAATATGCTATCAGGCTTAAAGTTTATATTGATTGAAGAGAAAATATAGAAAAGTAAGGGCTGAAGGTAAATAGAAATATAGGATACTGCCATGCATGTGTTTAACTAAACAACAAGCATTCATTTGTGCACTTCCTCATCTAAAATAATCATATCATTTCTATTATCCTTTATCTCACATTCTCACCAGTGCACTGTGCCAGTCAGTGCTGCTGCTATCTGAACTTCATTGCTCTTATTTTGGTTCATTTCTTTGCAACATTCTATTCCTATTGTAGCCTTCAATCAGTTTTAGCCTTGAATCATTATGTATCTTTAGCCTTTAATCAGTTTGCATTTCCCCTTATTTTGATACATTGTTCTACGACAATTTATTTTGATTGTGTTACAAGTACTTTAATTGTAAGTGCATGCTTACGGAGTTCTATCATGCACAATCATGTATGCACATCGGTGTATCCAGAAGATTAGGTCGCGACCCTCTCTGCCCGTGCTGCTGGCTCCCCGGAGGGCCGCATCCGGCCTGCCGCAAGTACACCTAAGCTATCGCCTCCCCGAGGGCCGCAATTGGAAGTGGATGACCAAGAAGAAAGCGCCCGGTGGGGGCTAGGAGCTTAAGTGGGAGGCGGAGCTCGCCTCCCCAACGACGACGGCTTCGACCTCAAGTGAAAGTGAGAGGCCAAGTCCAAGCCCGTCGCTGCCGGCAAGGCCAAAACCAAGTGGGGCACCGAGGAAGCCAACAAGGATGAGAAGAAGCCGGCGAGGAAGTGCATCCAGAGCAAGGAGATCCCCGCTGGCATAGACGTCCAGATCGAAGTACTCAGCAGAAAGGATGAGATTTTTGTGGGGGTTTGGCCCCGATCTGAATGAAATGTAGGATTTTCAGTACTCCAGTAGCATACTCCAGTACTTCTTTTAACTATATATGATTATAGATATTTTATATAGTATCATATACTGTTAAGAAACAATTTTGCTTTTTGCTTGACATGATGTGGTGGTGTTTTGTCATGTTTTTATACCATGTCTTCGGGATTTTTAGTTCCTTTGCCGTACATAACATGTCACAGCCCTTCAGGTTTTTGGGTTGTTCTTCTGCCATTCCATCTATGTGTGTGTATGTTCCTGAAAACCATTAAGATTTGCTTTTGGTATATCATGTGACATTTTCTATGACATGTTCAAAGTGATGTAATTAACCAAACTATTACTCCTATTAGTGCTTAGTTCCTCGTATACTTTCTTTGAGAAATTCTAATGATGGAATCAATGGTCTATATTTCCTTCAACCTGTGAAATATATATTGTGTAACCAGTAGTGGACAGGGTGGGTGCTGCTATCGTGCTTTGCTATTCATGTAACAGCCTGAATCGAATATGAATCGTGTTCTACCAAGTTGGATATAATGTCACTGCATTGTAAATAAGGTTATTATATGCTGCAATTCTTCATTGCTTTTGGTATGATGTCAATCTATCAAATTTGAAGTGTGACCTACTGTGTTGGATGGTTGCCGGGTTGGATATGACCGCACCCGGCAGGGGTGCGGGGTGCGGCAAGCTGCACTTTCTATCTAGTGCACAAAATTAAGGATGTGTTTGGTTACATGCATTGTTTTTAGGCATTTTCCATTCTTATTCTAACTAGGCCTGATTGAGTATATGCATGTAAAAATCAACATTTGCATGTTGATTGGTTGTCAGCATCACCTCAAAAAAAAGATTGGTTGTCTGCAACCTCTCTAACCTGCATGTGCCGAAACCGAAGGCTTGCTGTTTTGTTGCAGACTTATTTGAGGGTGTCGTGGAGTTGTCACGGCAGATGTCCTAAGTAAAGGACTTAATTATGGAGCCATAGCGATGTGATTATCTTAAAGGGGTTAAAAACGAGACAAGAGACACGGGAAGTTTATACTGGTTTGGCCCCTTGCGGTGAGGTAAAACCTAATCCAGTTTGAGGTGGAATTGCTGGGGTTTCGATTGCTAGGGAGGGAACACGCTTGCCTGGTTTTTGATCCGTTGTTTCTTTTTCTAAGCCGCTGTCGGGTCGTCCCCTTATATAAACGGGTTGACGTCCTACGGCTTACGGAGTCCCGGCCGGCTCATACAATCGTGTTCGGCTCGGTGACTCATTGTTACATGCCTTACGGTACGAGTTAAACATACATGGCGGTTTACACTTACGGGCTCTAAGCCACTCTGGGCTTTGGGCCCTTCATACATTACTCTTCTTGAACCGCCATCTTCAACATGCTTCTGGGCTTGCCCCATGAACCGTCATTGGGTAACCCGCCCCCTCCTGGGTGGGTCATATCAAATAGCTATATCCCCAACATTAGGCCCAGGTTGATTTGAACTTGTTCATGTCAATCTTTCTTCATCTTCTCACGAGATATCGTAACCCACCATGACGTCAGTCCTTGAAATTGTGGTAACCCGCCATGACGCCACCTGTTATTTACTTTTGAATTGCTCAGATCTTAACAAATCTCCGCATTTACTGAGATTCCGACAATCGAGGCGCCTGTGTTGTTACATATCTGTTTTTCAGTCTCCTCGATTCCCGCGCGTGACTCTTATCCACCTTATAAATAGGGTCAGGGGTCCCTTTTCATTTTTTCCTTGCCTCTTCATCCGCGTCTCCTTCCTCGCAACGCCTCCGTACACAAGCTCCGCCGGCGCTGTCGACCTCCGTCTCTTCCTCAACAACGGCGCAACATCAACCTGACTTGACCAGATCTCCTCCGCGCGCCGCCGCCGTTCATTAGCCCTGGTATGTGTTGGGGAACTTAGTATTTCAAAAAAAATTCCTACGATCACACAAGATCTATCTACTATATGCATAGCAGCGAGAAGGGAGAGTGTGTCTACGTACCCTCGTAGACCGAAAGCGGAAGCGCCTAGTGACGCGGTTGATGTAGTCGAACGTCTTCGTGATCCAACTGATCAAGCACCGAACGTACGGCACCTCCGCGTTCAGCACACGTTCAGCTTGATAACGTCCCACGAGCTCTTGATCTAGTTGAGCTTCACGAGAGATTTTTGTCAGCACGACGGCGTGGTGACGGAGATGATGAAACTACCGGCGCAGGGCTTCGCCCAAGCACCGCAACGGTATGACCGAGGTGTGTTTCTGTGGAGGGGGCACCGCACACGGCTAGAACAATGTTTCTTGTGTATCTTTGGGTGCCCCTGCCCCCGTATATAAAGGAGCAAGGGGGAGGTGCGGCTGGCCAAGTATGGCGCGCCAGGAGTAGGATTCCTACTCCTAGTAGGAATAGGAACCCCCTTTTCCTATTCCTACAAGGAGTAGGAAAGGAAAGGGGAGATGAGAAGGAAAGGAGAGGGGGCGCTTCCCTCCCTTTTCCTAGTCCAACTAGGAACCCTAGGGGGTGCAGCCAACCCTATGGGCTACCCCTCTCTTTCCCTCAATGGCCCACTATGGCCCATACTCCCTCGGGGGGTTCCGGTAACCCCCTCCAGCACTCCGGTTTTACCCGATAACACCCGGAACACTTCCGGTGTCCGAATATAGTCGTACAATATATTAATCTTTATGTCTCAGACATTCCGAGACTCCTCGTCATGTCCGTGATCTCATCTGAGACTCTGAACTACCTTCGGTACATCAAAACTCGTAAACTCATAATACCGATTGTCATCAAACGTTAAGCGTGCGGACCCTACGGGTTCGAGAACTATGTAGACATGATCGAGACTCATCTCCGGTAAATAACCAATAGCGGAACCTGGATGCTTATATTGGCTCCTACATATTCTACGAAGATCTTTATCGGTCAAACTGCATAACAACATACGTTCTTCCCTTTGTCATCGGTATGTTACTTGCCCGAGATTCGATCGTCGGTATCTTAATACCTAGTTCAATCTCATTACCGGCAAGTCTCTTTACTCGTTCCGTAATACATCATCTCGTGACTAACTCAGTAGTCATTTGCTTGCAAGGCTTATTATGATGTGTATTACCGAGAGGGCCCAGGGATACCTCTCCGACACTCGGAGTGACAAATCCTACTCTTGATCTATGCCAACACCACGAACACCTTCGGAGACACCTGTACAGCATCTTTATAATCACCCAGTTACGTTGTGACGTTTGATAGCACACAAGGTGTTCCACCGGTATTCGAGAGTTGTGTAATCTCATAGTCATAGGAACATGTATAAGTCATGAAGAAAGCAATAGCAGTAAAACTAAACGATCATAGTGCTAAGCTAACGAATGGGTCTTTTCCATCACATCAATCTTCTAATGATGTGACCCCGTTGATCAAATGACAACTCGTGTTTATGGATAGGAAACATAACCATCTTTGATCAATGAGCTAGTCTAGTAGAGGCATACTAGGGACACTCTGTTTTTGTCTACGTATTCACACATGTACTAAGTTTCCGGTTAATACAATTCTAGCATGAATAATAAACATATATCATGATATAAGGAAATAAATAATAACTTTGTTATTGCCTCTAGGGCATATTTCCTTCAGTCTCCCACTTGCACTAGATTCAATAATCTAGTTCACATCACCATGTGATTTAACACCAATAGTTCGCATCCTCATGTGATTTAACACTTTATAGTACACATCGCTATGTGACCAATACCCAAAAGGTTTACAAGAGTCAATAATCTAGTTCACATCGCCATGTGATTAACACCGAAAGAGTACTAAGGTGTGATCATGTGTTGCTTTGTGAGAGAGGTTTAGTCAATGGGTGTGCCACATTCAGATCCGTATGTATTTTGCAAATTTCAATGTCTGCAATGCTCTACACGGAGCTACTCTAGATAAATGCTCCCACTTTCAATATGTATCCAGATCAAGACTCAGAGTCATCTAGATCGGTGTTAAAGCTTGCATCGACGTAACTCTTTACGACAAACTCTTTATCACCTCCATAACCGAGAAATATTTCCTTAGTCCTCTAAGGATAATTTTGACCGTTGTCCAGTGATCTACTCCTGGATCACTATTGTACCTTCTTGCCAAACTCATGGCAAGGTACACAACAGGTTTGGCACACAACATGTCATACTTTATATAACCTATGGCTGAGGCATAGGGAATGACTTTCATTCTTTCTCTATCTTCTGCCGTGGTCGGGTTTTGAGTCTTACTCAACTTCACACCCTGTAACACAGGCAAGAACTCTTTCTTTGACTGTTTCCATTTTGAACTACTTCAAAAAAAACTTGTCAAGGTATGTACTCATTGAAAAAACTTATCAAGCGTCTTGATCTATCTCTATAGATCTTTGATGCTCAATATGTAAGCAGCTTCACCGAGGTTCTTTCTTTGAAAAATTCCTTTCAAACACTCCTTTATGCTTTCCAGAAAATTCTACATCATTTCTGATTGACAATATGTCATTCACATATACTTATCAAAAAATGTTGTAGTGCTCCCACTCACTTTCTTGTAAATACATGCTTCACCGTAAGTCTGTATAAAACCATATGCTTTGATCAACTTATCAAAGCGTATATTCCAACTCCGAGATGCTTGCAACAGTCCATAGATGGATCGCTGGAGCTTGCACACTTTGTTAGCACCTTTAGGATCGACAAAACCTTCTGGTTGCATCATATACAACTTCTCTTTGAGATATCCATTCAGGAATGCAGTTTTGACATACATTTGCCAGATTTCATAATCATAAAATGCGGCAATTGCTAACATGATTCAGACAGACTTAAGCATCACTACGGGTGAGAAAGTCTCATCGTAGTCAACTCCTTGAACTTGTCGAAAACCTTTCGCAACAAGTCAATCTTTGTAAACAACAACATTACCGTCAGTGTCGGTCTTCCTCTCGAAGATCCATTTATTTTCGATGGCTTGCCGATCATCGGGCAAGTCAACCAAAGTCCACACTTTGTTCTCATACATGGATCCCATCTCAGATTTCATGGCCTCAAGCCATTTTGCGGAATCTGGGCTCATCATCGCTTCCTCATAGTTCGTAGGTTCATCATGGTCTAGTAACCTGACTTCCAGAACCGGGTTGCCGTACCACTCTGGCGCGGAACGTACTCTGGTTGATATACGAAGTTCAGCAGTAACTTGATCCGAAGTTTCATGATCATCATCATTAGCTTCCTCATTAATTGGTGTAGGGATCACTGGAACTAGTTTTTGTGATGTACTAGTTTCCAATTCGGGAGAAGGTATGATTACCTCATCAAGTTCCACTTTCCTCCCACTCACTTCTTTTGAGAGAAACTCCTTCTCTAGAAAGGATCCATTCTTAGCAACGAATATCTTGCCTTCGGATCTGTGATAGAAGGTGTACCCAACAGTCTCCTTTGGGTATCCTATGAAGACACATTTCTCCGACTTGGGTTCGAGCTTATCAGGTTGAAATTTTTTCACATAAGCATCGCAGCCCCAAACTTTAAGAAACGACAACTTTGGTTTCTTGCCAAACCACAGTTCATAAGGCGTCGTCTCAACGGATTTAGATGTTGCCCTATTTAATGTGAATGCAATTGTCTCTAATGCATAACCCAAAACGATAGTGGTAAATCGATAAGAGACATCATAGATCGTGTTGGGGAACGTAGTATTTTAAAATTTTCCTACGATCACGCAAGATCTATCTACCAGATGCATAGCAACGAGAGGGAAGAGTGTGTCTACGTACCCTCGTATACCGGAAGCAGAAGCGTCAAGTGACGCGGTTGATGTAGTCAAACTTCTTCGCGATTCAACCGATCAAGCACCGAACGTACGGCACCTCCGCGTTCAGCACACGTTCAGCTTGATGACGTCCCACGAGCTCTTGATCCAGTTGAGCTTCACGGGAGAGTTTCGTCAGCACGACGGCGTGGTGACGGATATGATGTATTCACCGGCGCAGGGCTTCGCCTAAGCACTGCAACGGTATGACCGAGGTGTGTTTCTGTGGAGGGGGGCACCGCACACGGCTGGAACAATTCAACTTGTGTGTCTTTGGGTGCCCCCCTGCCCCCGTATATAAAGGAGCAAGGGAGGAGGGCCGGCCGGCCTCCTATGGTGCGGCTAGGGCAATTCTACTAGGAATAGGATTGCAATCTTATTCCTAGTAGGAGTCCATCAAGAAGGAAGAGAGGGAAAGGAAAAGAGGGAGAGGTGGCGCCACCCCAATCCTAGTCCAACTAGGATCCCTAGGTGGGGCGCCGGCCAGCCTCTATGGGCTGCCTCTCTCTTTTCCTTAAGGCCCACTATGGACCATCCCCCCTCGTAGGGGGTTCCGGTAACCCCCTCCGGCAATCCAGTTAAATCCGAAACTTTTCCGGAACACTTCCGGTGTCCGAATATAGTCGTCCAATATATCAATCTTTATGTCTCAGACATTCCGAGACTCCTCGTCATGTCCGTGATCTCATCCGGGACTCCGAACTACCTTCGGTACATCAAAACTCATAAACTCATAATACCGATCGTCATCAAACGTTAAGCGTGCGGACCCTACGGGTTCGAGAACTATGTAGACATGACCGAGACTCATCTCCGGTCAATAACCAATAGCGGAACCTGGATGTTCATATTGGATCCTACATATTCTACGAAGATCTTTTATCGGTCAAAACCGCATAACAACATACGTTGTTCCTTTTGTCATCGGTATGTTACTTGCCCGAGATTCGATCGTCGGTATCTCCATACCTAGTTCAATCTCGTTACCGGCAAGTCTCTTTACTCGTTCTGTAACACATCATCTCGTGACTAACTCATTAGTCTTTTGCTTGCAGGGCTTATTATGATGTGTGTTACCGAGAGGGCCCAGAGATACCTCTCCGACACTCGGAGTGACAAATCCTAATCTTGATCTATGCCAACACTACGAATACTTTCGGAGACACCTGTAGAGCATCTTTATGATCACCCAGTTACGTTGTGACGTTTGATAGCACACAAGGTGTTCCTACGGTATTCGGGAGTTACATAATCTCATAGTCATAGGAACATGTATAAGTCATGAAGAAAGCAATAGCAGTAAAACTAAACGATCAAAGTGCTATGCTAACGGATGGGTCTTGTCCATGACATCATTCTCCTAATGATGTGATCCCGTTGATCAAATGACAACTCATGTCTATGGCTAGGAAACATAACCATCTTTGATCAATGAGCTAGTCTAGTAGAGGCAGACTAGGGACATACTGTTTTGTCTATGTATCCACACATGTACTAAGTTTCCGGTTAATACAATTCTAGCATGAATAAAAGACAATTATCATGATATAAGGAAATACAAATAACATCTTTATTATTGCCTCTAGGGCATATTTCCTTCAGTCTCCCACTTGAACTAGAGTCAATAATCTAGATTACAAAGTGATGATCCTCACACCCATGGAGTCCTGGTGCTGATCATGTTTTGCCCGTGGAAGAGGCTTAGTCAACGGGTCTGCAACATTCAGATCCGTATGTATTTTGCAAATCTCTATGTCTCCCTCCTTGACTAGATCGCGGATGGAATTGAAGCGTCTTTTGATGTGCTTTGTTCTCTTGTGAAACCTGGATTCCTTCGCCAAGGCTATTGCTCCAGTGTTGTCACAAAAGATTTTCATTGGACCCAATGCACTAGGTACTACACCTAGATCAGATATGAACTCCTTCATCCAGACTCCTTCATTTGCTGCTTCCGAAGCAGCTATGTATTCCGCTTCACACGTAGATCCTGCCACGACGCTCTGCTTGGAACTGCACTAACTGACAGCTCCACCGTTCAATAAAAATACATATCCGGTTTGTGACTTAGAGTCATCCGGATCAGTGTCAAAGCTAGAATCGACGTAACCGTTTACGACGAGCTCTTTGTCACCTCCATACACGAGAAACATATCCTTTGTCCTTTTCAGGTACTTCAGGATGTTCTTGACCACTGTCCAGTGATCCACTCCTGGATTACTTTGGTACCTCCCTGCTAGACTTATAACAAGGCACACATCAGGTCTGGTACACAACATTGCATGCATGATAGATCCTATGGCTGAGGCATAGGGTATGACTTTCATTTTCTCTCTATCTTCTGCAGTGGTCGGGCATTGAGTCTTACTCAACTTCATACCTTGTAATACAGGTAAGAACCCTTTCTTTGACTGATCCATTTTGAACTTCTTCAAAATCTTATCAAGGTATGTGCTTTGTGAAAGTCCAATTAAGCGTCTTGATCTATCTCTACAGATCTTGATGCCTAATATATAAGCAGCTTCACCGAGGTCTTTCATTCTTATTCAAGTATCCTTTTATGCTATCCAGAAATTCTATATCATTTCCAATCAACAATATGTCATCCACATATAATATTAGAAATGCTACAGAGCTCCCACTCACTTTCTTGTAAATACAGGCTTCTCCAAAAGTCCGTATAAAACCATAAGCTTTGATCACCTCATCAAAGCGTATATTCCAACTCCGAGATGCTTGCACCAGTCCATAGATGGATCGCTGGAGCTTGCATACTTTGTTAGCATCTTTTGATCGACAAAACCTTCTGGTTGCATCATATACAACTCTTCTTTGAGATATCCATTCAGGAATGTAGTTTTGACATCCATTTGCCAGATTTCATAATCATAAAATGCGGCAATTGCTAACATGATTCGGACAGACTTAAGCATCGCTACAGGTGAGAAAGTCTCATCGTAGTCAACTCCTTGAACTTGTCGAAACCCTTTCGCAACAAGTCGAGCTTTGTAAACAGTAATATTACCGTCTGCGTCGGTCTTCCTCTTGAAGATCCATTTATTTTCGATGGCCTGCCGATCATCGGGCAAGTCAACCAAAGTCCATACTTTGTTCTCATACATGGATCCCATCTCAGATTTCATGGCCTCAAGCCATTTTGTGGAATCTGGGCTCATCATCGCTTCCTCATAGTTCGTAGGTTCATCATGGTCCAGTAACATGATTTCCAGAACTGGGTTGCCGTACCACTCTGGTGCGGAACGTACTCTGGTTGATCTACGACGTTCAGCAGAAACTTGATCTGAAGTTTCATGATCATCATCATTAACTTCCTCACTGATTGGTGTAGGAATCACTGGAACAATTTTCTGTGATGTACTACTTTCCAATTCAGGAGAAGGTACAATTACCTCATCAAGTTCCACTTTCCTCCCACTCACTTCTTTCGAGAGAAACTCCTTCTCTAGAAAGGATCCATTCTTAGCAACGAATATCTCGCCTTCGGATCTGTGATAGAAGGTGTACCCAACAGTCTCTTTTGGGTATCCTATGAAGACACATTTCTCCGACTTGGGTTCGAGCTTATCAGGTTGAAGCTTTTTCGCATAAGCATCGCAGCCCCAAACTTTAAGAAACAACAACTTTGGTTTCTTGCCAAACCATAGTTCATAAGGTGTCGTATCAACGGATTTAGATGGTGCCCTATTTAACGTGAATGCAGCTGTCTCTAAAGCATAACCCCAAAACGATAGTGGTAAATCGGTAAGAGACATCATAGATCGTACCATATCCAATAAAGTACGGTTACGACGTTTGGACACACCATTACGCTGTGGTGTTCCGGGTGGCGTGAGTTGTGAAACTATTCCACTTTGTTTCAAATGAAGACCAAACTCGTAACTCAAATATTCTCCTCCATGATCAGATCGTAGAAACTTTATTTTCTTGTTACGATGATTCTCTACTTCACTCTGAAATTCTTTGAACTTTTCAAATGTTTCAGACTTGTGCTTCATTAAGTAGATATACCCATATCTGCTCAAATCATCAGTGAAGGTCAGAAAATAACGATACCCGCCGCGAGCTTCAACACTCATTGGCCCACATACATTAGTATGTATGATTTCCAACAAATATGTTGCTCGCTCCATAGTTCCGGAGAACGGAGTTTTAGTCATCTTGCCCATGAGGCATGCTTCGCAAGCACCAAGTGATTCATAATCAAGTGATTCCAAAAGTCCATCACTATGGAGTTTCTTCATGCGCTTTACACCAATATGACCTAAACGGCAGTGCCACAAATAAGTTGCACTATCATTATTAACCTTGCATCTTTTGGTTTCAATATTATGAATATGTGTATCACTACAATCGAGATCCAATAAGAATAGACCACTCCTCAATGGTGCATGACCATAAAAGATATTATTCATAAAAATAGAACAACCATTATTCTCTGATTTAAATGAATAACCGTCTCGCAATAAACAAGATCCAGATATAATGTTCATGCTTAACGCTGGCACCAAATAACAATTATTTAGGTTTAAAACTAATCCCGAAGGTAGATGTAGAGGTAGCGTGCCGACGGCGATCACATCGACTTTGGAACCGTTTCCCACGCGCATCATCACCTCGTCCTTAGCCAATCTTCGTTTAATCCGTAGTCCCTGTTTCGAGTTACAAATATTAGCAACCGAACCGGTATCAAATACCCAGGTACTACTACGAGCATTAGTAAGGTACACATCAATAACATGTATATCACATATACCTTTGTTCACCTTGCCATCCTTCTTATCCGCCAAATACTTGGGGCAGTTCCGCTTCCAGTGTCCAGTCCCCTTGCAGTAGAAGCACTCAGTTTCAGGCTTGGCTCCAGACTTGGGTTTCTTCGTGGAAGTAGCAACTGTCTTGCTATTCTTCTTGAAGTTCCCCTTCTTTCCCTTGCCCTTTTTCTTGAAACTAGTGGTCTTGTTAACCATCAACACTTGATGCTCCTTTTTGATTTCTACCTCCGCAGCCTTGAGCATAGCGAAGAGCTCGGGAATTGTCTTTTGCATCCCTTACATATTATAGTTCATCACGAAGCTTTTATAGCTTGGTGGCAGTGATTGAAGAACTCTATCAATAACACTATCCTCGTCAACTTTGCAACCAAGTTGAGTCATATGATTGTAGTACCCAGATATTCTGAGCAAGTGTTCACTGATAGAACTATTCTCCTCCATCTTGCAGCTGTAGAACTTATTGGAAATCTCATATTTCTCAATCCAGGCATTTGCCTGAAATATTAACTTCAACTCCTGGAACATCTCATATGGTCCATGACGTTCAAAACGTCGTTGAAGTCCCGGTTCTAAGCCGTAAAGCATGGCACACTGAACTATCGTGTAGTCATCAGACCGCGATTGCCAGACGTTCAAAGCGTCTACATTAGCGGGAGGGGGCTTGTCACCTAGCGGTGCTTCAAGGACATAAGTCTTCTGTGCAGCAATGAGGATAATCCTCAGGTTACGGACCCAGTCCGTGTAATTGCTACCATCATCTTTCAACTTAGCTTTCTCTAGGAATGCATTAAAATTCAAAGGAACGGTAGCACGGGCCATTGATCTACAACAACATAGATATGCAAAAACTATCAGGACTAAGTTCATGATAAGTTAAAGTTCAATTTAATCATATTAAGGAACTCCCACTTAGATAGACATCCCTCCGGTCATCTAAATGATCACGTGATCCAAATTAACTAAACCATGTCCGATCATCACGTGAGATGGAGTAGTTTCAATGGTGAACATCTTATGTTGATCATATCTACTATATGATTCACGTTCGACCTTTCGGTCTCCAGTGTTCCGAGGCCATATCTGCATATGCTAGGCTCGTCAAGTTTAACCCGAGTATTCTGCGTGTGCAAAACTGGCTTACACCCGTTGTATTTGAACGTAGAGCTTATCACACCCGATCATCACGTGGTGTCTCGGCACGACGAACTTTCGCAACGGTGCATACTCAGGGAGAACACTTATACCTTGAAATTTAGTAAGGGATCATCTTATAATTCTACCGTCGTTCTAAGCAAAATAAGAAGCATAATAAGATAAACATCACATGCAATCAAAATATGTGACATGATATGGCCATCATCATCTTGTGCTTTTGATCTCCATCTCCAAAGCACCGTCATGATCACCTTCGTCACCGGCGTGACACCTTGATCTCCATCGTAGCATCGTTGTCGTCTCGCCAACTATTGCTTCTACGACTATCGCTACCGCTTAGTGATAAAGTAAAGCAATTACATGGCGATTGCATTTCATACAATAAAGCGACAACCATATGGCTCCTGCCAGTTGCCGATAACTTTACAAAACATGATCATCTCATACAAAACCGTATAACTCATCATGTCTTGACCATATCACATCACAACATGCCCTGCAAAAACAAGTTAGACGTCCTCTACTTTGTTGTTGCAAGTTTTACGTGGCTGCTACGGGCTTAGCAAGAACCGTTCTTACCTACGCATACAAAACCACAATGATGTTTCGTCAAGTATGTGCTGTTTTAACCTTCACAAGGACCGGGCGTAGCCACACTTGTTTCAGCTAAAGTGAGAGAGACAGACACCCGCCAATCACCTTTAAGCAACGAGTGCTCCTAACGGTGAAACCAGTCTCGCGTAAGCGTACGCGTAATGTCGGTCCGGGCCGCTTCATCTCACAATACCGCCGAAGCAAAATATGACATGCTGGTAAGCAGTATGACTAGTATCGCCCACAACTCATTGTGTTCTACTCGTGTATATCATCTACGCATAGACCTGGCTCATGATGCCACTGTTGGGGAACGTAGTATTTTAAAATTTTCCTACGATCACGCAAGATCTATCTACCAGATGCATAGCAACGAGAGGGAAGAGTGTGTCTACGTACCCTCGTAGACCGAAAGCGGAAGCGTCAAGTGACGCGGTTGATGTAGTCGAACTTCTTCGCGATTCAACCGATCAAGCACGAACGTACGACACCTCCGCGTTTAGCACACGTTCAGCTTGATGACGTCCCACGAGCTCTTGATCCAGTTGAGCTTCACGGGAGAGTTTCGTCAGCACGACGGCGTGGTGACGGATATGATGTATTCACCGGCGCAGGGCTTCGCCTAAGCACTGCAACGGTATGACCGAGGTGTGTTTCTGTGGAGGGGGGCACCGCACACGGCTGGAACAATTCAACTTGTGTGTCTTTGGGTGCCCCCCTGCCCCCGTATATAAAGGAGCAAGGGAGGAGGGCCGGCCGGCCTCCTATGGTGCGGCTAGGGCAATCCTACTAGGAATAGGATTGCAATCCTATTCCTAGTAGGAGTCCATCAAGAAGGAAGAGAGGGAAAGGAAAATAGGGAGAGGTGGCGCCACCCCAATCCTAGTCCAACTAGGATCCCTAGGTGGGGCGCCGGCCAGCCTCTATGGGCTGCCTCTCTCTTTTCCTTAAGGCCCACTATGGACCATCCCCCCTCGTAGGGGGTTCCGGTAACCCCCTCCGGCAATCCAGTTAAATCCGAAACTTTTCTGGAACACTTCCGGTGTCCGAATATAGTCGTCCAATATATCAATCTTTATGTCTCGGACATTCCGAGACTCCTCGTCATGTCCGTGATCTCATCCGGGACTCCGAACTACCTTCGGTACATCAAAACTCATAAACTCATAATACCGATCGTCATCAAACGTTAAGCGTGCGGACCCTACGGGTTCGAGAACTATGTAGACATGACCGAGACTCATCTCCGGTAAATAACCAATAGCGGAACCTGGATGTTCATATTGGCTCCTACATATTCTACGAAGATCTTTTATCGGTCAAAACCGCATAACAACATACGTTGTTCCTTTTGTCATCGGTATGGTACTTGCCCGAGATTCGATCGTCGGTATCTCCATACCTAGTTCAATCTCGTTACCGGCAAGTCTCTTTACTCGTTCTGTAACACATCATCTCGTGACTAACTCATTAGTCTTTTGCTTGCAAGGCTTATTATGATGTGTGTTACCGAGAGGGCCCAGAGATACCTCTCCGACACTCGGAGTGACAAAACCTAATCTTGATCTATGCCAACACCACGAATACTTTCAGAGACACCTGTAGAGCATCTTTATGATCACCCAGTTACGTTGTGACGTTTGATAGCACACAAGGTGTTCCTACGGTATTCGGGAGTTACATAATCTCATAGTCATAGGAACATGTATAAGTCATGAAGAAAGCAATAGCAGTAAAACTAAACGATCAAAGTGCTATGCTAACGGATGGGTCTTGTCCATCACATCATTCTCCTAATGATGTGATCCCGTTGATCAAATGACAACTCATGTCTATGGCTAGGAAACATAACCATCTTTGATCAATGAGCTAGTCTAGTAGAGGCATACTAGGGACATACTGTTTTGTCTATGTATCCACACATGTACTAAGTTTTCGGTTAATACAATTCTAGCATGAATAAAAGACAATTATCATGATATAAGGAAATACAAATAACATCTTTATTATTGCCTCTAGGGCATATTTCCTTCAGATCGCACCATATCTAATAAAGTACACTTATGACGTTCAGACACACCATTACGCTGAGGTGTTCCAGGTGGCGTGAGTTGTGAAACTATTCCACATTGTTTCAAATAAAGACCAAACTCGTAACTTCAAATATTCGCCTCCACGATCAGATCGTAGAAACTTTATTTTCTTGTTACGATGATTCTCTACTTCGCTCTGAAATTCTTTGAACTTTTCAAATGTTTCAGACTTGTGTTTCATTAATTAGATATACCCATATCTGCTCAAATCATCAGTGAAGGTCAGAAAATAATGATACCCACCGCGAGCCTCAACACTCATCGGTCCACATACATAAGTATGTATAATTTCCAACAAATTTGTTGCTCACTCCATTGTTCCGGAGAACGGAGTTTTAGTCATCTTGCCCATGAGGCATGGTTCGCAAGCACCAAGTGATTTATAATCAAGTGATTCCAAAAGTCCATCACTATGGAGTTTCTTCATGCGATTTATACCAATATAACCTAAACGGCAGTGCCACAAATAAGTTGCACTATCATTTATTACCATTGCATCTTTTGGCTTCAATATTATGAATATGTGTCTTACTATGATCGAGATCCAACAAACTATTTTCATTGGGTGTATGACCATCGAAGGTTTTATTCATGTAAACAAAATAACGATTATTCTATGACATTAAATGAATAACCGCATTGCAACAAACATGATCAAATCATATTCATGCGCAAATGCCAAATAACATTTATTTAGGTTCTACACTAATCCCGAAAGTATAGGGAGTGTGCGATGATGATCATAACAAACTTGGAACCTCTTCCAACACACATCGTCACTTCACCTTTAACTAGTCTCTGTTCATTCTGCAACTCTCGTTTCGAGTTACTAATTTTAGCAACTGAACCGGTATCGAATACCCAGGGGTTGCTATGAACACTAGTAAAGTACACATCAATAATATGTATATCAAATATACCTTTGTTCACTTTACCATCATTCTTATGCGCCAAGTATCTAGGGCAGTTCCACTTCCAGTGACCATTTCCTTTGTAGTAGAAGCACTTAGTTTCAGGCTTGAGTTTAGCTTTGGGTTTCTTCACGGGAGTGACAACTTGCTTATCATTCTTCTTGAAGTTCCCCTTATATCCCTTTGCCCTTTTCTTGAAACAAGTGGTCTTGTTAACCATCAACACTTGATGCTCTTTCTTGATTTCTACCTTCGCTGATTTCAGCATGGCGAAGAGCTCGGGAATTACTTTCGTCATCCCTTGCATATTATAGTTCATCACGGAGTTCTACTAACTTGGTGATAATGTCTAGAGAACTTTGTCAATTACTATCTTATCTGGAAGATTAACTCCCACTTGATTCAACCAATTGTAGTACCCAGACAATCTGAGCACATGCTCACTGGTTGAGCTATTCTCCTCCATCTTGTAGGCAAAGTACTGTCAGAGGTCTCATACCTCTTGACACGGGCATGAGTATGAAATACTAATTTCAACTCTTGGAACATCTTATATGCTCCGTGGCGTTCAAAATGTTTTTTAAGTCCCGGTTCTAAGCCGTAAAACATGGTGCACTAAACTATTAAGTAGACATCATATTGAGCTTTGCCAAACGTTCATAATGTTTGCATCTGCTCCTGCAATGGATCTGTCACCTAGCGGTGCATCAAGGACATAATACTTCTGTGCAGCAATGAGGATAATCCTCATATCACGGACCTAGTCCGCATCATTGCTACTAACATCTTTCAACTTAGTTTTCTCTATGAACATTTCAAAAACATAGGGGAGCCATAATGCGAGCTATTGATCTACAACATAATTTGCAAATACTATCAGGACTAAGTTCATGATAAATTAAAGTTCAATTAATCATATTACTTAAGAACTCCCACTTAGATAGACATGTTGGAAATATGCCCTAGAGGCAATAATAAAATGATGATTATTATATTTCCTTGTTCATGATAATTGTCTATTGTTCATGCTTTAATTGTATTATCCGGAAACAGTAATGCATGTGTGAATACATAGACCACAACATGTCCCTAGTGAGCCTCTAGTTGACTAGCTCGTTGATCAATAGATGGTTACGGTTTCCTGACCATGGACATTGGATGTCATTGATAACGGGATCACATCATTAGGAGAATGATGTGATGGACAAGACCCAATCCTAAGCCTAGCATAAGATCGTGTAGTTCGTATGCTAAAGCTTCTCCAATGTCAAGTATCCTTTCCTTAGACCATGACATTGTGCAACTCCTGGATACCATAGGAGTGCTTTGGGTGTGCCAAACGTCACAACGTAACTAGGTGGCTATAAAAGTACACTAAGGGTATCCCTGAAAGTATCTGTTGGGTTGGCATGAATCGAGACTGGGATTTGTCACTCCGTATGACGGAGAGGTATCTCTGGGCCCACTCGGTAAGACATCATCGTAATGAGCTCTATGTGACTAAGGAGTTGGTCACGGGATGATGTGTTACGGAACGAGTAAAGAGACTTGCCGTAACGAGATTGAACAAGGCATCGGTATACAGATGATCGAATCTCGGGCAAGTGCTATACCGGTAGACAAAGGGAACCGTATAAGGGATTGATTGAATCCTTGACATCGTGGTTAATCCGATGAGATCATCGTGGAACATGTGGGAGCCAACAAGGGTATCCAGATCCCGCTGTTGGTTATTGGCCGGAGAGATGTCTCGGCCATGTCTGCATGGTTCTCGAACCCGTAGGGTCTACACACTTAAGGTTTGATGACGCTAGGGATGGCAGTTTTGCCCATGGGTATGGGTACCCGCGGGTACCCTACCCGAAAATAGTGGGCATGGGTGAGACTTTCTACCACTTCATACCCATGGGTATGGGTATCCATACCCGCAAAATGCATGGGTAGGGTATGGGTATGAAATTATACCCATGGGTAACCCAATGGATACCCAGAAAATTAATTAATAAATAAAACCCTATAATATGTGAATAAATAATTATATTGAGTTCTTAACTAGCCCACGGACCACAGGCCCATAGCTGTCCATCGCCCCATACCCCTCGTATACCTACAATAGTTATCTTCTCTGCTTTTCCTTGAGCTTTGAAGATGAAGCAATCAAGAGCCGGGTTACTGAATCCTCGTCGATTCATCCGCAACTAAGGCTATATATTGTACCCACCAGACGGGTACCTGAATTTAAACCTTCTTTTCATCTTACCTTTGTCATGTCAATGATATATATTGTATCCACCGGATACCCATTGGGTATAGGATACCCGACGGGTATGGGCATGGGTACCAATTTGCGCCCATGGGTAGTGAAGTGGGTGGGTATAGAGAAAAGATTTGGGTATGGGTTTGGGTAGAAAAGTGTTGTACCCGCCCATACCCTACCCATTGCCATCCCTAGATGACGCTAGGGTCATAGGGAATAGATGTACATGGTTACCGAATGTTGTTCGGAGTCCCGGATGAGATCTCGGATGTCACGAGGAGTTTTGAAATGGTCCGGAGGTAAATATTTATATATGGGAAGTCATCATACGGTCGCCGGAAAGGTTCGGGGGTTACCGGTATTGTACCGGGACCACCGAGGGGTTTCGGGGGGGGGGGGG
>LR738714.1:577824046-577937528 GCA_902687465.1 Secale cereale
GTATTTGGAGAGGGACCAGCCCCTAAGTGGGCTGGGCACCTCCCCCCTAGGGCCCATGCGCCTAGGGTTTGGGGGAAACCCTAAGGGGGGGGGCCCTTGCCTTGGGGGGCAAGGCACCCCATCTGGCCACCGCCCCCTCCTCAGATTAGATCTGAGGGGGCCGGCCCCCCTCTCCCTTGCCCCTATATATATGTGGGGGGTGGGAGGGCAGTTGCACCCAAGTCCTGGCGCAGCCCTCCCCCTCTCCCAACTCCTTCTCCTCTCTCGCGGTGCTTGGCGAAGCCCTGCAGGATTGCCACGCTCCACCACCACCACGCTGTTGTGCTGACGCTGGACGGAGTCTTCCCCAACCTCTCCCTCTCTCCTTGCTGGATCAAGGCGCGGGAGACGTCACCGGGTTGCATGTGTGTTGAACATGGAGGCACCGTTGTTCGGTGCTTAGATCAGATTCGGCCGCGATCTGAATCGCTTCGTGCACGACTCCACCGACCGCGTTCTTGCAACACTTCCACATCGCGATCTTCAAAGGTATGAAGATGCACTCCCCTCTCGTTGCTAGTAATCTCCATAGATGGATCTTGGTGATACGTTGGATTTTTATTTTATTTTCTGCAACGATCCTCAACAGTGGTATCAAAGCTAGGTCTATGTTATGCACGAGTAGAACACAAGTTGTTGTGGGCGTAATCATGTCAATTTACTTGCCGCTACTAGTCTTATCTTGATTCGGCGGCATCGTGGGATGAAGCGGCCCGGACCGACCTTACACGTACGCTTACGTGAGACAGGTTCCACCGACTGACATGCACTAGTTGCATAAGGTGGCTAGCGGGTGTGTGTCTCTCCCACTTTAGTCGGATCAGATTCGATGAAAAGGGTCCTTATGAAGGGTAAATAGAAATTGGCATATCACATTGTGGTTTTGACGTAGGTAAGAAACATTCTTGCTAGAAACCTATAGCAGCCACGTAAAAACTTGCAACAACAATTAGAGGACATCTAGCTTATTCTTGCAGCATGTGCCATGTGATGTGATATGGCCAAAAGGATGTGATGAATGATATATATGTGATGTATGAGATTGATCATGTTCTTGTAATAGGAATAACGACTTGCATGTCGATGAGTATGACAACCGGCAGGAGCCATAGGAGTTGTCTTATTTTATTGTATGACCTGTGTGTCATTGAAAACGCCATGTAATTACTTTACTTTATTGTTAACCGTTAGCCATAGTGGTAGAAGTAATGTTTGGCGAGACAAATTCATGAAGACACGATGATGGAGATCATGGTGTCATGCCGGTGACGATGATGATCATGGAGCCCCGAAGATGAAGATCAAAAGGAGCAAAATGATATTGGCCATATCATGTCACTATTTGATTGCATGTGATGTTCATCATGTTTTGCATCTTATTTGCTTAGAACAACGGTAGTAAATAAGATGATCTCTCACTAAAATTTCAAGAATTATGTTCCCCCTAACTGTGCACCGTTGCTAAGGTTCGTTGTTCCGAAGCACCACATGATGATCGGGTGTGATAGGTTCCAACGTTCGCATACAACGGGTGTAAGCCAGATTTACACACGCGATACACTTAGGGTTGACTTGATGAGCCTAGCATGTACAGACATGGCCTCGGAACACGGAAGTCCGAAAGGTCGAACATGAGTCGTATAGAAGATACGATCAACATGAAGATGTTCACCGTTGATGACTAGTCCGTCTCACGTGATGATCGGACACGGCCTAGTCGATTCGGATCATGTAACACTTAGATGACTAGAGAGATGTCTATTTGAGTGGGAGTTCATTAAATTTGTTTAGATGAACTTAATTGTCATGAACATAGTCTAAAATCTTTACAATATGTCTTGTAGATCAAATGGCCCATGCTAATGTTGCCCTCAACTTCAACGCGTTCTAGAGAAAATCAAGCTGAAAGACGATGGTAGCAACTATACAGATTGGGTCCGTAACTTGAGGATCATCCTCATAGCTACCAAGAAAGCATATGTCCTTGAAGCACCGCTAGGTGATGAACGCGTTTTCCCAGCAACTCAAGACGTTATGAACGCCAGGCAGTCACGTAGTGATGATTACTCCCTGGTTCAGTGCGGCATGCTTTACAGCTTAGAATCGAGGCTCCAAAAGCGTTTTGAGCAGCACAGAGCATATGAGATGTTCCAAGAGCTGAAAGTGGTTTTCCAGGCTCATGCCCGAGTTGAGAGATATGAAGTCTCCGACAAGTTCTATAGTTGTAAGATGGAGGAGAATAGTTCTGTCAGCGAGCATATATTCAAAATGTCTGGGTTGCATAATCGCTTGTCTCAGTTGGGAGTTAATCTCCCAGATGACGCAGTCGTTGATAAAATCCTCCAGTCGCTCCCACCTAGCTACAAGAGCTTTGTGATGAACTTCAATATGCAAGAGATGGAGAAGTCCATTCTCGAGGTATATTCAATGCTGAAATCAGCGGAGGTGGAGATCAAGAAAGAACATCAAGTGTTGATGGTGAATAAAATCACTAAGTTCAAGAAAGGCAAGGGTAAGAAGAACTTCAAGAAGGACGACAAAGGAGTTGCCGCGCCCGGTAAGCCAGTTGCCGGGAAGAAGCCAAAGAATGGACCCAAGCCTGAGACTGAGTGCTTTTATTGCAAGGGAACGGGCCATTGGAAGCGGAATTGCCCCAAATACTTAGCAGATAAGAAGGCCGACAACGTCAAAGGTATATGTGATATACATGTTATTGATGTGTACCTTACCAGCGCTCGTAGTAGCTGATGGGCCTCGAACCCCTCGTTGGTTACCCCAAGTGGAAGGTGTAAGATGAAGTAAGTAGAAGTGTTTTCCCTTAGCAAAGATGCCAAGGATCGAATCCCCAGAGACTCCTAGGTTCAACAAGTAGGTGTCAACTACTACGGCGCCAGATTAGTAGCAATCAACGAGGACCTGCACACAGATACAAATAACTTTGCTCCCAACGAGTACAGAGAGGTTTTTAATCCCTCCGGCCTCGTAGTTCACAAAGGATTAAAAGCAATGATAGTAGTGATAGATAGTGTTTTGCAATAGTAAATAATAACGAAAAGTAAATAGTGGATGTGATCAATGATGGTAATATGGATCGTAGTCTCATGATGTTCACTAGTGATGTCTCTCTCCCAAAAGACGATAAAACAGCTATGTGAGGTAAACAAATTACAGCTGGGCAATTGACAGGACCACGAACGCAAACCAATGCTGACTACATTGCAAAAAAGGTTGAGGTTCAAAGCATGGGCGGTACGCCAAAGTAAGTAGACCGAAATCCATCAATATCTACTACTAATCATCCACCTTGAGATACCTATCCAGAACATCTCGCTGGTATTAAGTTGCGAGTCCCACCCATAGTGTAAACTCAATGCAACAGACAACTGCATTAAAAGAACTTTGCGTAAAGTAAACAATCCTTGCACCCGCGGGCACAAGCACCGTTGTTTTCCCCCTTGTGGCAACATCACATCCCCTAGACTCATGTTTCTGTCACTCAAGCTAGTCATCGAGGGGCATGAACCCACAATCGAGCATAACGTTCCCTCTTGGAGTCACTACCTATTACTCGGCCAAAGCAATAAATAACAACGGAGAACATGCAAGAATTACTTATGAACAAAAATATAAAAGAGGTAGATCAAATATATTACTCAAGATCAATCTGAACATAATCTCATAATCCATCGGATCCCAGCAAACTCAACATAGCAACAGCATAAGGATTACATAGGTGCCTCGATCATGTAGGGCAGCTCACGAGGACTAATTAGTGAAGCACAAGAACGGGAGGAGAACATCACATAGCTACTGGTCATGGACTCATGGTCCAAGGGAGACTACTCACGAGTCATCCCGGAGGCGTCCATGGTGGTGGAGAAGCTCCCGGTGGTGATCCTCCCCTCCGGCAGGGTGCCGGGAAGAGTTCTCCTGGTGCTCCCGATCTTGGAAGCGGCGGCGGCGGCGGAACAGAGATGGGATCGCGAAAAGAGTTCCTGTTCTGAGGGTTTCGGAGGACCCTTTAAATATATGCCAAAGTAGGGCATCGGGGGAGCTTCGGGGGGCCCAGGCGCCCCCCCCGGCGCGGCCCAAGGGGGGGGGGCGCCGCCAGGGCGCCTGGAGCCCTGGTGGCCCCCCCAGGCTGCCCTTCGGACGCAGTGTTGTTTCCGGAACGCTGATTTTTTATATAATTTTTCTGGATTTTTCTGGGCAGTTCTCGAAACGTGAAAACCTGAAATACAAAAACAGCCGAAAACAGAAACTGGCACTGGGGTGCACTGGATTAGTAAGTTAGTCCAAATATGATCAAAAGTGTATGGAAGTGTATGAATATCATAGCAATATCACCCAAAAGTGGCATGGAGCAAGCAGAAATTATAGATACGTTTTGGACGTATCAGTAGCTCCTGGGTATTTGATACCGGTGCAGTTGCTCACATTTGTAACTCAAAGCAGGAGCTGCGGAATAAGCGGAGACTGGCGAAGGACGAGGTGATGATGCGCGTTGGGAATGGTTCCAAGGTCAATGTGATCTCTGTCGGCACGCTACCTCTGGATCTACCTTCGGGATTAGTTTTAAACCTCAATAATTGTTATTTAGTACCAGCTTTGAGCATGAACATTGTATCTGGATCTCGTTTAATGCGAGATGGCTACTCATTTAAATCTGAGAATAATGGTTGTTCTATTTATATGAGAGAATTTTTTTTATGGTCATGCCCCGCTGGTCAATGGTTTATTCTTATTGAATCTCGAACGTAATGTTACACATATTCATAGTGTGAATACCAAAAGATGTAAGGTTGATAATGATAGTCCCACATACTTGTGGCACTGCCGCCTTAGCCGTATTGGTGTCAAACGTATGAAGAAGCTCCATGCAGATGGACTTTTAGAGTCTCTTGATTATGAATCATTTGACACGTGAACCATGCCTCTTGGGGAAGATGACCAAGACTCTGTTCTCCAGAACAATGGAGCGAGCAACCAACTTATTGGAAATCATACATACTGATGTGTGCGGTCCAATGATTGTTGAAGCTCGCGGTGGCTATAGTTATGTTCTCACCCTCACTGATGACTTACGTAGATATGGGTATGTCTACTTAATGAAACACAAGTCTGAGACATTTGAAAAGTTTAAGGAATTTCATAATTAGGTTGAGAATCAACGTGACAGAAAAATAAAGTTCTTACGATCAGATCGTGGAGGAGAATATTTAAGTCATGAATTTGGCACGCACCTAAGGAAATGTGGAATTGTTTCACAATTGATGCCGCCTGGAACACCTCAGCGTAACGGTGTGTCCGAACGTCGTAATCGTACTCTGTTGGACATGGTGCGATCTATGATGTCTCTTACCGACTTACCCCTATCTTTTGGGGGTTATGCTTTAGAGACTGCCGCATTCACTTTAAATAGGGCACCGTCTAAATCCGTTGAGACGACACCGTATGAACTATGGTTTGGGAAGAAACCTAAGTTGTCGTTTCTAAAAGTTTGGGGATGCGATGCTTATGTAAAGAAACTTCAACCTGAAAAGCTCGAACCCAAACCAGAAAAATGCGTCTTCATAGGATACCCTAAGGAAACTATTGGGTATACCTTCTACCTCAGATCTGAAGGCAAGGTCTTTGTTGCCAAGAATGGACCCTTTCCGGAGAAAGAGTTTCTCTCGAAAGATGTAAGTTGGAGGAAAGTAGAACTCGATGAGGTGATTGTCACCCCTCTCGAACCGGAAAGTAGCGCATCGTAGGAAGATGTTTCAGTGGTGCCTGCACCGACTAGAGAGGAAGGTAATGATAATGATCATGAATCTTTGGATCAAGTTACTGTTGAACTTCGTAGGTCCACGAGGACACGTTCCGCACCAGAGTGGTACGGCAACCTTGTCCTGGAAATCATGTTGTTGGACAACGGTGAACCTTCGAACTATGAAGAAGCGATGGCAGGCCCAGATTCCAACAAATGGCTTGAAGCCATGAAATCCGAGATAGGATCCGTGTATGATAACAAAGTATGGACTTTGGTTGACTTGCCCGATGATCGGCGAGCCATAGAAAATAAATGGATCTTTAAGAAGAAGACTGACGCGGATGGAAATGTGACCATCTATAAGGCCCGGCTTGTCGCTAAAGGTTATCGACAAGTTCAAGGGATTGACTACGATGAGACTTTCTCTCCCGTAGTGATGCTGAAGTCCGTCCGAATCATGTTAGCAATTGCCGCATTCTATGATTATGAGATATGGCAAATGGACGTCAAAACGACATTCCTTAACAGCTTCCTTAAGGAAGAACTGTATATGATACAGCCGGAAGGTTTTGTCGATCCTAAGAATGCTAACACGGTATGCAAGCTCCAGCGCTCCATCTATGGGCTGGTGCAAGCATCTCGGAGTTGGAACATTCGCTTTGATGAGGTGATCAAAGCGTTTCGGTTCATACAGACTTATGGAGAAGCCTATATTTACAAGAAAGTGAGTGGGAGCTCTGTAGCATTTCTCATATTATATGTGGATGACATATTGCTGATGGGAAATGATGTAGAACTCTTGGAAAGCATAAAGGCCTACTTGAATAAGTGTTTTTCAATGAAGGAGCTTGGAGAAGCTACTTACATATTAGGCATCAAGATCTATAGAGATAGATCGAGACGCCTCATTGGTCTTTCACAAAGCACATACCTTGACAAGATATTGAAGAAGTTCAATATGGATCAGTCCAAGAACGGGTTCTTGCCTGTATTGCAAGGTGTGAAATTGAGCACAGCTCAATGCCCGACCTTGGCAGAAGATAGAGAACAGATGAGTGACATCCCCTATGCCTCAGCCATAGGTTCTATTATGTATGCTGATACGTCTCCAACGTATCTATAATTTTTGATTGTTCCATGCTATTATTTATCAAGTCTTGGATGTTTAATGGGCTTTATCATTCACTTTTATATCATTTTTGGGACTAACCTACTAACCCAAAGGCCCAGTCCAGATTGCTGTTTTTTTTGCCTATTTCAGGGGTTTGCAGAAAAGGAATGTCAAACGGAGTCCAAATGGAATGAAACCTTCGCAGGAGATATTTTTGGAGAAAATCACGCAGGATAGACTTCGGGGACAAGCCAGGAGACAGGGGGCCCACCCTCAAGGGTGGGGGCGCGCCCCCTTCCCAGGGCGCGCCCCCCTGCCTCGAGGGCAGGCCCGGTGGCCCCTGGTGCCCCTCTTCCTCCTATATATGCCTACGTACCCCAGAAACTCCAGACATAGAGAGAAAACCCTAATTCCACCGCCGTACCTGCTGTTCCCGTGGAGATCCCATCTTGGAGCCTGTTCCGGGAAGGGGATCCATCACGGAGGCCTTCATCATCATCATCATCGCCCTCACCATGAGTTGTGAGTAGTTTACCACAGACCTTCGGGTCCATAGCTAGTATCTAGATGGCTTCTTCTCTCTCTCCGGATCTCAATACAAAGTTCTCCTCGGTCTTCGAGGAGATCTATTCGATGTAATATCTTTTTGCGGTGTGTTTGTCGAGATCCGATGAATTGTGAGTTTATGATCAAGGTTATCTATGAAAGATATTTGGTTCTTATCTGAACTTTTTATGTGTGCTCATAATATCCTTGCAAGTCTCTTCAAATTATTGGTTTGGTTTGGCCTACTAGATCTATAGTTCTTGCAATGGGACAAGTGCTTGGCTTTGGGTTCAATCTTGCGGTGTCCTTTCCCAGTGACAGTAGGGGCAGCAAGGCACGTATTGTATTGTTGCCATCGAGGATAAAAAGATGGGGTTTTCATCATATTGCTTGAGTTTATCCCTCTACATCATGTCATATTGCTTAAGGCGTTACTCTGTTCGTATGAACTCAATACACTAGATGCATGCTGGATAGCGGTCGATGTGTGGAGTAATAGTAGTAGATGCAGGCAGGAGTCGGTCTACTTGTCTCGGACGTGATGCCTATATACAATGATCATGCCTAGATAGTCTCATAATTATTCGCTTTTCTATCAATTGCTCGACAATAATTTGTTTACCCACCGTAGAATATCGCTATCATGAGAGAAGCCACTAGAGAAAACTATGGCCCCTGGGTCTATCTCTATCATATTACTTTCCCGTTAATTTCTTTTGCCGTTATTTATTTGCTGTTTTATTAAACCAAAAATACCAAAAATATGAACTATCATCTCTATCAGATCTCACTATCGTAAGTGACCGTAAAGGGATTAACAACCCCTTATCGCGTTGGCTGCGAAGTTCTTATTTGTTTGTGCAGGTGCGAGGGACTGGCGCGTGGTCTCCTACTGGATTGATACCTTGGTTCTCAAAAACTGAGGGAAATACTTACGCTACCGTGCTGCATCTCCCTTTCCTCTTCGAGGGAATACAACGCAAGCTCAAGAGGTAGCAAGAAGAATTTCTGGCGCCGTTGCCGAGGAGGCTTACGCAAAAATCATATACCAAGTACCTATCACAAACCCTTATCCTTCGCATTACATTTATTTGCCTCTTGTTTTCCTCTCCCCCGCTTCACCTTTGCCGTTTTATTCGCCCTTCTTCTGCCATGTGTTTACCGTTCGCCTTTCAGTTTGCTTGTGTTGCTATGTGCCCTCAATTAGCTTGCATCTTCGCTTGCTAAAGTATGGATCCTCATCCACTTGCTAATCTCTTTAAGAGATCCAATTATGTTGAACCTATTGCTAGTGAGCTGCGTGCACTAGATTATCTTTATGGGGTTTTGCTTAAAACTCATGAATCTGAAAATTGTGAGGAATTGTTAAAAGAAATTCATGATAGCTTGTTAAATAAAAAGCATGATTGCAATGATGTTATTATAAATTATATGAGTGATAATTGTGCTAATGATATGCAAAACCCTAAGCTTGGGGATGCTTATTTTGCTATGCCCACTACTTGTTGCAATGATCATGATTGGGGTGATTCTTCTTATGATCTTGAAAATTTATTTAAGCCCCATGATATATATGAGATTGAAAATAGTGTTTGCAATAATATAGTGTTTGCAATAATATTGAAAGTGGGTTTGGAAGAGTGTCAACTTTATATCCCACATACTTGGAGAATGTTCAATCTTATGAAATTTTTGATAAAAGTGGGTTTGGAGAGGTCATGACTTTAGTTAATGTTAATTCCACTATTTTGGAAGAGTGTCAACTTTGCATGCATGTGGATCGTGTTGAGAATATGTTATGTGATAGCTATTTTGTTGAATTTGATCATGATCCTACATGCAATTATTATGAGAGAGGGAAATATGGTTGAAATTTTCATGTTACTAAATTACCTCTCGTTATGTTGAGATTGCTATTGTTATTTTCTCCTTCCTTGCATATGCTAGATCTTGCTTGTCTTGGTAATTTGTTTTCCTATAAGATGCCTATGCATAGGAATTATCTTAGACTTAGATGTGTTTGTCACATGTTTTATGATGCTCTCTTTGTGCTTCAATCCTTGTCTTTCATGTGAGCATCATTGAATTCTCAAGCCTATCTTAATGGCTATAGAGAAAGAGCTTGTTGGGAGGCAACCCAATTTTATATTTTTTGTTTTTGTTGCTGTTAGGGAATAAATGTTGCATCTAGCCTCTAATTAGATGTGTTTTCATGTTTTGTTTAGTGTTTGTGCCAAGTAGAACCTTTGGTAAGACTTGTGTGAAGTTTATATGATCTTGCTGTGAAAAACAGAATCATTAGCGCTCGCTAAAGTAGTCTTCAGATTTTACTGGAGAGTGCTTTTTAGTTGATTCTTTTTTATTCTGATTGGTAGACAAATTGCGAAAATGTACCAATTTATTTTGAATTTTTTGGAGTTCCAGAAGTAGGCGAACCCAACAAATTACTACAGACTATTCTGTTTTTGACAGATTCTGTTTTTCGTGTGTTGTTTGCTTATTCCGATGCATCTATGAGTAATATTGGAGGATATGAACCATAGAGAACTTGGAGTACAGTAGGTTTAAGACCAATATAAACAATGAATGAATTCCTTGCTGTACCTTTGAATGGTGGTTTGCTTTCTCTTACTAACGGAGCTCACGAGAATTTTTTGTCTAAGTTTTGTGTTGTGAAGTTTTCAAGTTTTGAGTATTTCTTTGATGGACTATGGAACAAGGAGTAGCCAAGGCCTAAGCTTGGGGATGCCCATGGAACCCCAAGTAAATTCAAGATAATCAAAAGCCTAAGCTTGGGGATGCCCCGAAAGGCATCCCCTCTTTCGTCTTCATCCATCGGTAACTATACTTGGAGCTATATTTTTATTCGCAACATGCTATGTGTTTTGCTTGGAGCGTCTTGTATAATTTGAGTCTTTGCTTGTTAGTTTTCCACAATCATCCTTGCTGGACACACCTATTTCAGAGAGTTACATATGCCCTAGAAATTGTTAGAACACTCTATATGCTTCACTTATATCTTTTGAGTTGAATAGCTTTTGCTCTAGTGCTTCACTTATATCTTTTAGAGCACGGTGGTGGTAATATTTTGTAGAAATTGTTGAGCTCTCATGCTTCACTTAGATCTATTTGAGAGTCTATTAAAACAGCATGGTAAAGTGTTTAGGCTAAAGAAACTAGTCTTCACATGATAAACATCCAATGTCAATGTAGTAGAATTTTTTCACATCAAGTGCATTGAGTAGAAAGAGATGTTGGATGCTTGATAAACGTTTTGAGACATGAGGATGGTGATATTAGAGTCATGCTAGTGGAGTAATTATGAAATTGAGAAATATTTGTGTTAAAGTTGGTGATTCCCGTAGCATGCACGTATGGTGAACCGTTGCGTGACTAAGTTAAAGCATGAGGTATTTGTAGAGTGTCAACCTTTGTGTGGAGGTCGGGGGCGCGCGATGGTTAACTCCTACCAACCTCCCCCCTAGGGGCATGCATTGATTGCTTTGTTTTGATGACTCGTAGATTTTTTGCAATAAGTATATGAGTTCTTATGACTAATGTCAAGTCCATGGATTATACGCACTCTCACCCTTCCACCATTGCTAGCCTCTCTTGTACCACGCAACTTTCGCAGGTGCCATAAACCCACTATATATCCTTCCTCAAAACAGCCACCATATTGTTCCTCCAAACAGCAACCATACCTACCTATCATGGCATTTCCATAGCCATTCCGAGATATATTGCCATGCAACTTTCCACCGTTCCGTTTATATGACACGCATCATATTGTCATATTGCCATTGCATGATCATGTAGTTGACATTGTATTTGTGGCAAGGCCACCATGCATAATTTTTATACATGACACTCTTGTTTCATTACACATACCGGTACACCGCCGGAGGCATTCATATAGAGTCATACTTTGTTGTTGTAGTATCGAGTTGTAATCTTGTGTTGTAATGAAAGTGTGATGATCATCATTTATAGAGCATTGTCCCATGGGAAGGCTGAATCTATAAAGCCCCTCCGCAAAAAAAAAGAAGAAAAAACAAGAAAAAAAGAAAGGCCAAAGAAAAAAAAAGGGTCCAAAAAAAGAAAAAAAGGGAAAAAAAGAAAAAGTAAAGAAAAAGGGACAATTGCTACTATCTTTTTCCACACTTGTGCTTCAAAGTAGCACCATGATCTTCATTGTAGAGAGTCTCATGCTTAGTCACTTTCATATACTAGTGGGAATTTTCATTATAGAACTTGGCTTGTATATTCCAACGATGGGCTTCCTCAAATACCCTAGGTCTTCGTGAGCAAGCAAGTTGGATGCACACCCACTAGTTTCTTTTGTTGAGCTTTCATTCATATTTAGCTCTAGTGCATCCGTTGCATGGCAATCCCTACTCACTCACATTGATATCTATTGATGGGCATCTCCATAGCCCGTTGATACACCTAGTCGATGTGAGACTATCTCCCTCCTTTTGTCTTCTCCACAACCACCTCTATTCCACCCATAGTGCTATATCCATGGCTCACGCTCATGTATTGCGTGAAAGTTGAAAGGTTTGAAAAGATAGAGCATGAAAACAAATGCTTGGCTGAAATCGGGGTTGTGCATGATATGAATATTTTGTGTGATAACAAGGGAGCATAGCCAACACTATATGATTTTGTAGGGATAACTTTCTTTAGCCATAGTATTTTGAGAAGACGTGATTGCTTTATTAGTATTGCTTGAAGTATTGTTATTTCTTATGTCAATATAGACTTTTTATCTTGAATCCTTCAGATCTGAACATTCATGCCACAATTAAGAGAATTACATTGAAAAACTATATTGGTTAGCATTCCACATCAAAAATTCTTTCTTTATCATTTACCTACTCGAGGACGAGCATGAATTAAGCTTGGGGATGCTTGATACGTCTCCAACGTATCTATAATTTTTTATTGTTCCATGCTATTATTTATGAAGTCTTCGATGTTTAATGGGCTTTATCATTCACTTTTATATCATTTTTGGGACTAACCTACTAACCCAAAGGCCCAGTCCAGATTGCTGTTTTTTGCCTATTTCAGGGTTTTGCAGAAAAGGAATATCAAACGGAGTCCAAACGGAATGAAACCTTCGTAGGAGATATTTTTGGAGAAAATCACGCAGGATAGACTTCGGGGCCAAGCTAGAAGACAGGGGCCCACCCTCGAGGGTGGGGGTGCGCCCCTCTTCCCAGGTGTGCCCCCTGCCTCGAGGGCAGGCCCGGTGGCCCCTGGTGCCCCTCTTCCTCCTATATATGCCTACATACCCCAGAAACTCCAGACACAGAGAGAAAACCCTAATTCCACCGCCGTAGCTGCTGTTCCCGTGGAGATCCCATCTTGGAGCCTGTTCCGGGAGGGGGATCCATCACGGAGGCCTTCATCATCATCATCATCGCCCTCACCATGAGTTGTGAGTAGTTTACCACAGACCTTCGGGTCCATATCTAGTATCTAGATGGCTTCTTCTCTCTCTCTGGATCTCAATACAAAGTTCTCCTCGGTCTTCGAGGAGATCTATTCGATGTAATCTCTTTTTGCGGTGCGTTTGTCAAGATCCGATGAATTGTGAGTTTATGATCAAGGTTATCTATGAAAGATATTTGGTTCTTCTCTGAACTTTTTATGTGTGCTCATAATATCCTTGCAAGTCTCTTCAAATTATTGGTTTGGTTTGGCCTACTAGATCTATAGTTCTTGCAATGGGAGAAGTGCTTGGCTTTGGGTTCAATCTTGCGGTGTCCTTTCCCAATGACAGTAGGGGCAGCAAGGCACGTATTGCATTGTTGCCATCGAGGATAAAAAGATGGGGTTTTCATCATATTGCTTGAGTTTATCCCTCTACATCATGTCATCTTGCTTAAGGCGTTACTCTGTTCGTATGAACTCAATACACTAGATGCGTGCTGGATAGCGGTCGATGTGTGGAGTAATAGTAGTAGATGCAGGTAGGAGTCGGTCTACTTGTCTCGGACGTGATGCCTATATACAATGATCATGCCTAGATAGTCTCGTAATTATTCGCTTTTCTATCAATTGCTCAACAGTAATTTGTTTACCCGCCGTAGAATATCGCTATCATGAGAGAAGCCACTAGAGAAAACTATGACCCTCGGGTCTATCTCTATCATATTACTTTCCTGTTAATTTCTTTTGCCGTTATTTATTTGCTGTTTTATTAAACCAAAAATATAAACTATCATCTCTATCAGATCTCACTATCGTAAGTGACCGTAAAGGGATTGACAACCCCTTATCGCGTTGGCTGCGAAGTTCTTATTTGTTTGTCCAGGTGCGAGGGACTGGCGCGTGGTCTCCTACTGGATTGATACCTTGGTTCTCAAAAACTGAGGGAAATACTTACGTTACTGTGCTGCATCTCCCTTTCCTCTTCAAGGGAATACAACGCAAGCTCAAGAGGTAGCATATGCCATGCTGTGTACCAGACCTGATGTGAACCTTGCCATAAGTTTGGTGGGGAGGTACCAAAGTGATCCCGGTATGGAACACCGGACAACGGTCAAGAACATCTTGAAGTACCTGAAAAGGACTAAGGATATGTTTCTCGTTTATGGAGGTGACGAAGAGCTCGTCGTAAAGGGTTACGTCGATGCTAGCTTCGACACACATCTGGATGACTCTAAGTCACAAACCGGATACGTGTATATTTTGAATGGTGGGGCAGTCTGCTGGTGCAGTTGCAAGCAAAGCGTCGTGGCGGGATCTACATGTGAAGCGGAGTACATAGATGCTTCCGAAGCAGCGCAAGAAGGAGTCTGGATGAAGGAGTTCATCATCGACCTTGGAGTTATTCCAAGCACGTCGGGCCCGATGACTCTCTTCTGTGACAACACTGGAGCTATTGCCAATGCCCAGGAGCCCAGGTTTCACAAGAAGACCAAGCACGTCACACGCCGTTTCAACTCCATCCGAAATTATATTCAAGATGGAGACATAGATATTTGTAAAGTGCATGCAGATCTGAATGTCGCTGATCCGTTGACTAAACCTCTTCCACGAGCAAAACATTATCAACACCAGAACTCTATGGGTGTTCGATTCATCACAATGTAACTAGATTATTGACTCTAGTGCAAGTGGGAGACTGTTGGAAATATGCCCTAGAGGCAATAATAAAATGATTATTATTATATTTCCTTGTTCATGATAATTGTCTATTATTCATGCTTTAATTGTATTATCCGGAAACAATAATGCATGTGTGAATACATATACCACAACATGTCCCTAGTGAGCCTCTAGTTGACTAGCTCGTTGATCAATAGATGGTTATGGTTTCCTGACCATGGACATTGGATGCCATTGATAACGGGATCACATCATTGGGAGAATGATGTGATGGACAAGACCCAATCCTAAGCCTAGCATAAGATCGTGTAGTCCGTATGCTAAAGCTTTTCCAATGTCAAGTATCCTTTCCTTAGACCATGATATTGTGCAACTCCCGGATACTGTAGGAGTGCTTTGGGTGTGCCAAACGTCACAACGTAACTCGGTGGCTATAAAGGTACACTACGGGTATCCTCGAAAGTATCTGTTGGGTTGGCACGAATCGAGACTAGGATTTGTCACTCCGTATGATGGAGAGGTATCTCTGGGCCCACTCGGTAAGGCATCATCGTAATTAGCTCTATGTGGCTAAGGAGTTGGTCACGGGATGATGTGTTACAGAACGAGCAAAGAGACTTGCTGTAACGAGATTGAACAAGGTATCGGTATACCGACGATTGAATCTCGGGCAAGTGCTATACCGGTAGACAAAGGGATCATCGTGGTTCATCTGATGAGATCATCGTGGAACATGTGGGAGCCAACATGGGTATCCAGATCCCGCTGTTGGTTATTGGCCGGAGAGATGTCTCAGTCATGTCTGCATGGTTCCCGAACCCGTAGGGTCTACACACTTAAGGTTCGATGACGCTAGGGTTATAGGGAATAGATGTACGTGGTTACCGAATATTGTTCGGAGTCCCGAATGAGATCCCGGATGTCACGAGGAGTTCCTTAATGGTCCGGAGGTAAATATTTATACATGGGAAGTCATCATACGGTCACCAGAAAGGTTCGGGGGTTACCGGTATTGTACCGGGACCACCGAGGGGGTTCCGAGGGGTCCACCGGGAGGGTCCACCTGCCCCGGAGGGCCCTATGGGCTGTATGTGGAGAGGGACCAACCCCTAATTGGGTTGGGCGCCTCCCCTAGGGCCCATGCACCTAGGGTTTGGGGGAAACCCTAAGGGGGGCGCCCCTTGCCTTGGGGGGCAAGGCACCCCATCTGGCCGCCGCCCCCTCCTCAAATCAGATCTGAGGGGTCCGCCTCCCCTCTGCCTTGCCCCTATATATATGTGGGGGTGGGAGTGCAGCCGCACCCAAGTCCTGGCGCAACCCTCCCCCTCTCCCAACTCATTCTCCTCTCCCGCGGTGCTTGGCGAAGCCCTGCAGGATTACCACGCTCCTCCACCACCACCACGCCGTCGTGCTGCTGCTGGACGTAGTCTTCCCCAATCTCTCCCTCTCTCCTTGCTGGATCAAGGTGTGGGAGACGTCACCGGGCCGCACGTGTGTTGAACGCGGAGGCACCGTTGTTCGGTGCTTAGATCGCATTCGGCCGCGATCTGAATCGCTTCTTGTATGACTCCACCGACCGCGTTCTTGGAACGCTTCTGCATCGCGATCTTCAAAGGTATGAAGATGCACTCCCCTCTCGCTGCTAGTAATCTCCATAGATGGATCTTAGTGATACGTAGGATTTTTTTTGATTTTCTGCAACGATCCCCAACAAGACATCCCTCTAGTCATCTAAATGACCACGTAATCCAAATCAACTAAACCATGTACGATCATCATGTGAGATGGAGTAGTTTTCAATGGTGAACATCTTATGTTGATCATATCTACTATATGATTCACGCTCGACCTTTCGGTCTCCAGTGTTCCGAGGCCATGTCTGTACATGCTAGGCTCGTCAAGTTTAATCCGAGTTGTCTGTGTGTGCAAAACTGGCTTGTACCCGTTGTATGTGAACGTAGAGCTTATCACACCCGATCATCACGTGGTGTCTCGACACGACGAACTTTCGCAAAGGTGCATACTCAGGGAGAACACTTGTACCTTGAAATTTTTAAGGGATCATCTTATAATGCTACCACCGTACTAAGCAAAGTAAGATGCATAATAAGATAAACATCACATGCAATCAAAATATGTGACATGATATGGACATCATCATCTTGTGATTTTGATCTCCATCTCCAAGGCACCGTCATGATCACCATCGTCACCGGCGCGACACCTTGATCTCCATCGTAGCATCGTTGTCGTCTCGCCAACTATTGCTTCCATGACTATCGCTACCGCTTAGTGATAAAGTAAAGTAGTTACATGGCGATTGTATTTCATACAATAAATCGACAACCATATGGCTCCTGCCAGTTGCCGATAACTTTAGAAAACATGATCATCTCATACAATAATGTATAACTCATCATGTCTTGACCATATCACATCACAACATGCCCTGCAAAAACAAGTTAGACGTCCTCTACTTTGTTGTTGAAAATTTTACGTGGCTGCTATGGGCTTAGCAAGAACCGTTCTTACCTACGCATACAAAAACCAGAACGATTTTTCGTCAAGTATGTGATGTTTTAACCTTCACAAGGATCGGGCGTAGCCATACTCGATTCAGCTAAAGTCAGAGAGACAGACACCCGCCAGTCACCTTTAAGCAATGAGTGCTCGTAACGGTGAAACCAGTCTCGCGTAAGCGTACGCGTAATGTCGGTCCGGGTCGCTTCATCTCACAATACCGCCGAATCAAAGTATGACATGCTGGTAAGCAGTATGACTATTATCGCCCACAACTCATTGTGTTCTACTCGTGCATATCATCTACGCATAGACCTGACTCGTGCTACCACTGTTGGGGAACATAGTATTTCAAAAAAAATCCTACGATCACGCAAGATCTATCTACTAGATGCATAGCAACGAGAAGGGAGAGTGTGTCTACGTACCCTCATAGACCTGAAGCGGAAGCGCCTAGTGACACGGTTGATGTAGTCGAACGTCTTCGCGATCCAACCGATCAAGCACCGAACGTACGGCACCTCCGCGTTCAGCACATGTTCAACTCGATGACGTCCCACGAGCTCTTGATCCAGTTGAGCTTCACGGGAGAGTTTCGTCAGCACGACAGCATGGTGACGGAGATGATGAAACTACCGGCGTAGGCCTTCGCCCAAGCACTGCAACGGTATGACCGAGGTGTGTTTCTGTGGAGGGGGCACCGCACACGGCCAGAACAATGTTTCTTGTGTGTCTTTGGGTGCCCCCTGCCCCCGTATATAAAGGAGCAAGGGGGGAGGTGCGGCTGGCCAAGTATGGCGCGCCAGGAGTAGGATTCCTACTCCTAGTAGGAATAGGAACCCCCTTTTCCTATTCCTACTAGGAGTAGGAAAGGAAAGGGGAGAGGAGAAGGAATGGAGAGGGGGCGCTTCCCCCCTTTTCCTAGTCCAACTAGGAACCCTAGGGGGGTGCGGTCAGCCCTATGGGCTGCCCCTCTCTTTCCCTCAATGGCCCACTATGGCCCATACTCCCTCGGGGGGGGGGGGGGTCCGGTAACCCCCTCCGGCACTCCGTAACACCCGGAACACTTCCGGTGTCCGCATATAGTTGTCCAATATATTAATCTTTATGTCTCGGACATTCCGAGACTCCTCGTCATGTCCGTGAGCTCATCCGAGACTCCGAACTACCTTCGGTACATCAAAACTCATAAACTCATAATACCGATTATCATCAAACGTTAAGCGTGCGGACCCTACGGGTTCGAGAACTATGTAGACATGACCGAGACTCATCTCCGGTCAATAACCAATAGCGGAACTTGGATGCTCATATTGGCTCCTACATATTCTACGAAGATCTTTATCGGTCAAACTGCATAACAACATACGTTGTTCCCTTTGTCATCGGTATGTTACTTGCCCGAGATTCGATCGTCGGTATCTTAATACCTAGTTCAATCTCGTTACCGGCAAGTCTCTTTACTCGTTCCATAATACATCATCTCGTGACTAACTCAGTAGTCATTTGCTTGCAAGGCTTATTATGATGTGTATTACCGAGAGGGCCCAGAGATACCTCTCTGACACTCGGAGTGACAAATCCTACTCTTGATCTATGCCAACACCACGAACACCTTCGGAGACACCTGTAGAGCATCTTTATAATCACCCAATTACGTTGTGATGTTTGATAGCACACAAGGTGTTCCTCCGGTATCCGGGAGTTGCATAATCTCATAGTCATAGGAACATGTATAAGTCATGAAGAAAGCAATAGCAGTAAAACTAAACGATCATAGTGGTAAGCTAACGGATGAGTCTTGTCCATCACATCATTCTTCTAATGATGTGATCTCATTGATCAAATGACAACTTATGTCTATGGCTAGGAAACATAACCATCTTTGATCAATGAGCTAGTCTAGTAGATGCATACTAGGGACACTCTGTTTTTGTCTATGTATTCAAACATGTACTAAGTTTCTGGTTAATACAATTCTAGCATGAATAATAAACATTTATCATGATATAAGGAAATAAATAATAACTTTATTATTGCCTCTAGGGCATATTTCCTTCAGTATGTTCTCCTCTTTCTTCCTCCCTTCAATCCATTAGGGTTCCTGCAAGTTCGCCGGAGTTCGTCTTCTTCTTTCTCTGCAGTTATGATTTTTTCTGTTGAACTTGATACTCCTCTGCGCAATGGTGTTCATAGTATCTCTTTGTCAATACTGTAACATCTCATCTGCACGAAAAAGATCGATCTACTCCATGAACTGCTTCATACTAATTTTAGGTCTGATTGTTCGTCATTTTAGCACCATACATCCAAGTGAGAATATTAGTCTGTGAAACTTGCGCGGTAGCAGCTTTAATCACTTGTCTTGATCTTGAATATATATCCTCATTGTAATAGATCCCATCTGGACCTTCTTGCTTTCTCGCCACCACCACCTTAATTTTTGTTTTTTACTTTATTTTCTGAACTGTTGTAGATCCAAAGTTACAGCTTCAATCTGTGAAACCTGTTTGTCTCAATACTTAATAAAATCTGCTTTCTTGAGTATCAGTTCTTGTCATGGCGGCTTATCTCACCGATTTATAGCTACCCATATGTCATTAGGCCCCATTTAAGCCGTCGTGCTGAACATATATTGTAGTCTGATTTCCGACTTAATGAACCAATTTTGAACCGACAAAAATGTTTCCTTCTTTTAGGCTTCTTTGTTCACAATGCCGCCGAAGACAGTCACTACGTGCAACTGGGTTCCCTCTATTGTCTCCGAGGCTACATTTGTTGATTTTGTCAAAATTGGGTATCTGCCGAAAAAATCCGTTATGCATTACCGCGCCCCTAAACCGGGCGAAGAGAGACCTCATCCAAAGGACGATGAAGTTATTGTCTTTACTGATCACATGAACCGGTGTTTTTCACCACCCGACTCTAAGTTCTTCCGGGATGTTCTGCACTTCTTTCAGCTCCGTCCACAAGACATCGGACCCAATTCCGTGTCAAACATCTGCAACTTCCAAGTCTTCTGTGAAGTGTATCTTCAAGAGGAGCCCAACCTTGAGCTCTTCAGAGAGTATTTCTATTTAAACCGCCAAAATGAATTCACAAACGGACCCAGATTGGAACTTGGAGCCATCTCAATTCAATGAAGAAGATATTCTATCTTCCCCTATGCTTGTCTGTCGAGTCACCCCAAAGATTGGAATCAAACATGGTTTTATTGCAAAGACGCCTCCCTGGCTGATGAGAATCCGCTGCCGGGTTATCGTGTCCAGCGTTTGGACCCCAAGCATCCTCTTGCTGAGAAACTTACCACTGCGGAACGCAAAAAACTTGCTCCCACTTTTGCAAAGGTCAAGGCCCTACTAGGAAATGGGCTAACCGGAATTGACTTGGTCCGGTGTTGGATTGCCTGGCGAATCATTCCTTTGAGTCGTAGGCCCGGCTTAATGTGTGCTTACACTGGTGAGACCAAAGATCCATTACGCCACAACCCCGAGGACTTGACTGAGGATACAATCACAGAAATGACCAAGACCCTGCTGAACGAAAGCCTGGGAGACTGCGGTAAAGTGGGTCTGTACCCTTTCTGCAAGCTTAATCCAGTACCGGATTGTGAGTCTTAACTTTAACTGTAATTGCTTACTTATTGTTTGATTCTCCTGTGAACTCATACTTGCTGACTCTCGCAGGCTAAGTCGGTTTCTGGAAGAAAGCATATGATCACGAGGCTGCCAAAAAGGCCAGAGCTGTCAAGAAAGCCGCCAAGAAGGCTGTTAAAAAGACAAAGAAGAAACCAAGTACTTCTGAATTGTTTGAACTGAATGACAACTCTGATTCGGAGGTAGCCCTTGACTCTCTTGGCTCTTTTTTCAATTATCTTATTGACACTAATTATTGCGAGGATGATACGGGGGCTCAGAAATCTTGCCAAGACAGAAAATTCGACGAGTAACCCGGAAAGTAAGATTTTCACACCCTTTAGCTCTTTTGGATCCTCACTTTCTTTTGAAGCAACAACAGTATGAGAACCGGCATCAGACTCGGAACACCGGAGATGAAGAACTGTCCTCTGGCTTATCGAATACTCCGGCTCGACGGAAACGTCAAAATGAGGTCCTTCCTCACTCAAACTCTCTTTACCCGTTGGCGGGTCTCATTTGCCAACCACTGAACTCTTCCGATTCAAACTATCAGGACGTCTCTCGCTCTTCGTCTAGCGATTCATCTCAAACTCAGCTGCCGGCTTTCGAGACTGCCCCTGGGTAACAATTATTCCTTGTTTTGCTCTTCCTTATATCTTTATAACTTTCTACTAACTTATCTTATCTTGTGCGGTGGCCAAGCCAAACCCTGTAAGAGAGCAAAAGCAACTAAACCGACAACTGATCCAAAAATCATTGAGCCGGAGCAACACGTCTTAGCAACCGATGCTGAAAAGCCAACGGAGGAAACTACTCACGACGCTCCACCTAAAATTCCCGATGCCTCTCTTGACCATGCCAATATCACCTCTGTAACTGCTGAATCATCAATTCCAACTGAGCCGGCAGAGAAGCAAACTGAAGATGTGATGATTACGGGCACCGGCTTTAGAGAGCCGGGCAATCCAACTGTTCTGGCCAAACACACTACCAAACAAGAACTTGCTGAGAAACGGAAAGTAAGGTTTGATATGGCTCATTATGCACAGTTGAGCAGCAGTGAAGTGCTTTTCGGATGTCTCAGTCAAGTCCACAACAGACGTGATCTTGAAATTGATATGGTGAAGCAGATGCATAAGAAGTTTGAGGTATGAATCTTGACTAAATCATATACATCCTTCCAGCCCCCAAGTCTATTGGATATGATGTAGACTTAGAATAGCATGAGTATTTTTCATAAAATCCTTTCAAAATCGGCACACATCTTTATAGGAAATCTGACTTTGATGAACGTTGCCCCTGTAGCCCCCAAGGGCCGGCTTAATCAGTATGAATGAGTCGGTCCTATTTTTCATTGTGTATTTCTAGAACTTGCATGTATACCCTTCATAAGCCGGTGGTCAATGTTTATAGTGACGCCGGGTTAGCATAAATGAATGATAAGAGAAAAGCAATATGCATTAGCCCCCAAGTGCCAAGTATTCTTGCTTGCAAAGTGCTTGGGACTTTATTGATATGAACCAGCACCTAAAGAACACTTCAGCAGCCATTAGCCCCCAAGTGCCAAGTACTCTTGCTTGCAAAGTGCTTGGGACTTTATTGATATGAACCGGGACATAAAGAACACTTCAACAACCATTAGCCCCCAAGTGCCAAGTGTTGTTGCTTGCAAAAGGCTTGGGACTTCAATTCTTATAACCCAGAACATAATGTGTTTCACAACTCCTTGTTTTTATAGGATACCACTGCTGAATTGCAATCGCGGTTAGATTATGCAAAGGGCCGGCTGAATTTTCAAGAATCTGAGACCCAGAAGGCTGAATCAAAATTTCAATTTAGTCTGACTGAAACGGAAGAACTGAAGGCTAAATTTGAAACAGAGAAGTCTGCTTGGGCTGAAGAGAGAACCGCCTTGGTGCAGCGAGCCGAAAAGGCAGAAGCCACTCTTGAAGAGGTGACCACTGAGCTCACCGGTTTCAAGCACCGTGTATCTCAAATGACTTCAACTATCTTTGGTAAGCCGTCGTGTTGAAAATTGAATCTTTCCTTTGGTAAGATAAATCGCCGCTAATCAATTTATGACTCATGCAGCCGGCAGGAGCAGCAATCTTGCCAAAGATACACTTGTGAAGCTTGAAGCTATTTATACACTTGTTGAACAGTTGTATACTGGAGCTCAGCGCGCATTGGTTACCGTCTCTCCGTCCAAGCAGACACCAAATCTTTTAATAGATATCTTGAGGAAACTTTCTGTGCTGCCTGCCAGGATTGATGAAATGAAGCGGTCGTCTACGAGAGCCGATGCCATAACAACTTTAAGCTGGGCTAAGGCGTGGCTACCAGAGTTAGACCCAACCGGTTTAGCCACTGGCTATCCAAGTCTGAAGGAAGATGGCACGGCTTTTGACCAAAAAGACTTCGCTGCATGTGTTAAAGATATCCACCCTCTGGCCAGCCTGATTGCCAGTGAAACGGATCTGTCAAGATATCAGCCGGCTTACATCATAGAAAACCAGAAGATGCCCACTCCGGCTTACAAAGTGATGGAGCTAATCCCTCTAATCAGTAAGCATACTTTTTTCCCTGAAATTGATCCGTATGAACTTATCGATGATGAAGCTGAATTTGAAGCCTTGGCTGGCGTCAATTGGTCGTCACCGAACTTTCAGATAGATGAGGACGAAGAACCGGAGAAGGGTAATCTTGAAGCTTCAAGTTAGGAAGATTGAACGCCGGACGGTTTACATGCTTGATCCTTTAAGAAACACTTGATTTTGTCTGGCTCATAGAGTCTTGTAATAGGGTAGTAAAACTTTAATCTGTCGTGCCATTATGCATAGTTCTGCCTCTGCATAATACCGTTGATCCGCCAATTGCAGAAATACCACTTTATGCTTATGACAATGCTGACTTATGCAGATCAATTTAATCCTTATCCTCCACATAAACAGATAACAAGTGCCCCGGTGGTTCACCGCCGGGCGGGTCATGATGCCCAACCGGTGCCACTGTGGATAGATAGTCCATAACCAGGGCCGGCTTAATTACCAAGTTTAATATCTTTGCAAAAAATAATCATACCTGTAATGTATGTTTAAACGGCCGGCTTTATCAGTCTTCATGCCGTTAAAGTCTTGTAGAGCTATCGCTCCAGACATGAGATTGTTACCTTTTGGTGGCTTAGAGCCGTTTCATTAGGTCGGGTTGCAGAGACCCAGAGAGGCTTCAAATATGAGCCATAAATAGTGGCAGCTTGGCCGAACTTGCAAAAAAAAAAACGCACCACAAAAGAAAACCCACAAATAACAAAAGAACCAAAGAGAAAGAGATCAAAAAACATTTGAGGCTTTTGCAGGCCACCAAGCCAAAGGTTCTTCTTTAATGAAACTAGCCCGTTGGCCACTAGAAGGTACGTGCGTGCTGTGAGCCGGCTCTCACAGTACCCAATCGACATTTGAACCTAGACAAGTGCAGGTCTTTGCTTTAAAGATAGACTTGTATAGAGTGCGCAGGGTATAGTTGCATCTTGCATCACAGGCAGATTTACCCAAGTTTCAAGGAAGGCGACATTTTGAGCATGGATCTATCCCGACTATCTGTAAGCCGTGCTCTCACATGACAGCCGGCGTTTGAACCTTAGCAAGCTCGGGTCTTTGGTCGAATACGCCATATAAGACTGATCGCCAAGAGTTCGTCGGGTCAATCAGGATGACCTGATGGAGTTGAAGGAGCTGGGTATAGGTAGGATGACCCACAGGTTATGTCCTCTTTGGTCGAATATGCCTATGTTTGAACATAACCCGGTCAAATGGGTAGTAACGATGTGTTCTCTTTGGTCGAATACGCCTATGTTTGAATAGGAATCCCCCAAGTGACATACTTACGAATTGTTCTCATCGAGGACCTATGTTTGAGCTGTGCTATGCATCCAACTCTCTTTGGTCCCTGCGATTTGGGCATCAAGCCTCGTGAGTAAACATGTAGGATGATGACAAAGACTCAACTTCGAGGAAGTGAAACGACAGAGGCCCCGAGTTATGAGGGATGTCGGCTTTATTATATTGTTCTAGTATTTACATCATCAAATTATGTACATCATGAGAGCCGATGGCTCAAGTATAGTAAGGCCGGAGATGAGCAATATTCCACGGCCGACAGGTCTCCTCCTCTGATGTGCATGAATCCTTGTGTTCCCGAACGTCAATCGGATAGTATAACCCGTTATGCAGATTCTTGCTGACGACGAAAGGTCATTCCCAAGGCGGTGATAGTTTATGCATACCGGTTTGATCTTGGATGAGCTGGAGTACTAAATCGCCTTCTTGAAAGGTTCCGGTTTTGACCCGGCGGCTATGATACCGTCGTAAATCCTGTTGATAGATCGATGAACAAGCCGCCGCGAGATCACGCTCTTCATCCAACAAATCCAATGCATCATGACGTGCCTTGTCATTATCAGCTCCAACGTAACCGCCACTCGAGGCGAGTCATGACGGATATCACTAGGAAGAACTGCCTCAGCTCCATAGACCATGAAGAAATGTGTGTAACATGTAGATCTGTTGGGTGTTGTATTGATGCCCCATAGCACTGAAGGTAACTCCTCCACCCAACAACCCGACGTTCTCTTCAAAGGAACCATAAGCCGGGGCTTGATGCCTCGCAGAATCTCTTGATTAGCCCATTCCGCTTGACCATTAGATTGGGGTGAGCCATGGAGGAGTCAAGTCGAATATGCTCGCGTTGACAAAATTCCCTCATAGCACCCTTGGACAGATTAGTGCCATTGTCTATTATGATACTGTGGGGACAACCAAAACGGAAAATCACCTTCTTGATGAATTGAACTGTTGATTCTGCATCACACTTGCTAACCGGCTCTGCCTCAACCCACTTCGTAAATTTCTCCACTGCTACCAAAAGGTGGGTTTTCTTATCCTTGGACCTCTTAAAAGGCCCGACCATATCAAGCCCCCAAGTCACAATTGACCAAGTTATTGGAATCATTCTCAATTCTTGAGCTGGAACATGAGCACGTCATGAAAACTTCTGACAACTGTCACATCTGCTGACCAAGTCTTCAGCATCAGCATGAGCCGTCAATCAATAGAACCCATGACGAAAAGCTTTGGCTACAAGAGATTTAGAGCCGGCGTGATGACCACAATCTCCTTCATGGATCTCTCGTAGGATCTCACAACCTTCCTCAGGAGAGACGCAACGCTGAAACGCTCCTGTAACACTGCAATGGTGCAATTCCCCATTGACAATTGTCATTGACTTAGACTGTCGGGTTATCTGTCTGGCCAAAATCTCATCCTCAGGCAACTCGCCCCGGGTCATGTAAGCCAAATACGGAACCATCCAATCAGGAATAACATGAAGAGCCGCCACCAATTATGCCTCCGGTTCAGGAACATCAGGGTCCTCCTCTGTAGGTAACTTGATAGATGGGTTAATCAAAACATGCAAAAACGTGTTAGGCGGCACCGACTTACGCTGAGATCCTAACCAGCTTAAGGCATCAGCCGCCTCATTCTTCCTTTGATCAGTGTGCTCCACTTGGTAACCCTTGAAGTGTCCCGCAATAGCATCAACCTTTCGGCGATAAGCCGCCATGAGTGGATCTTTGGAATCCCAAGTGCCATAAACCTGTTGGGCTATCTATTGGAAATATGCCCTAGAGGCAATAATAAAATATTTATTATTATATTTCCTTGTTCATGATAATTGTCTAGTGTTCATTGTATTATCCGGAAATCATAATGCATGTGTGAATACATAGACCACAACATGTCCCCAGTGAGCCTCTAGTTGACTAGCTCGTTGATCAACAGATGGTTACAGTTTCTTGACCACGGACATTGGATGTCATTGATAACGAGATCACATCATTAGGAGAATGATGTGATGGACAAGACCCAATCCTAAGCCTAGCACAAGATCGTGTAGTTCGTATGCTAAAGCTTTTCCAATGTCAAGTATCTGTTCCTTAGACCATAAGATTGTGCAACTCCCGGATACCGTAGGAGTACTTTGGGTGTGCCAAATGTCACAACATAACTGGGTAGCTATAAAGGTACACTACGGGTATCCCCGAAAGTATCTGTTGGGTTGGCACGAATCGAGATTGGGATTTGTCACTCCGTATGACAGAGAGGTATCTCTGGGCCCACTCGGTAAGACATCATCGTAATGAGCTCTATGTGTATAAGGAGTTGGTCACGTGATGATGTGTTACGGAACAAGTAAAGAGACTTGCCGGTAAAGAGATTGAACAAGGTATCGGTATACCGACGATTGAATCTCGGGGAAGTGCTATACCAGTAGACAAAGGGAATCGTATACGAGATTGATTGAATCCTTGACATTGTGGTTCATCCGATGAGATCATCGTGGAACATGTGGGAGCCAACATGGGTATCCAGATTCTGCTGTTGGTTATTGGCCGGAGAGATGTCTCGGTCATGTCTGCATGGTTCCCGAACCCGTAGGGTCTACACACTTAAGGTTCGATGACGCTAGGGTTATAGGGAATGTATGTACATGGTTACCGAATGTTGTTCGGAGTCCCGGATCAGATCCCGGACGTCACGAGGAGTTCCGGAATGGTCCGGAGGTAAAGATTTATATATGAGAAGTCATCATACGGTCACCGGAAGTGTTCGGGGGTATGCCGGTATTGTACCGGGACCACCGAAGGGGTTCCGGGGGTCCACCTGCCCCGGAGGGCCCTATGGGCTGTATGTGGAGAGGGACCAGCCCCTAAGTGGGCTGGGTGCCTCCCCCTAGGGCCCATGCGCCTAGGGTTGGGGGGGGGGAACCCTAAGGGGGGCACCCCCCTTGGCTTGGGGGGCAAGCCACCCCCTCTGGCCACCGCCGCCTCCTCAGATCAGATCTGAGGGGGTCGGCCCCCCTCTCCCTTGCCCCTATATATATGTGGGGGTGGGAGGGCAGCCGCACCCAAGCCCTGGTGCAGCCCTTCCCCTCTCCCAACTCCTCCTCCTCTCCCGCGGTGCTTGGCGAAGCCCTGCTGGAGTGCCACGCTCCTCCACCACCACCACGCCGTCGTGCTGCTCCTGGACGGAGTCTTCCCCCAACCTCTCCCTCTCTCCTTGCTGGATCAAGGCGCGGGAGACGCCACCGGGCTGCACGTGTGTTGGATGCGGAGGCACCATAGTTCGGTGCTTAGATCGGATTCGGACGCAATCTGAATTGCTTCGTGTACGACTCCACTGACCGCGTTCTTGCAACGCTTCCGCATCGCGATCTTCAAAGGTATGAAGATGCACTCTCCTCTCATTGCTAGTAAACTCCATAGATAGATCTTGGTGATGCGTAGGAATTTTTTTATTTTCTGCAACGATCCCCAACACTACCAGATCTGAATCGCGAAAGCATCTTACCCGGATTAAGTTCATCTCCTTGGCCATCCGAAGATCGTGGAGCAAGGCCTCATACTCAGCTGCATTATTAGTACAAGGGAACAATAACCGGAGAACATAAGAAAATTTATCACCTCGCAGGGAAGTTAAGACAACTCCTGTAACGACCAAACCTCGAAGGATTTGAGTCTCTGTGCTTACCGTGCTAGTCCCTGGATCGAACTCGCTAGCACACACAGTATAGATGAATACCAGAATACAAGTGCATCATTTATTACAACGTATGATCCAGAGTATATAAAATAAAACAATCTGCATAGCTCATGGCTAGCTATTATTCAATCACACAGCGGAAAGTAGCAGAAAATAACGATGAGTCCCATCATAGCCCAACTGGCGATGCTGAGTGCAGACTCGCGACCCTAACGGTACCTTACTCCTCGTCTGAAAATCCTGCAACATGAGACGTTGCAGCCGTATAGGTCAATACATTGAATGTATTGGCAAGTTACACAGGAGAAGTAATAAAGCAGACCTACATGTATATGCATAGAACAACAAAGGAAGGCTTGGGGGTTTATTTTGCAGAAAGCTGATTTTGTCCTCATAACTACCTAATAGTCAATTTTTCCTTTAGTTCCTTTAATACTACAATTGAATGCACAAGGTTGAGTTGGCAAAATCAACTCCAACCTACCCATTTATTAAGTTGCCCACAAATATTATTAAGTGTCACATCTGTCAAGATCATCCAACAACTGTAATGGCATAGTCGCTCAAAATTACCCATAACCGGGGGCACGGCTAATCATGATTAGTTTTTATTACTCTGCAGAGTTTTGCACACTTTACCCACTAGACTCAACCCGAAGATTGAGACGAAGCCTTTCAGAAGTAGTCACCTCCACCCCCGGCAGCCGGTACACCTATCCATATCTACATCTGCTAGCATACCTGGGCGAGGATCCCACAACCTACTCAACTAAGCCAGAGCCCATATAGCTAGTGGTCGCGCATGGAAGCTACTAGTCATTAAGTCTGTCTGATCTTTTTGAGCCTGGGCGGCCGTCCACTTACATTCAGAGGGTAAAAACCATGATGTTCTTAAGACCACCCATCAATACCACTTCCGCCCAGAGGTGAGTTAAGTCCTGAATTACTACTCAGTTGTTAAATTTTAATAATCCTCACATAAGCTCAATGTATTCAGGAACCAACCCCGTCTACAAGCATAGCAAAACTATACCTACCACGGTTTGCAAAAGACGGGAGATAATTCAACAATATAGCTCAATTTATAACAATCCTACAATGCATAAGTTGATAGTGTGGCATGACCTACAATGCATAGAAAACAATAGGTAAAGGATTATCAACATGTAACTTGCCTTGGTTCTGGTTCAAAAGGTCACACTCCTGACAATAGCTCGCGTCGCACTCCGGACAATCTACACGTTTCACACAATATAACAAATCAATCACCGAAACTCCGATAAAGCCAAAAATAAAGCAAACAGCAAGAAAATCATTTTAAAACTCAAAACAGCAGCAAACAACATGTACAGATCATCTATATTGCACTACGATCACAATGCAAAAAGAATCACTCGATTCCGATAAACGGTTTAAAAGATATGGCCTCCGGAAGTTTTAATTCAAATTCAAACGAATTCAAATTTGAATTGTGCAAACATGTGCAAACTTGGTACTGTGATGAATATATGATTTTTGTGAGTGCATAGGAAAAAGAATCACCTAATTTGGATAAACAGAATAAAAACTACAGCTATTTGAAGTTTTGAGGAAAAACTGAAAAAGACAAAAAGAAAAACAACAGAAATCGCCTGGAACTCCTGTAGACGCCTGTAGCGAACTGCCAAGTGTCAGTTCGTGGTTGGCCCAGGTTTTCTTTTTCTTTTTCTTTTTTTTCCTCACCACGCGACAAACGGCGGCGGCGGCGGCTCGTGCGTCGACGGCGGCGCGTCTCCGGCAGGGCTCCGGTGACTTTGAGGGCACGGGCGGATGCGGCGGTGCGTTGCGGATGCTGTGGTGGTGTCGGACGGCGGCGGGGAGGCCTGTAGCGTCGGCGGCGACGAGATGAACTCCGGCGGCGGCGGACGTCGGCGGCGGGGCTCCTCCGGTGATCTCCTGCCCACTAAACCTTGTCAAAACGAAGCGCAGACGAGAGGGAGTTCTAGGGGAACCAGCGGGGTGGCCCGGCGTGTCCTTACGGCGGCGGAAACGGCGACGAACGGCGGCGGTCAATGGGTTCCGCGGCGAGATCCGTTTGCTTGAGGCGTCGCGTGCGAAGGAGGAAAAACGATGGGGAGGGCTGCGGTAGAGAGCCCTAGGGCTTAGCTTGCGCCTGGCGTCTCCAGGGTGCAAGGGATCAACTAGAGCACCGAGTCGATCCGGCTCAGCCTCGGCGTCGCGCCGTGCGCTCCAGTCCGGTCGAAGGTGGAAGAAGTGGCGCGGGGTCCACGGGTCAGCGAGATGGGAGAGCGGGTCGGGTGCGGGTCGGGTGCGGGCGTGCGATGCGCACCGCTTCGCGTGGGGGGTGGCTCGGGCTGGGCCGCGGCTGGTGCGGCTGGGCCGGCTGGCTAGCTGCTCTGCCCTGCTGGCTCGCTTCTCCTTCTTTTTTTTTAAACCAGCAGCAAAACAAAATAAATAAAATACAACACATACTATAAAATCTAAATAAAAATACCTAGACAACCAGTAAAAATAGCCCTACAGCTATAAACTACTGGAACACTAGTTCCAACACTAATGCAATTTTGTAAAATGATTTTGATGCATTTGGTCACTCAAACAACATATAAAACTACAATTAAATCATTTTCAAGATTGTAAAAATTACCAGAACATATCAAATCAACTGGAAACATTGTTCTGGACATTATGAACATTTTTAAAACCAGGGGAGAAGTCATGTTATCTCCACTCCAATTAAATTGCCTTTAGTTGCATAATGAAAAGAATATTGTAGAAAGACAAATAATGCAATAAAAATATGATATGCAAGTGAATGATCTATTAACATCCAAATTAGGAAAATTGGGATGTTACAACTCCAGCCCCCGAGCCTTCTAACTGCCTGGACCCATCAAAGTGAATAGTCTGATATGTGTTATTCGGCTTTTCGTTAGCCGCTTGAAATTCTGTCCAGTCATTGATAAAATCCATGAGTGCTTGTGATTTGATGGCCGTTCGAGGCACATATTTTAAACCATGAGGCCCAAGCTCAATGGCCCACTTGGCTACCTGACCTGTGGCTTCTCTGTTTTGGGTGATATCCCCTAAGGGAGCAGAACTCACCACAATAATAGGATGACCGAGGAAATATTGCTTGAGCTTCCGGCTTGCCATGAAGACCACATATACCAGCTTTTGGCAATGCGGATACCTCTGCTTGGACTCAATAACTACCTCGCTGATATAATAAACTGGCTGTTGAACCGGATACTCCTTGCCGGCCTCTTTCCTTTCCACAACAATGGCCACACTGACAGCCCGACTATTTGCAGCAACATATAACAACAAAGGCTCTTTGTCAATGGGAGCAGCAAAAATCGGCGGCTCAACCAATTGCTTCTCAAGTGCCTCAAACGCCTCATTAGCAGCTACACTCTAGACAAAGTTATCTGTCTTCTTCATCATCTGATACAGAGGGATAGCCTTTTCTCCTAGGTGGCTTATGGACCAGCTTAAGGCCGCAATCCGTCCTGCCAAGAGCTGGACATCATTGACACACTTTGGCCTCGCCAAGGAAGTGATAGCCTTGATTTTCTCCGGGTTAGCCTCGATGCCTCTCTTAGAAACCAAAAATCCCAAAAGCTTGCCTGTTGGAACACCAAAGACACACTTGGCCGGGTTAAGCATCATCTTGTACACCCGGAGATTGTCAAACGTCTCCTTTAAATCATCGACCATGGTCTCCTTCTTTCTGGATTTAACCACAATATCATCCACATAAGCATGAACATTACGTCCGATCTGGCTGTGAAGGCAATTCTATACACACCGCTGGTAAGTCGCCTGGGCACTCTTAAGCCCGAAAGGCATAGACACATAGCAGAAGGCTCCAAACGGAGTGATGAAAGCTGTCTTCTCCTGGTCCTTAACTGCCATCTTGATCTGATGATACCCAGAATAAGCATCCAAAAAACTCAAACGCTCACAACCCATCGTAGCATCAATAATCTGATCAATACGAGGGAGGGCGAACGGGTCAGCTAGGCAAGCCTTGTTCAAGTCCGTGTAATCCACACACATTCGCCAAGTACCGTTCTTCTTAAGCACCAAAACTGGGTTAGCCAACCACTCAGGATGAAAAACTTCAACGATGGCCACCTCTTCACCAATGGCCTTCCTTCTCTCCTCATTAAAACGGCGAAGAAACTATCTGACCGGCTTATACTTCGGATCAGTATTGAGAGTGTGCTCAACGAGTTCCCTCGGTACACCTGGCATGTCTGAAGGTTTCCATGCAAAGATGTCCCGGTTCTCACGGATGAACTCGATGAGCGCGCTTTCCTATTTTGGATCCAGATTAGCACTGATGCTGAGCTGCTTAGATGAGTCGCCAGGAACAAACTCAACTAGCTTGGTGTCGTCCGCCGACTTAAACTTTAACAAAGGGTCATGCTCTGTGGTTGGCTTATTTAAAGACATCATATCTGCAGGGTGAACATTATCCTTGTAGAATTTCAGCTCCTCTATGGCACAAACTGACTCTGCGTAAGCCACATCTCCTTCTTCACACTCCAAGGCTATCGTGCGACTCCCATGCACTATTATGGTCCCCTTGTGACCCGACATCTTAAGCTGCAGATAAACATAACACGGCCTTGCCATGAAGTTAGCATAAGCCGGCCGCCCAAACAGAGCATGATACGGGCTATGGATCCTAACAACCTCAAACGTTAGAGTTTTCGTCCTGGCATCATATTCATCCCCAAAGGTTACCTTCAAATCAATTTTGCCCACTGGGTACGCCGACTTACCAGGCACCACTCCATGGAAAACCATATTGGACGGTCTAAGATTCTTGTCAGTTAATCCCATACGACGGAAAGTATTATAGTAAAGGATATTGATATTGCTGCCTCCATCCATGAGCACCTTACTAATTTTATATCCTCCAACTTGAGGCGCCACCACCAAAGCCAACTGACCCAGATTATCAACCCGGGGCGGGTTGTCCTCACGGCTCCACACAGTGGGCTGCTCAGACAATCGCAGAAAATGGGGAACCGCCGGCTCAACGGCATTCACCGCCCTTTTACGAAGTTTTTGATCCCACTTGCACAAACTTGTGGTAAAAACGTGGTACTACCCACTGCTCAGCTACTTTGGATTACTCTGATAACCGGACTGCTGCTGCTGATTCCCTTGATTGTTTTGCTGGTTGTTACCGCCTTGATTACCTTGGCCTTGAAAACCGGAGCTTAAGCCGCCGCCTCCATAACCCGGACCATGTGAGCCGGACCCTGAACCATCGTTCGGTCCGCGATTGTTTTGGATAGACTCCCTGAAGTGTCTCATGATGCTGCAATCCTTCCACATATGGGTAGCCAGCCTTTCCTTAGTTCCATGCTTCGGACACGGCTGAGTCATTACTTCATCAAGGTTATATCTCGGAGCCGGCCTCCCTTAGCGCCTCTGGTTAAAATTCCGTGTTGTCGTGTTAGCTACAAAATCATCAGCTTTGCGCTTACCGCCACTGCTCTGATTGGCCGGGTTAAACTGATGTCCACTCGTATCATTGCTCTTCTTTCCCTTTCCCAATCTTTCAGCCTCAGATTCGGGGTCCTTGGTACTATCAGAGTCGACATATTTGACGAGAGCCGCCATAAGCTCCCCCATATCATTGCAATGATGTGTAAGCCTCCCCAACTTCTGTTTGAGTGGAACGAAATGGCAATTCTTTTCCAACATTAACACTGCTAACCCGGCATTGATCTTATCTGAAGAATGTATAATGGTTGAGACCCGGCGCACCCAGCTGGTCGTTGATTCGCCCTCGTTCTGAACACAAGAAGCTAAATCCACAATTGACATCGGCTACTTGCATGTATCCTTGAAATGTGGGATAAACTTGGCCTTCAGCTCTGCCCACGATCCAATGGAGTTGGGGGGCAATCCTTTCAACCAGTTACGGGTTGTGCCTTCCAGCATCATGGTGAAATACTTAGCACACGCGGCCTCACTAACATCCAACATATCCATAGCCATCTCATAACTCTCCACCCAAGCCTTGGGGGGTTGATCTGCTGTGTAGTTAGGCACCTTACGAGGGTCCTTGAAGCCTTTAGTCAAACGCTCGTTCCGTATAGCTGCCGTTAAGCACGGCACGCCCCAAGCTCGAGAAGGTCTACCTATCTCTACTGAAGTTGCCGGGTAAAACGGCACCGGATGATGTTCTGCCGCCTGAGCCGCCAGCTCGGCCTCTCGGCGCGTCCTGCCCTGATCCACTAAGTCATGTGCGTTGGCGCCATGTCGCACCGGGTCATGCCCACGAGGCTGGTCACGGTGCCGCTCCATGCTTGAAACCGTTGGCGAGTCAACGTGCCTGCTGTAGCTGACACTTGGACGAGGGGTCGAGTGAATCCGGTCACGACTATAAGAATAAGCCTGCTGTTGTGCCAGCGTTGTCTGAAGAAGTTCCCGGGCCCTCCGGGTTTCCACTGCCACCGGAGTTTCGCCCTCAACTGGCAGAGCCGCCAATCTCGTTGCTGCTGCAATCATGTTATCTAGAGGGTTGGATTAATGACCCGCCGGTGTTGCCGGGTGATGAGGTGCAGTGTGGATTTGATTCATATATGGAGAACCTATCATGCATGGTTGAACCGGTGCTCCGCCCCTAGGCACTTCGGTCGTCCGGTTTATCCCCGGCGGGTTGATACGTCCAAAACGTATCTATAATTTTTGCTTGCTCCATGCCTCTTTTGGGTGATATTGCTATGATATTTATACACTTCCATACACTTTTGATCATATTTGGACTAACCTATTAACTCAGTGCACCCCAGTGCCAGTTTCTGTTTTCTGCTGTTTTTGTATTTCAGGTTTTCCCGTCACGTAAACTGCCAGAAAAATCCCGGAAAAATTATATAAAAAATCAGCGTTCCGGAAGCTTCCACACGGCCGAAGTAGGGCCGGAGGGGGGCCACCAGGGCTCCAGGCGCCCTGGTGGGGCGACCCCCCTCCTGGCCGCGCCGGGGGGGCGCCTGGGCCCCCCAGGCCTCCGCTGATGCCCCCCTTTGGCATATATTTAACACACGTCCCGAAACCCTCGAGGACGGAACCCTTTTTCGCGATCTCATCTCTGTTCCGCCGCCGCCGCGCTTCCAAGATCGGGAGCACCAGGAGAACTCTTCCCGGCACCCTGCCGGAGGGGAGGATCACCACCGGGAGCCTCTCCACCACCATGGACGCCTCCCGGATGAGTTGTGAGTAGTCTCCCTTGGACCATGGGTCCATGACCAGTAGCTCTGTGATGTTCTCCTCCCCTTCTTATGCTTCACTAATTAGACCTCGTGAGCTGCCCTACATGATCGAGGCACATATGTAATCCTTATGCTGTTGCTATGTTGAGTTTGCTGGGATTCGATGGATTGTGAGATTATGTTAAGATTGTGTTTGAGTAATATATTTGATTTACCTCTTTTATATTTATGTTTGTAAGTAATTCTTGCATGTTCTCCGTTGCTATTTATTGCTTTGGCCAATTAGTAGGTAGTGACTCCAAGAGGGAACGTAATGCTCGATTGTGGGTTCATGCCCCTCGATGACTAGCTTGAGTGACAGAAACATGAGTCTAGGGGATGTGCTGTTGCCACAAGGGGGAAAACAACGGTGCTTGTGCCCGCGGGTGCATGGATTGTTTACTTTACGCAAAGTTCTTTTAATGCAGTTGTCTGTTGCTTTGAGTTTACACTATGGGTGGGACTCGCAACTTAATACCAGCGAGATGTTCTGGATAGATATCTCAAGGTGGATGATTAGTAGTAGATGCAGATGGATTTCGGTCTACTTGCCTTGGCGTACCGCCCATGCTTTGAACCTCTACCTTTCTTGCAACATAGTTAGCGTTGGTTTGCGCACATAATTCTGTCAATTGCCCAGCTGTAATTCGTTTACCTCACATAGCTGTTTTATCGTCTTTTGGGAGAGAGACATCACTAGTGAACATCATGGGACCCCGGTCCATATTACCATCACTGATCACATCCGCTATTTACTTTCCGCTTTTACTTATTAGTTGCAGCAATACCTATCACTATTATCTCTTGTGTTTGATCCTTTGTAAACGACAAGGCCGGAGGGATTGACAACCTCTCTGTACTCGTTGGGAGCAAAGTTATTTGTATCTGTGTGCAGGTCCAAGTTGATTGCTAAGTATCTGGCGCCGTTAGCAGTTGACACCTTCTTGTTGAAACTAGGAGTCTCAGGGGAAATCGATCCTTGGTATCTTTGCCAAGGGAAAACTACCGCTACACTGCATCTCAAACCTTCCACTTGGGGTAACCAACGAGGGGCGAGAAGCCATCAAGCAAAGTTTTCTGGCGCCGTTGCCAGGGACTCCACTCTTCAAGATAGGGGAGTTGCACGCTATCTTTTACCTTTGCTTTTTAGTCTTGTTAGTTTACCTTTTAGTTTTTTGCTTTAGTATCTTTTATCGAAAATCACAAAAATAGTTATCTTGCTTGCTTGCTACTATGGGTTCCACCGAGAACACCAAGTTGTGTGACTTCACTAGTCATAACAACGATGACTTTATCTGCACACCTATCACTACACCTGCCACTTCAGCACCTTCGTATGAAATTAAACCTGCTTTACTAAACTTAGTCATGAAAGATCAATTCTCCGGTGCTGGAGATGATGCTGCTTTACACTTACACAATTTTGTTGAACTCTGTGATATGCAAAAGTACCAAGAAATAGATGGTAATATTGTTAAGCTTAAGCTTTTTCCTTTCTCCTTGAGAGGAGGAGCTAAAATTTGGTTTCAATCTTTGCCTAGAAATAGCATAGATTCATGGGACAAGTGCAAAGATGCTTTTATTGGAAAGTACTATCCACCTGCTAAAATTATCCAACTAAGGAGTAACATAATGAATTTCAAACAATTGGATAATGAACACGTTGCCCAAGCTTGGGAATGCATGAAATCTCTTGTCAAGAACTGCCCTACTCATGGTTTGACTACTTGGATGGTTATCCAAACTTTTTATGTAGGCTTGAACTTTACCTCGCGGAACTTGTTAGATTCGGCCGCGGGAGGAACCTTTATGTCAATTACACTTGGTGCTGCCACGAAGCTTCTCGATGAGATGATGACCAATTATTCCCAATGGCACACCGAACGCGCTCCAACAGGTAGGAAGGTAAACTCTGTCGAGGAGATTTCCTCCTTAAATGAAAAAGTTGACTTGATCATGTCTCTACTTTCAAAGCAATCTTCTGTTGATCCTCGTGATGTTCCTTTAAATTCTTTGATTGCTCAAGAACAAGTAGATGTGAACTTTATCTCTAGAAACAATTTTAATAACAATGCTTATAGGAGTAATTTTGGTAGCAATCCTAGACCGTTCCCCTCTAATTCTTATGGGTACAACAATGCTTATCCTAGCACCAAGAACTCCACTACTGAACTAGAGATTATGCTTAAAGATTTCATCACTACCCAAAAAGCCTTTAATAAGAGTGTAGAAGAAAAACTAAACAAACTAGATGATCTCTCTTCGAAGGTAGACAATTTAGCCCATGAGGTAGAATTGCTTAAAATTAGAACTTCTCCTCTTGAGGAGAGGAAGGTCACTCCTATGAATGATATTCAAGTGCAAATTAATGAAAACATTAGGATGTTGGCTAAACTTGAAGAGAGATGGGCTAGAGAAAGGGAGGAAGAAGATAGAATTAAGAGCCTTCCTACCCACCACACTGTTGCTACTATCCAAGTTGTTGAGGATATCCAAACTCTTAGCACCCAATGCACTCCTGGTCCCATTGGACCTATTAATGGTGATGCTATGACCATAAAAACTACCAAACAAGTGAACCTAAAGGACACCACTACCACTTTACTTGATAGTAGTGACCTTGATTTTGACAATTGCACTCTTACCGAAGTTATTGATTTCCTTCACAAGATGTCTAGAGATCCCCGCACTAGCACGCTTAACCTTGCCTTCACAGAGCATATCACTAATGCTCTCATCAAAGCTAGGGAGGAGAAACTTAAAGTAGAAGCCTCCATACCTAGAAAGCTAGAAGATGGTTGGGATCCTATGATTAAAATTAAGTTGAATAACTTCTCTTGCTATGCTTTATGTGATGTTGGAGCTAGTACTTCTGTTATGCCCAAAAGAATATATGATATGCTTAAACTGAAACCTTTTGATTCTTGTTCTTTTGGTGTTCATCTCGTTGATTCTTCCATAAAGAAACCTTTGGGGAGGATCGACGATGTTCTTATCATTGTCAATGACAATTCGTTCCCGTTGATTTTACTATTATGGACATTGAATGTGAACCTTCTTGTCCAATTATTTTGGGACGTCCTTTTCTACGCACCGTTGGTGCTATCACTGACATGAAAGAGGGAAATATAAAATTCCTATTTCCTCTCAAGAAAGGGATGGAACACTTCCCTCGAAAGAAGATTAAGTTACCTTTTGAGTCCGTTATACGGGCTAGCTATTCTTTTACTCTTGATAAGACTTGATCTTTTTGCATTATGCCTAGCTTAAAGGCATAAAAGAAAGCGCTTTTGGGAGGCAGCCCACATGAATAAAATTTTATTTTTCTTTTGTTGTGTCTTGATGTTGTTACTACAGTAGCATCATCATTGTATCTTTGCTTTTCAACTTTGTGCCAAGTGTAGCCTCTGATTGCAAGAAAGTTCAAAAGTTGTGACGTGCTGTCCAGGAAACAGATTCTGTCCTTGGATAGAAAAATTCGTATAAAATCAACAGATCATCTTTTTGGTCTGAATTTTTTCGACAGCGTGCTCTATACAATTGTCTTTCGGGCATGTGTTCTGAGTTTTTTGATTAGAGTTGCAGAAGTGCCCCGAAAGAATCATTTACTACCTGCTGTTCTGTTTTTCACAGATTCTGTCCTGTTTTGCCTTTCCCTCATTTTGCAAACCTTGAGCTTGCTTTTTCTTTGCAAAAACCTTTTGGCAATCTTGAGAAACAGTAGACCTTCAAGAATATCCTAATTTCCAGCAAGGAACAATTATATTATTATGGGTACTAACCTCGCTAATCAGATTATGATGAGTTATGTATGAAGGGAGTTTTCAAGTGTGTGAGGGAAGATGGTAAAAAGATTTAGAAGTGTCAAACGCTCAAGCTTGGGGATGCCCCCATGCACCCCCAAGAAATATTCAAGGAGACTCAAGCGTCTAAGCTTGGGGATGCCCCCGTGCATCCCCTTCTCCATCAACATTATCAGTTCGTCTTTCGTTCCACTATATTTTTATCACTTCATGTGTTATGTGCTATGCTTGGAGCATCTTGCTTTTAGTTTCCTTTTTAGCTTTGCTTGCTTTTCATAACGAGTTGGAACTCAGCTTTCTTTGTGTGGGAGAGAAACACGCTCCACTTCAACCTTGAACACAACATAGAATTTTCATGTCTATCTTTGCTGTGTATGTTCTTGGTCTTTCAATAGCTACTGTCATGTTCAGCTCTTAGTATTCATGCTTATCTTTTTAAAGAGCTTTTGTTTAGTTGGTTGCTGGAACTCTCTTTAGTTATCATGCTTATCTTATTAAGAGAGTTTGCTTTTGTTGCATTGGTCAATATGTCTATGATAAAAATGCTACGTGCATAATGGTGCTTAGTAGTTCATGTTTTCTTACGGTTAGTCTCAAATAGCTGGGGGGTTCCCAATGTGTTATTGGAGTACCAACATGATTTGTTTGCCTATGATGTGGTATGGTTTAGTAATATCTTCCTTCAAGAATTTATTTTTATTGACTTGGCGTATGCTCACGCATATTTAAGACTGTAAAGAAAGTCTGTCAATCCTTGATGATCTTTAGTTTCTGAGTAGCGATATAACTTCCATGCCTGATTCAATGTTGCTTTGTCGCTCTGCATGATTATGACCGTCATTGCTCTTTAGTTTGTCGCTCCCAGTCTTTTGCTAACCTCCACCTGTACTAAGCGGACTGACTGCTTGTGCATCCAAAATCCTTTAAACCAGTTATTCCATATGAGTCCACCATACCTTCCTATACATGGTATTTACCTGCCATTCCTAACGAAGACTTTCATGTACCATCTCGAAATTATTCAAAAAAGCATTTCTATTTTGTGCCTCTGTTTTAGTTCATGAGGAAGTAGTAGTTAATTCATGATCTTTTTAAGTTGGACAGGCTTCACCCCGGGATTGCATGTCTAATGTGCAAACCCATAATACGAGAAGGAACTGGCAAAGAGTGCGCCCGGCTCAAAAATAATATAACAAACAAACCCTCCTTCACGCTTTGTTCATGAGAAATCAGAAAACTTTGGCAGTGATAAACAAAGGAGATTAAGAAGATGTGATCGTCCTCATTCGGGAGCCGTTCCTCGAAACTTGTCCATCTCAAGAAGTGATTGAGTTGTCTGCTAGCATTCGTTGACGGAACATGCATAATCCAAAAAATAATAATTATTACCTCTGTTTTTAAAACCAAGAGCTCTGGTACATGCTTTGTCTTTGTTTCCGACTACGGGTTTTCAACCTTGCCAACAAAAGCCACGGTTCGAGAGTCCCCACCTTCTTTTAAAGCACCAACTATTAAGAGCATGATTGTCATTCTGAGTGTAATGTGCATTGTCCCAAAGTAGCAATTTCTTTTGCATGATTGTGATATCGTTTATTCTGAAATCATTGTATCTTGTCGTCACTTCAACCTTGGAGGTGCCCCTGCATTTATGTTTTGCTTCACTAAAGGGGGCAAGCGAGATATCACTTTGTCATATTTGCACACCATGCTCATTACAAATCTATTTGATGTTTTAGTATCATATTGTAAAACTTTCAGTTCTTTGTGATTCTCTCATGAGGCAACTTAATTACTACAGATTCATTGTCTCAGTAAGCTTTTGTCATATGACTATGAAAAGTCCTATATGGTTAATAGCATGTCACCATAGAAATTATTCTTGTTATCATTTACCTACTCGAGGACGAGCATGAATTAAGCTTGGGGATGTTGATACGTCCAAAACGTATCTATAATTTCTGCTTGCTCCATGCCTCTTTTGGGTGATATTGCTATGATATTTATACACTTCCATACACTTTTGATCATATTTGGACTAACCTATTAACTCAGTGCACCCCAGTGCCAGTTTCTGTTTTCTGCTGTTTTTGTATTTCAGGTTTTCCCGTCACGTAAACTGCCAGAAAAATCCCAGAAAAATTATATAAAAAATCAGCGTTCCGGAAGCTTCCACACGGCCGAAGTAGGGCTGGAGGGGGGCCACCAGGGCTCCAGGCGCCCTGGTGGCGCGGCCCCCCTCCTGGCCGCGCCGGGGGGGCGCCTGGGCCCCCCAGGCCTCCGCTGATGCCCCCCTTTGGCATATATTTAACACGCGTCCCGAAACCCTCGAGGACGGAACCCTTTTTCACGATCTTATCTCTATTCCGCCGCCGCCGCGCTTCCAAGATCGGGAGCACCAGGAGAACTCTTCCCGGCACCCTGCCGGAGGGGAGGATCACCACCGGGAGCCTCTCCACCACCATGGACGCCTCCCGGATGAGTTGTGAGTAGTCTCCCTTGGACCATGGGTCCATGACCAGTAGCTATGTGATGTTCTCCTCCCCTTCTTGTGCTTCACTAATTAGACCTCGTGAGCTGCCCTACATGATCGAGGCACATATGTAATCCTTATGCTGTTGCTATGTTGAGTTTGCTGGGATCCGATGGATTGTGAGATTATGTTCAGATTGTGTTTGAGTAATATATTTGATTTACCTCTTTTATATTTATGTTCGTAAGTAATTCTTGCATGTTCTCCGTTGCTATTTATTGCTTTGGCCAAGTAGTTGGTAGTGACTCCAAGAGGGAACGTTATGCTTGATTGTGGGTTCATGCCCCTCGATGACTAGCTTGAGTGACAGAAACATGAGTCTAGGGGATGTGCTGTTGCCACAAGGGGGAAAACAACGGTGCTTGTGCCCGCGGGTGCAAGGATTGTTTACTTTACGCAAAGTTCTTTTAATGCAGTTGCCTGTTGCTTTGAGTTTACACTATGGGTGGGACTCACAACTTAATACCAGCGAGATGTTCTGGATAGATATCTCAAGGTGGATGATTAGTAGTAGATGCAGATGGATTTCGGTCTACTTGCCTTGGCGTACCGCCCATGCTTTGAACCTCTACCTTTCTTGCAACATAGTTAGCATTGGTTTGCGCACATAATTCTGTCAATTGCCCAGCTGTAATTCGTTTACCTCACATAGCTGTTTTACCGTCTTTTGGGAGAGAGACATCACTAGTGAACATCATGCGACCCCGGTCCATATTACCATCACTGATCACATCCGCTATTTACTTTCCGCTTTTACTTATTAGTTGCAGCAATACCTATCACTATTATCTCTTGTGTTTGATCCTTTGTAAAAGACAAGGCCGGAGGGATTGAAAACCTCTCTGTACTCGTTGGGAGCAAAGTTATTTGTATCTGTGTGCAGGTCCAAGTTGATTGCTAAGTATCTGGCTCCGTTACCAGTTGACACCTTCTTGTTGAAACTAGGAGTCTCAGGGGAAATCGATCCTTGGTATCTTTGCCAAGGGAAAACTACCGCTACACTGCATCTCAAACCTTCCACTTGGGGTAACCAACGAGGGGCGAGAAGCCATCACGGGTTACTGGTCCCTGTTCCAGCTGTGTTGAAAAGATTCCTCGGCTCGTAAACGAAAGGCAGACGACTCCGGTGCTTCCTCCTGATGACCTCGTTAGCAGCGTTCTGATCCACCGTGAGCCGGTACGAATCTGCTTGAATCCGCTAAGCCTGATCGTCCAAAACAACTTGTTCTGTAGTCATCCTAGCGTTCTCCGTCGCCAGGTCTTCTTTTGCTTGTGCTATCTCCTGTCGCAGCTTAGCCACATCTGCCTTATGCTGCTCCTGGTTGTCCGGGGTTACCTCCGTTCCCATCAGAGTCGCCAGAGCCTCCAACGGGTCTGTCAAGACTTGAGCCGGCGGGCGTGCTGGTCCGCCCATGCCTGCCGCAGCCATCACTGTCGCGCCGGGTGTTATGGCCCCGGCGGCTGTCGAGCCGAGAGCCGGCTGGGTGCCAGTCATGAAGATCGCCACCCTGTTCGGCGGCTCACGGGGGTCCGGAATACTGTTACCATCGGACCAGCCCTCAAGCAGTCCGTTCTGTAGCTTATACATTGAATCGGTATCGCCCGTGGATGATTCACCACCAGAGAGGACGACCGTCTCACCGTGAGATCCAGAGCCTCCAGCGCCCTGGATGTATCCAACAAAGGTACGCCTTACAGCGGGCTAAACCCGGGCAGGTCACGCACGCTGAGCCGTCTCGATGATGTCGGTGCAGGTGTCCGGCTCAGGGCCCGGTTCACTGATATTGCTGCTGAGGACGTGGATTCCATCGAAGGGGACCCGGTACCCGTACTCAATTGAGCCGGCCTTGGGACCCCAGCCTGCATCGTCGATGTAGAGCTTGCCGCAATGACTCTTGGTCATCCGGCCCACAACATATCCCTTGAGACCCTCGAAGTTGCCCTTCAAGAACTCGAAACCACTGCACGCAGGCCCCACGGTGGGCGCCAACTATCGTGGAGTTGTCACGACAGATGTCCTAAGGAAAGGACTTAATTGTGGAGCCACAGCGATGTGGTTAGCTTAAAGGGGTTAAAAACGGGACAAGAGACACGAGAAGTTTATACTGGTTTGGACCCTTGCGATGAGGGTAAAACCTAATCCATATTGAGGTGGAATTGCTGGGGTTTCGATTGCTAGGGAGCGAATACGCTTGCGTGGCTTTCAATCTGTTGTTTCTTTTTCTAAGCCGCTGTCGGGTCGTCCCCTTATATACACGGGTTGACGCCCTGCGGCTTACGAAGTCCCGGTCGGCTCATACAATCGTGTCTGGCTCGGTGACTCATTGTTACATGCATTACAATACAAGTTAAACATACATGGCGGTTTACACTTAAGGGCTCTAATCCACTCTGGGATTTGGGCCCTTTATACATTAATCTTCTTGAACCGCCATCATCAACATGCTTCTGGGCTTGGCCCATGAACTGCCATTGGGTAACCGGACCCCTCCTGGGCGGGTCATATCAAATAGTTATATCCCCAATAGAGGGGGAACACAAGTTTGATTGTTTGGTTACATCCAAGATAGTTGTGTGGTAACCTCCTCCTCGATGTGGTGAGGTTACCAGAGGCACACATGAAGAACTAAGAACTAAACTAGAGCAACAGAACAAACTTACGCACAAACACAAATCTTAACCATGCATCACAAGTTTTGAACGAACATAATACGATAAGTTTCAAACGAAACCCAAGTCTTAAACCAAGAACCAACAAGAAGCGCACAACAAGAGCTCAGGCGGTGATGTCGCTTAAAGCTACGTCGGTATTTCCCCAAACAGGAAGGGATGATGCAGCACAACGGCGGTAGGTATTTCCCTCATATGCGAAACCAAGGTTATCGAACCATTAGGAGAACCAAGCAACACAACGTAAACAACACCTGCACACAAATAATAAGTTCTCGCAACCCGACGTGTTAAAGGGGTTGTCAATCCCTTTCGGGGTACGACGCCTCAAGATAGGCAAGACGGACATGAGGAATTTGTAGTAGATTGATAGATCGAACGCCAAATAAAATAAATAATAATAAATTGCAGCAAGGTATTTTTGTATTTTTTGTTTAGTAGATCTGAAAATAAATGCAAGGAAAAAGTAGATCGCAAAGACAAATATATGAGAAAGAAGACCCGGGGGGCGTAGGTTTCACTAGTGGCTTCTCTCGAGAAAGATAGCAAATGGTGGGTAAACAAATTACTGTTGGGCAATTGATAGAACCTCAAATAATTGTGATGATATCCAGGCAATGATCATTACATAGGCATCGCATCCAAGATTAGTAGACCGACTCATGCCCGCATCTACTACAATTACTCCACACATCGTCCGCTATCCAGCATGCATCTAGTGTATTAAGTTCATGGAAAAATGGAGTAATGCATTAAGAACGATGACATGATGTAGACAAGATCCGTTTATCTATGGCGTTAGATATGGATCTCGTCGTTTTATCCTTAGTAGCAACGATACATACGTGTCGGTTCCCTTTCTGTCACTGGGATCAAGCGCCGTAAGATCGAACCCACTACCGGGCACCTCTTCCCATTGCAAGATAAATAGATCAAGTTTGCCAAACAAAACCCAAATACCGGAGAAGAAATACGAGGCTATAAGAGATCATGCATATAAGAGATCAAAGAAACTCATAAGAGGTGGTGAGCCCACTAAATTTCCCATAGCATTAAGAGCATCAAAAGGAGGACTCATTAGAAAATTTCCACCGGTAATCGTATCAAGGACAAATCTATACCAAGTGGTGATGCCAACATAAAAGCTACGCAGAAACACAATGGTAGATTGCTTATGGATAGATCTATTATGAGCATTGCAAATTCTATACCAAGCATCTTTTAAATTTTCTCCTCCCCTTTGTTTAAAGTTGAGGACCTTGTCCTTGGGAGTGCAAGCAATAGAGGAAGGACTGTCCATAACGGCAAACAAGAATGCACGCAAAAACAGATACGACAAGAAAACGACGAACGGAAAAAGAAAAGCGAATAAAACGGCAAATGTATGTGAAGTGGGGGAGAGGAAAACGAGAGGCAAATGGAAAATAATGTAATTGCGAGGAGATGCGATTTGTGATTAGGAACCTGGTATATGTTGAAGATCCTCCCCGTCAACAGTGCCAGAAATTCCTTTTGATGTCGCTTAAAGCTACGTCAGTATTTCCCCAAAGAGGAAGGGATGATGCAGCACAGCGGCTGTAGGTATTTCCCTCAGATGTGAAACCAAGGTTATCGAACCAGCAGGAGAACCAAGAAACACAACGTAAATAACACATGCACACAAATAACAACTTCTTGCAACCCGACCTATTAAAGGGGTTGTTAATCCCTTTCGTGGTACGGCGCCTCAAGATAGGAAAAACTAACATGAGGAATTTTGTAGTAGATTGATAGATCGAACGCCAAATAAAATAAATAAGAATAAATTGCAGCAAGGTATTTTTTCGTTTAGTAGATCTGAAAATAAGTGCAAGGGAAAAGTAGATCGCAAAGGCAAATATATGAGAAAGAAGACCCGGGGGCCGTAGGTTTCATTAGTGGCTTCTCTCGAGAAAGATAGCAAACGGCGGGTAAACAAAATACTGTTGGGCAATTGATAGAACCTCAAATAATTATGACGATATCCAGGCAATGATCAATACATAGGCATCACGTCCAAGATTAGTAGACCGACTCCTGCCCGCATCTACTACAATTACTCCACACATCGACCGTTATCCAACATGCATCTAGTGTATTAAGTTCATGGAAAAATGGAGTAATGCATTAAGAACGATGACATGATGTAGACAAGATCCGTTTATCTATGGCGTTAGATATGGATCTCGTCGTTTTATACTTAGTAGCAACGATACATACGCGTCGGTTCCCTTTCCGTCACTGGGATCAAGCACCGTAAGATCGAACCCACTATCGGGCACCTCTTCCCATTGCAAGATAAATAGATCAAGTTGGCCAAACAAAACCCAAATATCGGATAAGAAATACGAGGCTATAAGAGATCATGCATATAAGAGATCAAAGAAACTCAAATAACTTTGATGGATATAAAAAGATAGATCTGATAATAAATACAAACTTCATCGGATCCCAACAAACACACCACAAAAAGAGTTACATCATATGGATCTCCAAGAGACCATTGTATTGAGAATCAAAAGAGAGAGAGGAAGCCATCTAGCTACTAACTACGGACCCGTAGGTCTACAGAGAACTACTCACGCATCATCGAAGAGGCACCAATGGAGGTGGTGAACCCCATCCGAGATGGTGTCTAGATTGGATCTGGTGGTTCTGGACTCTGCGACGGCGGGATGAATATTTTGACGACTCCCCTAGGAATTCTAGAATATTAGGGGTATTTATAGAGCAAAGAGGCGGTGCAGGAGGCCTGTGCGCGCGGTTTAGGGGGGCCTGGCGCGCCCAGGTGGGTTGTGCCCCCCTCGGGGCACCCCCCAGGTGTTGCCTTGGCCCATCAGGTGTCTTCTGGCCCATAAAAATTCTCCAAAATTTTTCGCGGTGTTTGGGCTCCGTTTGATATTGATTTCCTGCGATGTAAAAAACATGCATAAAACATCAAATGGCAATTGGGACTATGTCAATAGGTTAGTACCAAAAAATGATATAAAATGACTATAAAATGATTGTAAAACATCCAAGAATGATAATATAATAGCATGGAAAAATAAAAAATTATAGATACGTTGGAGACGTATCAGGTGGTCACGGCGAAGGCTTTGTCGTGCTCCTTGCAATTGGTGACCACCTCCACGCCGTCGTCGTTGAAGACGGTCACCTTCATGGTGTCGGGTGTGAGCAGCTTCAACGTCAGCATGTACCCGATCATGATCCAATGAACGGCAGCGAAGGTGGCCCAACCCTGATAAAGGGTAACCCTGCCGTTGATCACCCTCACCGTCACCCTCCATGCGCAGTCGATGTTGATACGTCCATTTTGCATCATGTTTTCTTACTGTTATTTACATTGTTATTATGCATAATAATGCCTTCTGGAGTAATTCTAATGCCTTTTCTCTCATAATTTGCAAGGTATACACCAAGAGGGAGAATTCCGGCAGCTGGAAATTTGGACCTGAAAAAGCTACGTCGGGCCACCTATTCTGCACAAGTCCAAACAAGCTAAAACCTCACTGAGATTTTTTATGGATTATTTAAGAAATATTGGAGCTGATAACCACCAGAGGGGGCCCACCAGGTGGGCACAACCCACCTACACGAGCCAGGGCCCCCAAGCGCGCCCTGATGGGTTGTGCTCACTTCGGCCCACCTCCGGTGCCCCTCTTCTGGTATATAAGTCATTTTGACCAAGAAAATTAAAAAGAAGACTTTCGGGACGGAACACCGCCGTCTCGAGGCGGAACTTGGGCAGGAGCACTTTTGCCCTCCGGCGGAGCGATTCCGCCGGGGAAACTTCCCTCCCGAAGGGGGAAATTATCATCATCATCATCACCAACAACTCTCCCATCTTGGGGAGGGCTATCTTCATCAACATCTTCACCAGCACCATCTCATCTCAAACCCTAGTTCATCTCTTATGATCAATCTTGTTACCGGAACTATAGATTGTTGTTTGTGGGTGACTAGTAGTGTTGATTACATCTTGTAGTTGATTACTATATGGTTTATTTGGCGGAAGATTATATGTTCAGATCCATTATGCTATATACCACCTCTCTGATCTTGAGCTTGTTCATCACTTGTAAGTAGTTACCTTTGTTCTTGAGGTCACGGGAAAAATCATGTTGCAAGTAATCATGTGAATTTGATATGTGTTTGATATTTTGATAGTATGTATGTTGTGATTCCCTTAGTGGTGTCATGTGAACGTCGAATACATGACACTTCACCATATTTGGGCCTAAGGGAATGCATTGTGGAGTAGTAATTAGATGGTGGGTTGCGAGAGCGACAGAAACTTAAACCCCAGTTTATGCACTACTCCGTAAGGGACCGATTGGATCCAAAAGTTTAATGCTATGGTTAGAATTTATTCTTAATACTTTTCTCGTAGTTGCAGATGCTTGCGGGAGGGTTAATCATAAGTAGGAGGTTTGTTCAAGTAATAACAACACCTAAGCACCGATCCACCCACATATCAAATTATCAAAGTAGCAAACACGAATTAAACCAACATGATGAAAGTGACTAGAAGAAATCCCGTGTACCCTCAAGAACGCTTTGCTTATTATAAGAGACTGTTTTGGCCTGTCCTTTGCCTCAAAAGGATTGGATATCTTGCTGCATACTTGCTACTATTATCGTTACTTGCTCGTTACAAAATTATCTTGCTATCAAACTACTCTGCACTTACAATTTCAGCACTTGCAGACACTACCTTATTGAGAAACACTTGTCAGTTCCTTCTGATCCTCATTGGGTTCGACGCTCTTACTTATCGAAAAGAGCTACAATTGATCCCCTATACTTGTGGGTCATCAAGGCAATTTTCTGGCGCCATTGCCGAGGAGTGAAGCGCTTCTGGTAAGTGGAAATTGGTAAGGAAACATTCATATAGTGTGCTGAAATTTACTGTCACTTGTTACTATGGAGAACAATCCTTTGAGGGGTTTGTTTGGGGTATCTTCACCTCGACCGGAACCACAATTAGATACCCCTCAACCCGCTGCACCTACTGAAAATATCGAATATGAAATTCCTTCGGGTATGATAGAACAACTGCTAGCTAATCCTTATGCAGGAGATGGAACTGAACATCCTGATATGCACTTGATATATGTGGAACAAATTCGTGGATTGTTTAAGCTTGCAGGTCTACCCAGGGATAAAATTATGAAGAAGGTTTTTCTTTTATCTTTGAAGGAAAAGGCATTAGCATGGTATAGGCTATGCGATGATATTGGATCTTGGAACTGGAACCGTTGAAAATGGAGTTTCACCAAAAAAATATCCTATGCATCTAGTTCATCGTGATCAGAATTATATATATACTTTTTGGCCTCATGAAGGAGAAAGTATCGCTCAAGCTCGGGGGAGGCTTAAGTCAATGTTATATTCATGCCTCAATCATGAGCTCTCAAGAGAAATTATTATTCAGAATTTTTATGCTCGGCTTTCTCGTAATGATCAATCCATACTTGATACTTCTTGTGTTGGTTCCTTTATGTAGAAAACTATTGAATTCCGGTGGGATCTTTTAGAAAGAGTTAAACGCAAATCTGAAGACTGGAAACTCGACGAAGGTAAAGAGTCAGGTATTAAGCTTAAGTATGATTGTGTTAAATCTTTTATAAATATCGATGCTTTTTCAAAGTTTAGCACTAAATATGGACTTGACTCTGAGATAGTAGCTTCCTTTTGTGAATCTTTTGCTGCTCACGTTGATCTCCCCAAAGATAAGTGGTTCAAATATCACCCACCTATTAAAGAAGAAATTAAAGAACCAGTACCAGTTAAAGAAGAAACTATACTTTGTAATGTTGATCCGTTGCTTCTACCTCTTACATTGAAAAACCACCTTTCACTGTTAGGATAAAGGAACATGCTAAAGTTTCAACTGTGGTTAACAAAAGTTATGTTAGAGCACCTAAACCTAATGAACAAATTAAAATAGAGCCTAATATTGCTATGGTCAAGGATCTCTTGGAAGAAAATGTAGATGGGCATGTTATTTGCTTTAATGAAGAAGTTGCTAGAATTGCCAAACCCGATAAAAAGGATAAACATAAACCCGTTGTTGGCATGTATGTGACATAGGTGCTAGTGTGAGTGCTATCCCTTACTCTTTATACCAAGAAATTATGAATGACATAGCACCTGCAGAAATAGAAGACATTGATGTCACTATTAAACTTGCTAATAGAGATACTATATCACCAATTGGGATTGTTAGAGATGTTGAAGTCTTGTGTGGGAAAATAAAATCTCCGACTGATTTCCTTGTTCTTGGTTCCCCACAAGATGACTTCTATCCCATTATCTTTGGTAGACCTTTCTTGAACACTGCTGATGCTCAAATAGATTATCATAAACAAACTATCGGCGTCAAGTTTTGGTAATGAATCTCATGAATTTAATTTCTCCAAGTTTAATAGAAAACTTCATGAAAAAGAATTGCCTAGTAAAGATGAAATTATTGGTCTTGCTTCTATTGTTGTGCCTCCTACTGATCCTTTGAACAATATTTGCTAGACCATGAGAATGATTTACATATGCATGAACGAAATGAAATAGATGATATTTTCTTTGAACAACATCCTCTTCTTAAACACAATCTACCTATTGAAACTTTAGGAGGTCCTCCTCCACCTAAAGGTGATCCTGTGTTTGAATTAAAACAATTGCCTGACACTTTGAAATATGCTTATCTTGATGAAAAGAAGATATATCATGTTATTATTAGTGCTAACCTTCCAGAACATGAAGAAGAAAGATTATTGAAAGTTCTAAGGAAGTACCAAGCTGCTATTGGATATACTCTTGATGATTTAAAGGGCATTAGTCCCACTCTATGTCAGCATAAGATTAACATGGAACCTGATGCTAAACCCGTTGTCGATCATCAACGTCGGTTAAACCCGAAGATGAAAGAAGCGGTAAGAATGGAAATATTAAAACTTCTGGAAGCAGTTATAATCTACCCTATAGCTGATAGTAGATGGGTAAGTCCCGTTCATTGAGTTCCTAAGAACAGAGGTATTACTCCTGTTCCTAATGATAAGAATGAACTTATCCCACAAAGAATTGTTACAGGCTATAGAATGGTTATTGATTTTAGAAAATTAAATAAAGCCACTAGAAAAGACCATTACCCTCTACCTTTTATTGACCAAATGCTAGAAAGATTATCAAAGCACACACACTTTTGCTTCCTTGATGGATACTCTGGCTTTTCACAAATACCCGTTTCTCAACCTGATCAAGAAAAGACTACCTTTACTTGTCCCTTTGGAACTTATGCTTATAGACGTATGCCTTTTGGTTTATGCAATGCACCTACTACCTTTCAAAGATGTATGACTACTATATTCTCTGACTTTTGTGAAAAGATTGGTTTTCATGGATGATTTCTCCGTCTATGGGAAGTCATTTGATGTTTGTTTAAGCAATCTTGATCGAGTTTTGTAGAGATGTGAACAAACGAGTCTTGTCTTGAATTGGGAAAAATGCCACTTTATGGTTAATGAAGGTATTGTTTTGGGTCATAAGATTTCCAAAAAGGGTATTGAAGTGGACAAAGCTAAGGTTGATGCAATTGAGAAAATGCCATGTCGCAAGGATATCAAAGGTATTTGTAGTTTCTTAGGACATGTTGGCTTCTATAGGAGATTTATCAAAGACTTTTCTAAAATTTCTAGACCTCTCACTAACCTTTTACAAACGGATGTTCCTTTTGTTTTTTATGATGATTGCTTTGAGGCCTTTGAAACACTAAAAAAAACTTTAATTTATGCACCTATAGTTCAACCACATGATTGGAACTTACCTTTCGAAATTATGTGTGATGCTAGTGATTGTGTTGTTGCTGTTGTTCTAGGACAAAGAGTTGATACGAAACTGAATGTTATTCATTATGCTAGCAAAATCCTAGACAGTGATCAAAAGAATTGTGCTACCACTGAAAAAGAATTCTTAGCAATTGTGTTTGTCTGTGACAAGTTTAGATCATACATTATTGATTCAAAAGTAACTGTTCACACTGACCATGCTGCTATTAAATATATTATGGAAAAGAAAGATGCTAAACCTAGACTTATTCAGTGGGTTCTCATGCTACAAGAATTTGACTTGCATATTATTGATAGAAAAGGAGCTGAGAACCCCGTAGCTGATAACTTGTCTAGACTTGAAAATGTGCTTGATGACCAACTACCTATTGATGATAGTTTCCCTGACGAGCAGTTAGCTACAATAAATGTTACTAATAGTACTCCTTAGTATGCTGACTATGCTAATTACATTGTTGCTAAATATTTACCACCTAGTTTCACTTATCAACAAAATAAAAAGTTCTTTTATGATTTAAGACATTATTTTTGGGATGATCCACATCTTTATAAAGAAGGAGTAGATGGTATTATTAGACGTTGTGTACCTGAGCATGAATAGGGAAAAATCCTTCGGAAGTGTCACTCCGAAGCATATGGAGGACATCATGCTGGAGATAGAACTGCTCACAAGGTATTGCAGTCGGAATTTTATTGGCCTACTCTCTTCAAAGATGCTCGTAAGTTCTTCTCATCCTGTGATGAATGTCAAAGGATAGTTAATATTGGTAAGTGTCAAGAAATGCCTATGAATTATTCACTTGTTGTTGAACCATTTGATGTTTGGCGATTTGATTACATGCGACCTTTTCCTTCCTCTAATGGGTATACACATATTTTGGTTGCTGTTGATTATGTTACTAAATGGGTAGAAGCTATTCCAACCAGTAGTGCTGATCACAACACCTCTATTAAAATGCGTAAGGAAGTTATTTTCCCATGGTTTGGAGTTCCCAGATATTTAATGACTGATGGTGGTGCACACTTTATTCATGGTGCTTTCCGTAAAATGCTTGCTAAATATGATGTTAACCATAGAATTGCATCACCTTATCATCCTCAATCTAGTGGTCAAGTTGAGCTTATTAATAGAGAAATAAAATTAATTTTGCAAAAGACTGGATCAAGAACTCACATATATTCATGAAAACATAATAGGTTCAGACCTGAAATCATGGCACTCAGGCCCTAGTGACAAGCATTAAGCATGGCAAAGTCATAACAACATCAATCTTAGAACATAGTGGATACTAAGGATCAAGCCCTAACAAAACTAACTCGATTACATGGGAAATCTCATCCAACCCATCACCATCCAGCAAGCCTACGATGGAATTACTCATGCACGGCGGTGAGCATCATGAAATTGGTGATGGAGGAAGGTTGATGATGACGATGGCGACGGATTCCCTTCTCCGGAGCCCCGAACGGACTCTAGATCAGCCCTCCTGAAGAAGATTAGGGTTAGGCGACGGCTCCGTATCGTAAAATGCGATGAATCCTTCTCTCTGTTTTTTTTCTCCCCGAAAGTGAATATATGGAGTTGGAGTCGAGGTCGGTAGAGCCTCAGGGGGCCCACGAGACAGGGGGGCGCGCCCTGGGGGGCAGGTGCGCCCCCGCCCTCGTGGACAGGGTGTGGGCCCCTGGTCTTGATTCTTTCGCCGGTATTTTTTATATATTCCAGAAATATTTTCCGTGGATTTCCAGGTCATTCCGAGAACTTTTATTTCTGCACAAAAATAACACCATGGCAATTCTGCTGAAAAACAGCGTCAGTCCGGGTTAGTTCCATTCAAATCATGCAAGTTAGAGTCCAAAACAAGGGCAAAAGACTTTGAAAAGTAGATACGTTGGAGACGTATCAACTCCCCCAAGCTTAAACATTTGCTTGTCCTCAAGCAATTCAGTTGACAAACTGAAAGTGATAAAGAAAAACTTTTACAAACTCGGTTTGCTCTTGTTGTTGCAAATATGTAAAGACAACATTCAAGTTTTCAGCAAAGATTATGAACTAACCACATTCATAATAACTTTTAGGTCTCATGTTCACTCATATCAATGGCATAATTAACTAGCGAGCAATAATAATAAACCTTGGATGACAACACTTTTCTCAAAACAATCATAATATGATATAACAAGATGGTATCTCTCTAGCCCTTTCTGAGACCGCAAAACATAAATGCAGAGCACCCGTGAAGATCAAGGACCGACTAGACATTGTAATTCATGGTAAAAGAGATCCAGTCATAGTCATACTCAATGTAAATTAATAGCAATGCATGCAAATGATAGCGGTGCTCTCCAATTGGTGCTTTTTAATAAGAGGATGATGACTCAACATAAAAGTAAATAGATAGGCCCTTCGCAGAGGGAAGCAAGGATTTGCAGAGGTGCCAGAGCTCGAGTTTTGAAATAGAGATAAATAATATTTTGAGTGGTATACTTTCATTGTCAACATAACAACCAGGAGATCTCGATATCTTCCATGCTACACACATTATAGGCGGTTCCCAAATAGAATGGTAAAGTTTATACTCCCCACCACCAACAAGCACACTCCACGGCTGACCCGAAACAACGGGTACCGTCCATACCAACAACAGTCCTGGGGGAGTTTTGTTTAATTATTTTGATTTGATTTGAGCATGGGACTGGGCATCCCGGTTACCGACCATTTTCTCGTGAATGATGAGTGGAGTCCACTCATCGTGAGAATAACCCACCTAGCATGGAAGATATAGACAGTCCTAGTTGATACATGAGCTATTTGAGCATACAAAACAGAATTTCATTTGAATGTTTAAAGTTTGGCACGTACAAATGTACTTGGAACGGCAGGTAAATACGGCATATAGGAAGGTTTGGTGGACTCATATGGAATAACTTTGGGGTTTATGGAGTGGATGCACAAGCAATATTCCCACTTAGTACAAGTGAAGGCTAGAAAGAGACTGGGAAGCGACCAGCTAGAGAGCGACAACAGTCATGAACATGCATTAAGATTAATGAACAATGAGTGCAAGCATGAGTAGGATATAAATCACCATGAACATAAATATCGTGGATGCTATGTTGATTTTGTTTCAACTACATGCGTGAACATGTGCCAAGTCAAGCCACCCGAATCGTTCAAAGGAGGATACCACCCTATCATACCACATCACAACCATTTTAATAGCATGTTGGCACACAAGGTAAACCATTATAAACTCCTAGCTAATTAAGCATGGCATGAGCAACTATAATCTCTAGTTGTTATTGCAGACATGTTTCATTCATAATAAGCTGAATCAGGAACGATGAACTAATCATATTTACCAAAAACAAGATAGGTCGAGTTCATACCAGCTTCTCTCATCTCAATCAGTCCATCATACATCATCAGTATTGCCTTTCACTCGCACGACCGAACGGTGTGGATAATAAAATTAGTGCACGCGCATTGGACTAAGCTAGAATCTGCAAGCATTTAATACAAGGGAGAAGACAAGGTAATATGGCTCTTGGTTAACTCAGCAATAAAGCATATGAGAGCCACTCAACATTTTCATCGTGGTCTTCTCCTCTTGACCCCCAAAGAAAAGAAAAGAAATAAACTATTTACACGGGAAAGCTCCCAACAAGCAAAAGAAGAATGATAAATCTTTTTGGGTTTTCTTTTAATTACTACTACTACAAGCATGGAAAGTAAATACAACTATTTTTTTGGTTTTTCTTAAGATTTTTCAGGCACACAAGAAAAAGACTTAGAAAAGAAAATAAACTAGCATGGATAGTACAATGAAAAAGTATGAGCACCGGCAACTAGAATGAGTGTGTGAACATGAATGTAATGTCGGTGAGAAATACGTACTCCCCCAAGCTTAGGCTTTTGGCCTAAGTTGGTCTATGGCCACTGCTGGCCTGACGGATATCCAAAGTCATAGTTGGGGTTGTACCGTGATGCAGCGGCTATTGCCTTATGAGCTGCAGCTTGGAGACGAGCCATCTCCGTCGTCTCCTCATACTCATTCGCCTCCTCCCTGGTTATAACATATCTCCTTTTTGCCTGAAAGTCAAAGAAAGTGGGAGCAGGGAGAGCAATATGGACAGTGCGACGTCTGTCAAAGATTAGTCACTACTAGAGGAATTGTTCATTCCTTTCAACAAACTGATGGCGAACCGTAGCATTATAATCTAGATAAGCAGGAGGCAACTTCATATCATTTTCATGTATGGGTACACGAAGATAATTAGCCACACGAGTTGCATAAATTCCACCAAACAAATCTCCACTTAAATCGTTGAGATGTAACCTTCGTGCAACAATAGCCCCCAAGTTATATTGTCTATCACCTAATACCGCACTCTTGAGGACACATATATCTGAAACGCACATGTGGCAAGCCTCATCTTTACCGTTAATGCATCTACCCACGAAGAGAGCAAAATAATGTATGGAAGGGAAATGAATGCTCCCTATGGTAGCTTGTGTGATTTCTCTAGATTCCCCCAAAGTGATACTAGCAAGAAAGTCTTTATATTCAGATTTGCGAGGTTCACTAATATTACCCCACTACGGGAGCTTACAAGCATCATTAAAATCTTCTAAGTCCATGGTATATGATTTATCATAAAGATCAAATAAAACAGTGTAAGAATTGCGTGAGGATGTAAATTTAAATCTTCTCACAAAGGAATCAGTTAGGTAGTGGTACTGTGGGCATTTATCTGACACGAAGTCCTCAAGATCAGCATTGCACACATACGTGTCAAATTCATCCTTAATGCCTGTCTGGACCATAAACTCCTCCGACGGCCATTCACAAGGCCGCACTTGCGCTTCCCTCGGTGGTTCATCGTCCGGCTCACGTATCGTGAGCCTTGGTACTTGCTTCCTTGAGAAACCACCTTGGTAGATTTTCCTATGCATTTTTCTCTGAAAAATTTCTGAATTTTTTAGTGACTCTAAATAAAAGTGAACCAAACTCAACAAGATTGATAGCAACTACTCCCACAAGTGCCTAGAGACTATATCATGCATTAAAACTACTTGGGACCACATAAATTTGACATGCAAGCTCAAGAACAGGGTCACCTAAGCAGCAAAAAATTGCAATAAATAAAGCACTAGAACAAAAACTAATTGGACCATTGGAGGAGTCACATACCGAAGAACAATCTCCCCGAACAATTTTGTGAATGGAGCTTTGAGCAAGGAGATCGAAAATGGCAGCAAGATGAGCTAGAACATGGGTTTGAGCTATGGGAGGATTTTTCCTAGAGGAAGATGAAGTTTGTGGGTGCTGGAATAAGTGGAGGGGGCCACATGGGGCCCATGAGGCAGGGGGCGCGCCTAGGGGGGTAGGCGCGCCCTGTACCCTCATGGCCAGGTGGTGGCTCCCCTGGTGTGTTCTTAGTGCCATATATTCTTAAATATTCTACAAAAAATCATGTTTCATTTTCAGGACATTTGGAGAACTTTTATTTTCGGGGTATTTTTTATTGCAAGGATAATTCAGAAAACAGACAGAAAAATACTATTTTTACTTTATTTAATCCAAATAACAGAAAGTAAAAGGAGGGTACATAGAGTTGTGCTTTTTAACTTCATCCATCTCATGCTCATCAAAAGGAATCCACTAACAAGGTTGATCAAGTCTTGTTAACAAACTCTTTCCGAATAACATGAAACCGGAGAATTTTCGAATAACACTAGGTTACCTCAACGAGGATATGTATGTCCCCTACAATAAGAATATCATATTTCTTCTTGACAGTAGGAAGAGGAAATTCAAAACCTCCAATAGTAATCGTTGAAATTTTTCCAATAGAATTGATAATGTGGACTTGAGGTTGTTTCCTCGAAAAGTGTACCGTATGCTCATTACCATTAACATGAAAAGTGACATTGCCTTTGTTGCAATTAATAACAGCCCCTGCAGTATTCAAAAAGGGTCTACCAAGGATAATCGACATACTATCGTCCTCGGGAATATCAAAAATAACAAAGTCTGTTAAAATAGTAACGTTTGCAACCACAACAGGCACATCCTCACAAATACCGACATGTATAGAAGTTGATTTATCGGCCATTTGCAAAGATATTTCAGTAGGCGTCAACTTATTCAAATCAAGTCTACGATATAAAGAGAGAGGCATAACACTAACACCGGCTCCAAGATCACATAAAGCAGTTTTAACATAGTTTCTTTTAATGGAGCATGGTATAGTTGGCACTCCTGGATCTCCTAGTTTCTTTGGTATTCCACCTTTGAAAGTATAATTGGCAAGCATGGTGGAAATTTCAACTTCTGGTATCTTTCTTTATTTGTCACAATATCCTTCATATACTTAGCATAAGGATTTGTTTTAAGCATATCAGTCAAACGCATACGCAAAAAGATAGGTCTAATCATTTTAGCAAAGCACTCAAAATCCTCATCATCCTTTTTCTTGGATGGTTTAGGAGGAAAAGGCATGGGTGAGGGAGTCCTGGATTGAGGGGTCCTCATGTGGCCGGATAGCTTGTGGTGGGCTGGATTGGTGGGCCGTGAAGATCATTGTTGAAGATCGTCTCTCTTATCCGGATAGGACTCCCGTATTCGTATAATGGCAGGTTTTAGGTTTGGGTGTAATCTTTTCCTTGCTCTGCAAGATGGTTATGTACAAACCCTAGGCCCCTCCGGTGCATATATAAACTGGAGGATTTAGTCCGTAGAGGCCAAGAGAGACTCACAAATCCTCATAGGCTAGACTCTAGGGTTTAGCCCATACGATCTTGAGGTAGATCAACTCTTGTAATCATATTCATCCATATTAATATAGCAGGAAGTAGGGTATTACCTCGATCGAGAGGTCCTGAACCTGGGTAAACATCGCGTCCCCAGCCTCCTATTACCATCAATCCTCAGACGCATAGTTCGGGACCCCCTACCCGAGATCCACCGATTTTGACACCGACATTGGTGCTTTCATTGAGAGTTCCACTATGTCGTCAAGCGAAGGACTGATGGATCGCGTCATCAACCACGACAACAACACTGAGGGAATCTTCCCTCTCGGCCAGCTCTTCGTGTTCGACGGGTTCGTGCTTCGTGCCAACACTGAAGGCCACCTCGAGCAGGTTGAGAGCTACGCCCCTGGCCATCAAGTCAGGTATGGAATCTTAAACTACGTTGCTGATATCCGCGGAGACTTGATCTTCGACGGATTCGAGCCCACGGCGGCCTCTCCCTGCCATCACGATGAACACGACCTAACTCTGTCATAGGACCAGGAAATAGCACCTGTAACAATTCTGGCCCTAGATCCGGAACAGATCACATCGCCCGAGGACGGGAAGCTCAACCCCGCCCCGGAAGCCGCAGACTCAACGGCGTTGGAGCCGCACACGGACCCGACTTTGAGCAGGATCTGTGTTACCAGAACTACGGACTCGTCTCCGGCCTTAGATTCTGAATCATGCGCATCTGCGCCCTTCAAGCTTGATCACGCGTCTATCGCCGAATTCAGTGCTGCAGATATCTTCCAGCACTCACCCTTTGGCGACATGTTAAAATCATCAAAATCCCTCTCCTTAGCTGGGGGCACACAACCAAATTATATCCGGTTCGAACTGGAGGCTGAAGGAGAATTTTGCTCCCCAGCCATGGTCGAAGATCTAACCGACCTACTTGACTATGCTTCCAAAGACTTCGAAGGGATGGACCTCGAAGCCGAAGCAGATCCAGATCAAAGTCAGCCCGTAACCGGGCGGTGGATAGCTATGTCTTCATACGACGTATATATGGTGGATACACCTAAGGAGAAGGAGGCCGAGGGCAAAAACGATCCCGCAAAGGACAAACCCGTCGAAGAACCTCCCAAACTTCAGCGCCCGAAGCGCCGAACTAAATCCCGCAAAGGAAAAGATAACAACACTGTCACTAACGACGATGACAACCCGGAACAAGCCGAAGACCCCGCAGACCCAGTGATGGAGCAAGAGGAGCGAGAGGATGGCGAACATAGTCCGAAACCACTGTCCGATGACAGCGATGTCGAAGAAAGTAATTACAAACCTGTCTCCGAAGAGGAGGTTAACCTGGGCGACGCCGAATACATCATCCCAGAAGAACCCTCAGAACAAAAAGCGCTTCCATCGGAGGCTTATTGCCACCACAAGGAGCCTAAAAAAGCAGCAGAGACGGCTTCGAGCCGCACATGACACACTCAACGATAGATGGAACAAAGTGTTAGACGTTGAGCAAAAATATGGCTACATTCGCCAAACCAAAGGCTATCCTAAGCGTAAACTGTTGCCCGAATTCGATGACAAGGCCACTGCGCCCATACCACCAAAGAATAACACCACCGATAAGCCGGACTGACCACCTCGCGGATGGGACAGAGTGGCTAGCAACGGCACACACAAGCCCGCACCCCCACCCCGTAAAGGAACGGAGGATACGGCTCAAGTCCGGAAACACGAGTTGTGTGAGGACCTGAACAACAAGGCCAGCAAGACCAGATCCATCTACGGATCTAGGGACCATGCTCCCGCCCGGGATGGCGGCTATCAAGCCAATCGCGCTGGTCATATACCAGTTCGGGGCCAATACCGAACATCACAACCATCGGACATATGCCATGACATAGCAAAATACAGGGGTGCTGCACACCCTTTGTGCTTCACCGATGAGGTGCTGGATCACAATTTTCCAGAAGGGTTTAAACCCATAAACATCGAGGCGTATGATGGAACGACGGATCCTGTCGTCTGGATAAAAGATTTCATCCTTCACATCCACATGCCTCACGGAGATGACCTCCACGCCATTAAATACCTCCCCCTCAAGCTGAAAGGACCAGCTAGGCACTTGCTTAATAGCTTCCCAGAGAATTCCATTTGAAGCTGGGAAGAACTTGAGGACGCTTTTGGGCCAATTTTCAAGGGACCTATGTCCGACCTCGGATGCTGACGATCTAAGTCACATAATCCAACAACCCGGGGAGTCAGCCCGTAAGCTTTGGAACCGATTTCTCACTAAGAATAACCAAATCGTCGACTGTCTGGATGCCGAAGCCTTAGCGGCCTTCAAACACAGTGTCCAGGACAAATGGCTAGCCAGACACCTCGGACAGGAAAAGCCGAGGACAATGGCAGCCCTAACTACACTCATGACCCGTTCTTGCGTGGGCGAGGACAGCTGGTTAGCTCGTAGCAGCACCAGTGACCCTGGAACATCTGAAGTCAGGGATGGCAATGGAAAGCCACGACGCAATAAAAAAAACGTCGAAATAATGTTGGAAGCCCAGATGACACAGCGGTAAACGCCGGATTCAGCGGGTCCAGACCCGGTCAATGGAAGAAGCCATTTAAAGGAAATAAAGATGGTCCATCTAGCCTGGACAAAATATTAGATAGGCCCTGCCAAATTCATGGCACCCCAGAAAAGCCTGCAAACCATACCAATCGTAATTGTTGGGTTTTCAAGCAGGCCGGCAAGCTCAATGCCGAACACAAGGGGAAGGGACCTCAGAGCGAAGACGAGGATGAACCTCGCCAGCCGAATACAGGGGGACAGAAGAAATTTCCACCGGAGATCAAAACAATGAACATGATATATGCCACTCATATCCCATAGAGGAAGCACAAGCGCGCACTCCGAGATGTCTATGCCGTCGAGCCTATCACCCCCAAATTCAACCCGTGGTCAGCCTGTCCGATCACTTTTGATCACAGGGATCACCCGACTAGTATCCGTCATGGGGGGTTCGGCTGCTCTAGTGCTCGATCCAATAATCGATGGATACCATCTCACTCGAGTCCTTATGGACGGCGGCAACAGTCTCAATCTGATATATTAGGACACTGTCCGCAAGATGGGGATCGACCCGTCAAGAATTAAGCCAAGCAGCACAACCTTTAAAGGAGTAATACCGGGCGTAGAAGCCCGCTGCACGGGCTCTTTAACATTGGAGGTCGTATTCGGCTCTCCTAATAACTTTCGAAGCAAAGAGCTAATCTTTGACATAGCTCCATTTCGAAGTGGCTACCATGCACTACTCGGAAGAACGGCCTTCGCCCGCTTTAATGCAGTCCTGCATTATGCTTATCAAAAGCTTAAAATGCCTGGACCACGTAGCGTCATCACGGTCAATGGAAATATGGAGCGCTCTCTCCATACGGAGGAGGACACTGCGACCTTAGCAGCCGAAGTCCAAAACGGCCTATTCAAGCCGAACAACTTACGGTCGTTAAAACCGCGGACACAGTTAAACGTGTCCGACATACGCCTCAGCGCGGCAGCTCAGATGAACCTGAGCTAGATTAGCAGTTACGCCCCCATCGACTACCCCATAAGGTGATAGCATACGTACCTCGTGTACACAATTATGCCCTCAAAATCCCTTGGGCGATGCTGGGGCACACTGCATACAAATAGTCCATAGTTCGGCTCCACCCTATTCGGACTCTAAAATCATCTTTCAAGGTTCACTAAACGAACCAATTTTTTTTGTATGGCCACACTGGATCTCTTTTCTTTTCCAGTTTTTTTCCTTTTTTACAGATGGCCATCATACTCCCCCCTTCAAGGACACATTATAGAAGAGAAAATGGCGCAGACGTGTAGCAGGGGCCCATGCTAAGGTTTCTTTTTAGATTAAGACCCTGTGTAAACCTTTTTTCTCTTTCTTGTTATATACCTTTTTGGCATGTAAAATGTCCAAGAAAGTCATCAGCATTATCTGTAAGCTTACAGTTCGCCGCACTATAAAGGGGTATTAATAGAGCGGCTTGATTCACTTTATGTTCGGAGTTTTATTCACTCACCATAAATGTTCTCTCCCCATGTCAGATTGCCACATGTGCCTTGTCAACATGGTCTATTATGAGGGGCTGTATTCAGCCTGATATATGTCGAAAAGACCGAACACCTATAGGGAGTGTTCGGCGTCCTGGATGTTTGCCTTATATGCACCAGTTCCGAATCATGTCTTGGGTCAATAGATGGGTTGCCCGGCTCCTGTGCTTAACCCTACGTCCCCGATTGTTCGGCTAGGGTGTAAAGGGAGAACTACTGCGATTGTACTTCTGGCTTGTCTAGTCAAGTACCTCAGTACAGAAAGCTGAAAACTGACCATCATGATAGCTGAGAACCTGGTTCGCAATCCGGTGACTTAGTTTTATGCTACGATCGATAGAGATCTACCCCGTGTTATACGAAGGGTTGGTTTTTTCGCCCAGCCAGGTGCAATTGGATACCTTAATTAGGGAATATCATATCCGCACCAGGGGCTAGTACCTAGCCTCACTTGTCAAAATTCCCATGGCTAAGTGAAAGCAATAACGCCACATAGTATGATTGCCTGGTTCACTCCGCATACACCTCCTACACGGACCAAGACGTTGGATAAATAGTGTATTTGCATATGACCGAACACCCCAGTACTATGTACATGGGGGCCGAAGCCGACGACTGGAAACTTTCAGAATTATATAGACAGCCACATAGGAGATGAAAGTCGCTCATACTATAATAGCGCAAAAGTTATATACATTGGTTCATAAGATTAAAGTCTTTACAACCGGATACAATTACTCAAAGATAACATCTTTTGAGCACTGACCTTCTACAAGGCTGACGCCTTCTATGACGTCCTCGAAGTATTTCTCCGGCTTGCGGTGCTCCTTGCCTTCGGGCGGTCCAACAATAGCTATATGCTCTGCCCTCATCTTCGCTCAGTGCACTTTCACACGAGCGAAGGCCATCCGAGCACCTTCTCTGCAGGCCGGATGCGTCAATGCTTCGACCCGCGGACCCGCTTCGATGAGCTGCTTCACCAATCCGAAGTAGCTACTTGGGATTGGATCAGCGGGCTATAGCCGAACTATTAAGTTCTTCATGGCCGAACCCACCATATTGTGCAGCTCGACCAACTGCTTCATCTGGTTGTTGAGGGGCATCGGATGTTTTGGCACATAGAACTACGACCAAAACAACTTCTCCATGTCATTCCCCTCCTGGGCTCGGAAGTACTGGGCAGCTTCAGCACTGCTCCTCGGAAGATCAACAAACACACCTGGAGAACTCCATAACCATGTCAGCGCAAGATACTTCTGCCCTTCGAAGATGCTCTGTAAGAGAAAAGTCTTACCAGATGCTATCTATCGTGCCTGCTTGATTTCTTCACAGGCACCGCGCAACTCGCTCCGCGCATCCTGGGAAGCCCAGATTGCCTCCGCAAGCTTGGAAGCTTGTTTCGAAGCCTCCTCTTCTAATTCCTCGCATTTGCGAATGGCATCGTTGAGCTCAACCTCGACTTCAGACACCCGAGCCCGGTGCTTCTCGCACGTGGCCTTTTCGGCCTCTAGTTCGGCAACCGCTTTGTCAGCGATCACCTTGCTCGCCTCGGCCTCCTTCTTGGCCTTCGCGAGCTCGCCCTTGAGGGCCTCGAGCTCAGTGGCACCAACTGTGTAATACATAATATCATAAAATATTTTATACCCATACTCAATTAATATTGTTAGTCCTCTTGACATCTTAATTTTTTTAATCCGCATACCTTGCGTTTCATCTAAACGTTGGTTGACACGGTCGAGGTCCGCGTTGGCCAACAAGAGCTTCCGGTTTAGTTCGGCAACCTCCGCATCTCGTGCAGTTGCCGTAACTAGTGAAGCCTACTCAAATACGAAAAACACACAGTTCAGCTCTAGAATATGCTATATTATGGATACTTCGTTTGATTCTGTTCAGAATCACATAAAGCATCAGGGGCTACTAGCTATATATGTGTACTTAAAATAAATAAAAGTTCCATAAAGAACATTACATTGCTCACCTCAAAGCCTGTTAACAGGCTGTTGAAGGATTCATTCAGTCCGCCCTTGATGGACTGAATCTTCTTCATCACCGCACCCGTCATGGTGCGGTGCTCCTCCACGATGCAAGCACTTTGCAGTGCTCCCTCCATAGGGTACGGCGCCTCTGGATTGACTCTGGGCGCCGTCGTATCCTCCCCCGCCTAGGGTTATGGTCTTCGGACCCCGGAGCCGCACTAGGCTCTGGGTCAATATTCGGGAGGGCCCCAAACTGTTTGGGCCCCCCGTCTTCGGTCTCCATGGGGACTGTTTCCCTATGGTGAGAAGCAGCCAAGGTATTACCCCCGGTCGCCCTATCACCTACCCCGCCCTCATCTCCTTGAGCGGAGGACACCCGCTGAGAGGACACTTCGGTGTCCCCACCGATCATGGGCGATGGAGCTTGGACCGGCGGGTCACTCTCCGTCTCTCCAGGCGCTAGAGAGTTCCCCTCCGATAAGGATGCGTCGGGGTGTCCTCGGGGAGGGTTGGAGGTCAGCAAGTGAGGAACACTAAGTAAGCATCAAAAGTACTAAACAAAGGTGCAGCAATTAATATATCCGGACAAACTTACATTTCGGTCGGGGGCTTCACCCTGGGCTTCACCACAAAGCTCTGTTCGGATGATGAGTCCGAACAAGTAGAGAGGTTCAGCCTCCTCCGAGGTGCGGCCGTGCCCGCGTCAGCAGCGGCTCCCCTCTTCATCCCCCTTCCTTGCGCAGGGGGCTCTTCTTCTTCTTCTTCTTCTTCTTCTTCTTCTTCTTCTTCTTCTTCTTCTTCTTCTTCTTCTTCTTCTTCTTCTTCTTCTTCTTCTTCTTCTTCTTCTTCTTCTTCTTCTTCTTCTTCGTCATCGTCATCCTCCTCCTCTTCGGAGGAGGGGATGCTGATCTTCTCGAACTTCTCGTCCGCAGGGTGGGGGCTGTCTCCGACGGCCTTGTTCTTCTTCTTGGGCTTCTTGACCAGCGCCTTGTACGGCGTGGGCGACCAACATCGCCGTTAGTCGAGGCGATTCTGGGTCTTCGGGCAAAGGCGCCGGACACTTCATCCGGGTCGCCTTCTTCGTCCAGCCCTGTATATCACGCAAAAAATCCAATTCCTGTTATCATTAAATAAGAAAGGGGATATATGTTCGGCAAAATTTTCTATTACCTCGGGGGCGGAGAGCGCGGTACTATAGCCCGCGTCCTCGGTTTCTTCCGGCCACTCCTTCTGGCTCTTGAAGAGATGCTTCCAGATCTATTTGTACGTAAAGCCATATATATGCTTCAGAGGCCGATCTCCTGCCGGATTGAACTCCCATAGGCAGGAGTCCCGACTTTTGCAAGGAAGGACAAGCCGGGCCAACATTACCTGGACCATGGTCGAGAGCTGATAACCCTTGGAAATCACGCCGGACACACGGCCTTGGAGTGCCACCACCTCAACTTGAGATCCCCAGTCCAGACTCGTTTTGGTCCAGGAGGTCAACCTCTCTGGGGTCTGGATCTGAAAGCAGGTTCCGCTGCCCATTTGGCGTCGTGGGGTTCGGTGATATAAAACCACTGTTGCTGCCAAACCTTGTTCGTTTCCATGAACGACCCTTTTGGCCAAATGGCATTCGGGAGCTTGCTTACCATGGCGCCCCCGCACTCCGCGTGCTGCCCGTCCACCACCTTCGGCTTCACGTTGAAGGATTTGAGCCATAAATCGAAGTGTGGAGGGACGCGGAGGAAAGCTTCACACACCACTATAAAAGCGGAGATGTGAAGGATCGAGTTCCGGGCTAGATTGTGGAAGTCTAGCCCATAGAAAAATAGCAAACCCCAAACAAAGGGGTGGAGCAGAAATCCTAGCCCCCTAACAAAGTGCGGAAGGAACACAACCCTCTCACCCGCCTCTGTGACAGGAATCACCTGGCCCTTGGCGGGGACTCTGTGCGCGATATCGGCAGCGAGATAGCCCGCGCTCCGAAGATCCTCCACGGCTTTCTCAGTGACCGTGGAGGCCTCCTACTTGCCCCTAGCACCGGATCTAGCCATTACTGGGAAGGAAGTAGTAGTGGAGGAACGGAAAGCGGTGGGCCCAGGGATGAGGATGCTGGGGCTAGGGAGATTGGAGAGATCGAGCTTGAGGAAAGCGTGGGGCAGATGAAAGGGATTGGTATCCTTTTATAACACTATGAATACAAAACGTCCCCCCACTTTAGCCATAAATCTCGTCGGTTCCCAAAGCGGCCATGCGTAATGCACGGTGTGGATGCTCATGTCACATTGATAAGGATCCCACAATAAGCGGGCACGATCTCTGTTGTGATAAGACATGTCAATGAGGATATACCTCGAAACATGAAACTAGGACCAAATAAAACGGTTCGATATGTTAGTGGGATGGACGCGACGCTTCACCAAAAAGTTGTTAGTAAAGACACATTATTCATTTTCCTTTAAGAGCCTTGCCTTCGAGGCTAAGGGTTGTACTAACCACGCAGAGCCGAATATAATACACCTTTTTTGCAGAAGATATATTCGGAAGAAGGAACCCGCCTTGCAATGCCGAAGACAATACGGAAGCCGAACTCATCGTCATCGAAGACAGGTTCAGCGGCTACCGAGGGAGTCCTGGATTGAGGGGTCCTCATGTGGCCGGATAGCTTGTGGTGGGCCGGATTGGTGGGCCGTGAAGATCATTGTTGAAGATTGTCTCTCATATCCAGATAGGACTCATGTATTCGTATAATGGTAGGTTTTAGGTTCGGGTGTAATCTTTTCCTTCCTTTGCAGGATGGTTATGTACAAACCCTAGGCCCCTCCGATGCATATATAAACTTGAGGGTTCAGTCCATAGAGGCCAAGAGAGAATCACAAATCCTCATAGGCTAGACTCTAGGGTTTAGCCCATACGATCTCGAGGTAGATCAACTCTAGTAATCATATTCATCCATATTAATATAGCAGGAAGTAGGGTATTACCTCGATCGAGAGGGCCTGAACCTAGGTAAACATCGTGTCCCCAGCCTCCTGTTACCATCAATTCTCAGACGTATAGTTCGGGACCCCCTACCTGAGATCCGCCGGTTTTGACACCGACAGTGGGTTTCTGAACCCATGGTTCTTTTTCTTTACTATGCTTCCTAGCAATGAAGTCTCTTTTATCATAACGTTGATTCTTTGATTGTGGGTTATCAAGATCAATAACAGGTTCAATCTCTACATCATAATTATTGCTAGGTTGAGCATCAACATGACCATCATCATTGTCATTTTCACCAGGTTCATGTTTATCACCAGATTGTGTTTCAGCATCAGAAATAGAAATATCATTGGGATTCTTAGGTGTGTCTACAACAGGTTTACTAGACGCATGCAAAGTCCTATCATTTTTCTTTTTCTTCTTCTTAGAAGGACTGGGTGCATCAACATTAGCTCTCTAAGAATCTTGCTCAATTCTCTTAGGGTGTCCCTCAGGATAAAAAGGTTCCTGAGTCATTCTACCCCCTCTAGTCATAACTCTAACAACATTATCATTTTTCTTACTATTTACTTCATTGAGCAAATCATTTTGTGCTTTAAGTACTTGTTCTACCTGAGTGCTAACCATAGAAGCATGTTTACTAATGAGTTTAAGTTCACCTTTAACTCTAGACATATAATCACTCAAGTGTTCAATCATATAAGCATTACGTTTCAATTGTCTACCAACATAAGCATTGAAGTTTTCTTGTTTAACAATAAAATTGTCAAACTCATCTAAGCATTGGCTTGCAAACTTATTACGAGGAATACCACCTTCATCAAATCTATAGAGAGAATTTACCTTTACTACCTGTGTCGGGTTATCAAGACCATATATTTCTTCAATAGGTGGTAAATTCTTAACATCTTCGGCTTTAATACCTTTTTCTTTCACCGATTTATTTGCCTCTTGCATATCTTCAGGACTGAGAATTAGAATACCCCTTTTCTTTGGAGTTGGCTTAGGAGTTGGTTCAGGAAGTGTCCAATTATTCTCATTACTCAACATATTATTCAATAGCAATTCAGCCCGATCAACAGTTCTTTTGTTGGGGAACGTAGTATTTTAAAATTTTCCTACGATCACGCAAGATCTATCTACCAGATGCATAGCAACGAGAGGGGAGAGTGTGTCTACGTACCCTCGTAGACCGGGAGCGGAAGCGTCAAGTGACGCGGTTGATGTTGTCGAACTTCTTCGCGATCCAACCGATCAAGCACCGAACGTACGGCACCTCCGCGTTCAGCACACGTTCAGCTTGATGACGTCCCACGAGCTCTTGATCCAGTTGAGCTTCACGGGAGAGTTTCGTCAGCACGACGGCGTGGTGACGGACATGATGTGATCACCGGCGCAGGGCTTCTCCTAAGCTTCGCGACGGTACGACCGAGGTGTGATTCTGTGGAGGGGGGCACCGCACACGGCTAAAACAATTCAACTTGTGTGTCTTTGGGTGCCCCCCTGCCCCCGTATATAAAGGAGCAAGGGAGGAGGGGCCGGCCACTTCCTATGGTGCGGCTAGGGAGGGGACTCCTACTAGGAATAGGATTGCAATCCTATTCCTAGTAGGATTCACCGGAAGGAAGAAGGGGGAAAGGATTAGGAGAGGTGGCGCCCCCCCAACCCTAGTCCAACTAGGATTCCTAGGTGGGGGCGCCGGCCAGCCCTATGGGCTGCCTCTCTCTCACCCTTTAGGCCCACTATGGACCATCCCCTCTCGTAGGGGGTTCCGGTAACCCCCTCTGGCATTCCCGATAAATCCGAAACTGTTCCGGTATACTTCCGGTGTCCGAATATAGCCGTCCAATATATCAATCTTTATGTCTCGGACATTCCGAGACTCCTCGTCATGTCCGTGATCTCATCCGGGACTCCGAACTACCTTCGGTACATCAATACTCAAAAACTCATAATACCGATCGTCATCAAACGTTAAGCGTGCGGACCCTACGGGTTCGAGAACTATGTAGACATGACCGAGACTCATCTCTGGTCAATAACCAATAGCGGAACCTGGATGTTCATATTGGCTCCTACATATTCTACGAAGATCTTTTATCGGTCAGAACCGCATAACAACATATGTTGTTCCTTTTGTCAAACGGTATGTTACTTGCCCGAGATTCGATCGTCGGTATCTTTATACCTAGTTCAATCTCGTTACCGGCAAATCTCTTTACTCGTTCCGTAACACATCATCTCGTGACTAACTCATTAGTCTTTTGCTTGCAAGGCTTATTGTGATGTGTGTTACCGAGAGGGCCCAGAGATACCTCTCCGACACTCGGAGTGACAAATCCTAATCTTGATCTATGCCAACACCACGAATACTTTCGGAGACACCTGTAGAGCATCTTTATGATCACCCAGTTAAGTTGTGACGTTTGATAGCACACAAGGTGTTCCTACGGTATTCGGGAGTTGCATAATCTCATAGTCATAGGAACATGTATAAGTCATGAAGAAAGCAATAGCAGTTAAACTAAACGATCATAGTGCTATGCTAACGGATGGGTCTTGTCCATCACATCATTCTCCTAATGATGCGATCCGGTTGATCAAATGACAACTCATGTCTATGGCTAGGAAACATAACCATCTTTGATCAATGAGCTAGTCTAGTAGAGGCATACTAGGGACATACTGTTTTGTCTATGTATCCACACATGTACTAAGTTTCCGGTTAATACAATTCTAGCATGAATAAAAGACATTTATCATGATATAAGGAAATACAAATAACATCTTTATTATTGCCTCTAGGGCATATTTCCTTCAGTCTCCCACTTGAACTAGAGTCAATAATCTAGATTACAAAGTGATGATCCTCACACCCATGGAGTCTTGGTGCTGATCATGTTTTGCCCGTGGAAGAGGCTTTAGTCAACGGGTCTGCAATATTCAGATCCGTATGTATTTTGCAAATCTCTATGTCTCCCTCCTTGACTAGATCGCGGATGGAATTGAAGCGTCTTTTGATGTGCTTTGTTCTCTTGTGAAACCTGGATTCCTTCGCCAAGGCTATGGCTCCAGTGTTGTCACAAAAGATTTTCATTGGACCCGATGCACTAGGTACTACACCTAGATCGGATATGAACTCCTTCATCCAGACTCCTTCATTTGCTGCTTCCGAAGCAGCTATGTATTCCGCTTCACACGTAGATCCCGCCACGACGCTCTGCTTGGAACTGCACCAGCTGACAGCTCCACCGTTCAATAAAAATACATATCCGGTTTGTGACTTAGAGTCATCGGGATCAGTGTCAAAGCTAGAATCGACGTAACCGTTTACGACGAGCTCTTTGTCACCTCCATATACGAGAAACATATCCTTTGTTCTTTTCAGATACTTTAGGATGTTTTTGACCGCTGTCCAGTGATCCACTCCTGGATTACTTTGGTACCTCCCTGCTAGACTTATAGCAAGGCACACATCAGGTCTAGTACACAACATTGCATACATGATAGATCCTATGGCTGAGGCATAGGGAATGACTTTCATTTTCTCTCTATCTTCTGCAGTGGTCGGGCATTGAGTCTTACTCAACTTCATACCTTGTAAAACAGGCAAGAACCCTTTCTTTGACTGATCCATTTTGAACCTTTTCAAAATCTTATCAAGGTATGTGCTTTGTGAAAGTCCAATTAAGCGTCTTGATCTATCTCTATAGATCTTGATGCCTAATATGTAAGCAGCTTCACCGAGGTCTTTCATAGAAAAACTTTTATTCAAGTATCCTTTTATGCTATCCAGAAATTCTATATCATTTCCAATTAACAATATGTCATCTACATATAATATTAGAAATGCTACAGAGCTCCCACTCACTTTCTTGTAAATACAGGCTTCTCCAAAAGTCTGTATAAAACCATATGCTTTGATCACCTCATCAAAGCGTATATTCCAACTCCGAGATGCTTGCACCAATCCATAGATGGATCGCTGGAGTTTGCATACTTTGTTAGCACCTTTTGGATCGACAAAACCTTCTGGTTGCATCATATACAACTCTCCTTTGAGATATCCATTTAGGAATGCAGTTTTGACATCCATTTGCCAGATTTCATAATCATAAAATGCGGCAATTGCTAACATGATTCGGACAGACTTAAGCATCGCTACAGGTGAGAAAGTCTCATCGTAGTCAACTCCTTGAACTTGTCGAAAACCTTTCGCAACAAGTCGAGCTTTGTAGACAGTAATATTACCGTCTGTGTCGGTCTTCCTCTTGAAGATCCATTTATTTTCGATGGCCTGCCGATCATCGGGCAAGTCAACCAAAGTCCATACTTTGTTCTCATACATGGATCCCATCTCAGATTTCATGGCTTCAAGCCATTTTGCGGAATCTGGGCTCATCATCGCTTCCTCATAGTTCGTAGGTTCATCATGGTCTAGTAACATGATTTCCAGAACTGGGTTGCCGTACCACTCTGGTGCGGAACGTACTCTGGTTGATCTACGACGTTCAGTAGAAACTTGATCCGAAGTTTCATGATCATTATCATCAACTTCCTCACTAATTGGTGTAGGAATCACTGGAACAATTTCCTGTGATGTACTACTTTCCAATATGGGAGAAGGTACAATTACCTCATCAAGTTCTACTTTTCTCCCACTCACTTCTTTCGAGAGAAACTCTTTTTCTAGAAAGGATCCGTTCTTAGCAACGAATATTTTGCCTTCGGATCTGTGATAGAAGGTGTACCCAACAGTTTCTTTTGGGTATCCTATGAAGACACATTTTTCCGACTTGGGATTGAGCTTATCAGGTTGAAGTGTTTTCACATAAGCATCGCAGCCCCAAATTTTAAGAAACGACAACTTTGGTTTCTTGCCAAACCACAGTTCATAAGGCGTCGTATCAACGGATTTAGATGGTGCCCTATTTAACGTGAATGCAGCTGTCTCTAAAGCATAACCCCAAAACGATAGTGGTAAATCGGTAAGAGACATCATAGATCGCACCATATCTAATAAAGTACGGTTACGACGTTCGGACACACCATTACGTTGTGGTGTTCCAGGTGGCGTGAGTTGTGAAACTATTCCACATTGTTTCAAATGAAGACCAAACTCGTAACTCAAATATTCTCCTCCACGATCAGATCGTAGGAACTTTATTTTCTTGTTACGATGATTCTCTACTTCACTCTGAAATTCTTTGAACTTTTCAAATGTTTCAGACTTGTGTTTCATTAAGTAGATATACCCATATCTGCTCAAATCATCAGTGAAGGTCAGAAAATAACGATACCCACCGCGAGCATCAACACTCATTGGTCCACATACATCAGTATGTATGATTTCCAACAAATCTGTTGCTCGCTCCATAGTTCCGGAGAACGGAGTTTTAGTCATCTTGCCCATGAGGCATGGTTCGCAAGCACCAAGTGATTCCAAAAGTCCATCTTTATGGAGTTTCTTCATGCGTTTTACACCAATATGACCTAAACGGCAGTGCCACAAATAAGTTGCACTATCATTATTAACCTTGCATCTTTTGGTTTCAATATTATGAATATGTGTATCACTACAATCGAGATCCAATAAGAATAGACCACTCTTTAAGGGTGCATGACCATAAAAGATATTATTCATCAAAATGGAACAACCATTATTCTCTGATTTAAATGAATAACCGTCTCGCAATAAACAAGATCCAGATATAATGTTCATGCTCAACGCTGGCACCAAATAACAATTATTTAGGTCTAAAACTAATCCCGAAGGTAGATGTAGAGGTAGCGTGCCGACGGTGATCACATCGACTTTGGAACCGTTTCCCACGCGCATCGTCACCTCGTCCTTAGCTAATCTTCGTTTAATCCGTAGTCCCTGTTTCGAGTTACAAATATTAGCAACCGAACCGGTATCAAATACCCAGGTACTACTACGAGCATTAGTAAGGTACACATCAATAACATGTATATCACATATACCTTTGTTCATCTTGCCATCCTTCTTATCCGCCAAATACTTGGGGCAGTTCCGCTTCCAGTGTCCAGACCCCTCGCAGTAGAAGCACTTAGTTTCAGGCTTGGTTCCATAATTGAGGCTTTCTGCGAGAACAGCAACAATCTTGCTATTCTCCTTGAAAATCCCTTCCTTGCCCTTTTTCTTGAAACTAGTGGTATTGTTAACCATCAACTTTTGATGCTCCTTTTTGATTTCTACCTCCGCAGCTGTGAGCATCGCGAAGAGCTCGGGAATTGTCTTTTGTATCCCTTGCATATTATAGTTCATCACGAAGCCATTATAGCTTGGTGGTAGTGATTGAAGAATTCTATCAATAACACTATTCTCATCAACTTGGCAACCAAGTTGAGTCATATGATTGTAATGCCCATACATTGTGAGCAAGTGTTCACTGATAGAACTATTCTCCTCCATCTTGCAGCTGTAGAACTTATTGGAAATCTTATATTTCTCAATCCGGGCATTTGCTCGAAATATTAACTTCAACTCCTGGAACATCTCATATGCTCCATGACGTTCAAAACGTCGTTGAAGTCCCGGTTCTAAGCCGTAAAGCATGGCACACTGAACTATCGTGTAGTCATCAGACCGCGACTGCCAGACGTTCACAGCGTCTGCATCAGCGGAAGGGGGTTTGTCACCTAGCGGTGCTTCAAGGACATAATTCTTCTGTGCAGCAATGAGGATAATCCTCAGGTTACGGACCCAGTCCGTGTAATTGCTACCATCATCTTTCAACTTAGCTTTCTCTAGGAATGCATTAAAATTCAAAGGAACGGTAGCACGGGCCATTGATCTACAACGACACAGATATGCAAAACTATCAGGACTAAGTTCATGATAAATTAAAGTTCAATTTAATCATATTAATTTAAAGAACTCCCACTTAGATAGACATCCCTCTGGTCATCTAAATGATCACGTGATCCAAATCAACTAAACCATGTCCGATCATCACGTGAGATGGAGTAGTTTTCAATGGTGAACATCTTATGTTGATCATATCTACTATATGATTCACGCTCGACCTTTCGGTCTCCAGTGTTCCGAGGCCATATCTGTATATGCTAGGCTCGTCAAGTTTAACCCGAGTATTCTGCGTGTGCAAAACTGGCTTACACCCGTTGTATTTGAACGTAGAGCTTATCACACCCGATCATCACGTGGTGTCTCGGCACGACGAACTTTCGCAACGGTGCATACTCAGGGAGAACACTTATACCTTGAAATTTAGTAAGGGATCATCTTATAATGCTACCGTCGTTCTAAGCAAAATAAGATGCATAATAAGATAAACATCACATGCAATCAAAATATGTGACATGATATGGCCATCATCATCTTGTGCTTTTGATCTCCATCTTCAAAGCACCGTCATGATCACCTTCGTCACCGGCTTGACACCTTGATCTTCATCGTAGCATCGTTGTCGTCTCGCCAACTATTGCTTCCACGACTATCGCTACCGCTTAGTGATAAAGTAAAGCAATTACATGGCGATTGCATTTCATACAATAAAGCGACAACCATATGGCTCCTGCCAGTTGCCGATAACTTTACAAAACATGATCATCTCATACAAAACCGTATAACTCATCATGTCTTGACCATATCACATCACAACATGCCCTGCAAAAACAAGTTAGACGTCCTCTACTTTGTTTGTTGCAAGTTTTACGTGGCTGCTACGGGCTTAGCAAGAACCGTTCTTACCTACGCATACAAAACCACAACGATGTTTCGTCAAGTATGTGTTGTTTTAACCTTCACAAGGACCGGGCGTAGCCACACTTTATTCAGCTAAAGTGAGAGAGACAGACACCCGCCAGTCACCTTTAAGCAACGAGTGCTCGTAACGGTGAAACCAGTCTCGCGTAAGCGTACGCGTAATGTCGGTCCGGGCCGCTTCATCTCACAATACCGCCGAAGCAAAGTATGACATGCTGGTAAGCAGTATGACTAGTATCGTCCACAATCTCATTGTGTTCTACTCGTGCATATCATCTACGCATAGACCTGGCTCATGATGCCACTGTTGGGGAACGTAGTATTTTAAAATTTTCCTACGATCACGCAAGATCTATCTACCAGATGCATAGCAACAAGAGGGGAGAGTGTGTCTACGTACCCTCGTAGACCGGGAGCGGAAGCGTCAAGTGACGCGGTTGATGTTGTCGAACTTCTTCGCGATCCAACCGATCAAGCACCGAACGTACGGCACCTCCGCGTTCAGCACACGTTCAGCTTGATGACGTCCCACGAGCTCTTGATCCAGTTGAGCTTCATGGGAGAGTTTCGTCAGCACGACGGCGTGGTGACGGATATGACGTGATCACCGGTGCAGGGCTTCTCCTAAGCTTCGCGACGGTACGACCGAGGTGTGATTCTGTGGAGGGGGGCACCGCACACGGCTAAAACAATTCAACTTGTGTGTCTTTGGGTGCCCCCTGCCCCCGTATATAAAGGAGCAAGGGAGGAGGGGCCGGCCACCTCCTATGGTGCGGCTAGGGAGGGGACTCCTACTAGGAATAGGATTGCAATCCTATTCCTAGTAGGATTCACCGGAAGGAAGAAGGGGGAAAGGATTAGGAGAGGTGGCGCCCCCCCAATCCTAGTCCAACTAGGATTCCTAGGTGGGGGCGCCGGCCAGCCCTATGGGCTGCCTCTCTCTCACCCTTTAGGCCCACTATGGACCATCCCCTCTCGTAGGGGGTTCCGGTAACCCCCTCCGGCATTCCCGATAAATCCGAAACTTTTCCGGTATACTTCCGGTGTCCGAATATAGCCGTCCAATATATCAATCTTTATGTCTCGGACATTACGAGACTCCTCGTCATGTCCGTGATCTCATCCGGGACTCCGAACTACCTTCGGTACATCAATACTCAAAAACTCATAATACCGATCGTCATCAAACGTTAAGCGTGCGGACCCTACGGGTTCGAGAACTATGTAGACATGACCGAGACTCATCTCTGGTCAATAACCAATAGCGGAACCTGGATGTTCATATTGTCTCCTACATATTCTACGAAGATCTTTTATCGGTCAGAACCGCATAACAACATACGTTGTTCCTTTTGTCAAACGGTATGTTACTTGCCCGAGATTCGATCGTCGGTATCTTTATACCTAGTTCAATCTCGTTACCGGCAAGTCTCTTTACTCGTTCCGTAACACATCATCTCGTGACTAACTCATTAGTCTTTTGCTTGCAAGGCTTATTGTGATATGTGTTACCGAGAGGGCCCAGAGATACCTCTCCGACACTCGGAGTGACAAATCCTAATCTTGATCTATGCCAACACCACGAATACTTTCGGAGACACCTGTAGAGCATCTTTATGATCACCCAGTTACGTTGTGACGTTTGATAGCACACAAGGTGTTCCTACGGTATTCGGGAGTTGCATAATCTCATAGTCATAGGAACATGTATAAGTCATGAAGAAAGCAATAGCAGTTAAACTAAACGATCATAGTGCTATGCTAACGGATGGGTCTTGTCCATCACATCATTCTCCTAATGATGTGATCCCGTTGATCAAATGACAACTCATGTCTATGGCTAGGAAACATAACCATCTTTGATCAATGAGCTAGTCTAGTAGAGGCATACTAGGGACATACTGTTTTGTCTATGTATCCACACATGTACTAAGTTTCCGGTTAATACAATTCTAGCATGAATAAAAGACATTTATCATGATATAAGGAAATACAAATAACATCTTTATTATTGCCTCTAGGGCATATTTCCTTCATCTTTCCCTGAAAACAAAACCAGCACAACTATCCAGGTGGTCTCTGGAAGCTTCGGTTAGTCCATTATAAAAGATATCAAGTATTTCATTTTTCTTAAGAGGATGATTAGGCAAAGTATTAAGTAATCAGAGAAACCTCCCCCAAGCTCGTGGGAGACTCTCTTCTTTAATTTGCACAAAATTATATATTTCCCTTAAGGCAGCTTGTTTCTTATGAGCGGGAAAATATTTACCAGAGAAGTAATAAATCATATCCTGGGGACTACGCACACAACCAGGATTAAGAGAATTAAACCATGTTTTAGCATCACCCTTTAATGAGAACGGAAATAACTTAAGGATATAGTAGTAACGATTTTTCCTCATTGGTGAATAGGGTGGCTATATCATTGAGCTTAGTAAGATGTGCCACAACAGTTTCAGACTCATAGCCATGGAAAGGATCAGATTCAACCAAAGTAATTAACTCAGGATCGACAAAGAAATCATAATCCTTATCAGAAATACATATAGGTGAGGTACCAAAAGCAGGGTCATATTTCATTCTAGCATTCAAAGACTTTTCTTTCAGCTTAGCAAACAATTTCTTAAGATCATATCTATCTTTGCAAGCTAAAATATCTCTAGCAGTTTCTTCATCCATAACATAACCCTCAGGCACAACAAGCAATTCATATCCAAGGGGAGAATCTTCATCATCACTTTCATCAATATTATTAGTTTCAATAATTTCATTCTCTCTAGCCCTAGCAAGTTGTTCATCAAGAAATTCACCTAGCGGCATAGTATTATCAAGCATAGAAGCAATTTCATCGTAAGAATCATGCATAGCAGAAGTGTCATCATCAAGAACATGCGACATATCAGATTCAATAGCAGGTGTAGGTGTCGCAAATTTACTCATAACAGAAGGTAAATCAAGTGCAGAGCTAGATGACAGTTCCTTACATCCCCTCGTAGTTGAGGGAAAAATCTTGGTTTTTTTGTCTCTCAAGTTCTTCATAGTGATCAACAGATATAAATCCCAAGTGACTCAAAGAATATAGCTATGCTCCCCGGCAACGGCGCCAGAAAATAGTCTTGATAACTGCTACCTCTTGAGCTTGCGTTGTATTTCCTCGATGAGGAAAGGGAGATGCAGCACAGTAGCGTAAATATTTCCCTCATTTTTTAGAGCCAAAGTATCAATCCAGTATGATACCACGCGCGAGTCCCTTGCACCTACACAAACAAATAAGAACTTCGCAGCCAACACGATAAGGGGTTGTCAATCCATTTACGGTCACTTACGAGAGTGAGATCTGATAGAGATGATAATTATATTTTTGGTATTTTTGGTTTAATAAAACAGCAAATAAAAGCAAGAAAAGTAAAGTAGATGTAGATTGATATGTTGAGAATAGACCCGGGGGCCATTGTTTTCTCTAGTGGCTTCTCTCATGATAGCGGTATTCTACGGCGGGTAAACAAATTACTGTCGAGCAATTGATAGAAAAGTGAATAATTATGAAACTATCTAGGCATGATCATTGTATATAGGCATCACGTCCGATACAAGTAGACCGACTCCTGCCTGCATCTACTACTATTAGTCCACACATCGATCGCTATCCAACATGCATCTAGTGTATTGAGTTCATACGAACAGAGTAACGCCTTAAGAAAGATGACATGATGCAGAGGGATAAACTCAAGCAATATGATGAAAACCCCATATTTTTATCCTCGATGCCAACAATACAATACGTGCCTTGCTGCCCCTACTGTCACTTGGAAAGGACACCGCAAGATTGAACCCAAAGCCAAGCACTTCTCCCATTGCAAGAACTATAGATCTAGTAGGCCAAACCAAACCAATAATTCGAAGAGACTTGCAAGGATATTATGAGCACACATAAAAAGTTCAGAGAAGAACCAAATATCTTTCATAGATAACCTTGATCACAAACTCACAATTCATCGGATCTCGACAAACACACCGCAAAAAGAGATTACATCGAATAGATCTCCTCGAAGACCGAGGAGAACTTTGTATTGAGATCCAGAGAGAGAGAAGAAGCCATCTAGATACTAGCTATGGACCCGAAGGTCGAAGGTAAACTACTCACAACTCATGGTGAGGGCGATGATGATGATGATGAAGGCCTCCATGATGGACCCCCCTCCCGGAACAGGCTCCAAGATGGGATCTCCACGGGAACAAAAGCTATGGCGGTGGAATTAGGGTTTTCTATCTGTGTATGGAGCTTCTGGGGTACGTAGGTATATATAGGAAGAAGGAGGGCACCGGGGGCCGTGTGGGCCTGCCTCGAGGTAGGGGGGCGCGCCCCCACCCTCGAGGGCTGGCTCTTTGCCCCCTGACTTGGTCCCGACATTTCCCGAGCATGATTTCCTCCAAAAAAATCTCTCGCGGATGTTTCATTCCGTTTGGACTCTGTTTGATATTCCATTTTTGCAAAACCCTGAAATAGGCAAAAAACAACAATCTGGACTAGGCCTTTGGGTTAGTAGGTTAGTCCCAAAAATGATATAAAAGTGAATGATAAAGCCCATTAAACATCCAAGACTTCATAAATAAATAGCATGGAACAATCAAAAATTATAGATACGTTGGAGATGTATCAAGCATCCCCAAGCTTAATTCCTGCTCGTCCTCGAGTAGGTAAATGATAAAGAAAGAATTTTTGATGTGGAATGCTAACCAATATAGTTTTTCAATGTGATCCTCTTAATTGTGGCATGAATGTTTAGATCAGAAAGATTCTAGACAAAAGTCTATATTGACATGAGAAACAACAATACTTCAAGCAATACTAACAAAGCAATCATGTCTTCTCAAAATACTATGGCTAAAGAAAGTTATCCCTACAAAATCATATAGTGTTGGCTATGATCCCTTGTTATCACACTAAATATTCATATTATGCACAACCCTGATTTCAGCCAAGCATTTGTTTTCATGCTCTATCTTTTCAAACCTTTCAACTTTCACGCAATACATGAGCGTGAGCCATGGATATAGCACTATGGGTGGAATCGAGGTGGTTGTGGAGAAGACAAAAAGGAGGGAGATAGTCTTACATCGACTAGGCGTATCAACGCGCTATGGAGATGCCCATCAATTGATATCAATGTGAGTGAGTAGGGATTGCCATGCAACGGATGCACTAGAGCTAAATATGAATGAAAGCTCAACAAAAGAAACTAGTGGGTGTGCATCCAACTTGCTTGCTCACGAAGACCTAGGGCATGTGAGGAAGCCCAACGTTGGAATATACAAGCCAAGTTCTATAACGAAAATTCCCACTAGTATGTGAAAGTGACTAAACATGAGACTCTCTACAATGAAGAACATGGTGCTACTTAGAAGCACAAGTGTGGAAAAAGATAGTAGCAATTGTCCCTTTTTTCTTTCTCCTTTTTTTCTTTTTTTTTCTTTTTGGGCCTTTTTTTGGCCTTTCTCTTTTTTTTTTCTTTTTTTTTGCGGAGGGGCTTTATAGATTCAGCCTTTCCTCCCATGGGACAATGCTCTAATAATGATGATCATCACACTTTCATTACAACATAATATTACAACTCGATACTACAACAACAAAGTATGACTCTATGTGAATGCCTCCGGCGGTGTACTGGTATGTGCAATGAAACAAGAGTGACATGTATGAAATAATTATGCATGGTGGCTTTGCCACGAATACGATGTCAACTACATGATCATGCATGGCAATATGACAATATGATGCGTGTCATATGAACGAAACGGTAGAAAGTTACATGGCAATATATCTCGGAATGGCTATGGAAATGCCATGATAGGTAGGTATGGTGGCTGTTTTGAGGAACAATATGGTGGCTGTTTTGAGGAAGGATATATAGTGGGTTCATGGCACCGACGAAAGTTGCGCGGTACAAGAGAGGCTAGCAATGGTGGAAGGGTGAGAGTGCGTATAATCCATGGACTCAACATTACTCATAAGAACTCATATACTTATTGCAAAAATCTACGAGTCATCAAAACAAAGCAATCGACGCATGCCCCTAGGGGGGAGGTTGATAGGAGTTAACCATCGCGCGCCCCGACCTCCACACAAAGGTTGACACTCTACAAATACCTCATGCTCTAACTTAGTCACACAACGGTTCACCATACGTGCATGCTACGGGAATCACTAACCTTAACACAAGTATTTATCAATTTCATAATAACTCCACTAGCATGACTTTAATATCACTATCCTCATGTCTCAAAACAATTATCAAGCATCCAACATCTCTTTCTTTTCAATGCACTTGGTGTGATTTTTTTTATTACATTGACATTGGATGTTTATCGTGTGAAGACTAGTTTCTTTAGCCTAAACACTTTACTATGCTGTTTTAATAGACTCCCAAATAGATATAAGTGAAGCATGAGAGTTCAACAATTTCTAGAAAATATTACCACCACCGTGCTCTAAAAGATATAAGTGAAGCACTAAAGCAAAAACTATTCAACTCAAAAGATATAAGTGAAGCACATAGAGTGTTCTAATAATTTCTAGGCCATATTTAACTCTCTAAAATAGGTGTGTCCAGCAAGGATGATTGTGGCAACTAACAAGCAAATACTCAAATTATACAAGACGCTCCAAGCAAAACACATAGCATGTTGCGAATAAAAATATAGCTCCAAGTATAGTTACCGATGGATGAAGACGAAAGAGGGGATGCCTCCCCGGGGCATCCCCAAGCTTAGGCTTTTGATTATCTTGAATTTACTTGGGGTGCCATGGGCATCCCCAATCTTGGGCCTTTGCTACTCCTTGTTCCATAGTCCATCAAAGCAATACTCAAATCTTGAAAACTTCACAACACAAAACTTAGACAAAAATTCCCGTGAGCTCCGTTAGTAAGAGAAAGCTAACCACCACTTAAAGGTACAGCAATAAATTCATTGTTTGTTTATATTGGTGTTAAACCTACTGTACTCCAAGTTCTCTATGGTTCATATCCTCCAATATTACTCATAGATGCATCGGAATAAGCAAACAACACACGAAAAACAGAATATGTCAAAAACAGAACAGTCTGTAGTAATCTGCAGGGTTCGCCTACTTCTGGAAATCCAAAAAATTCAAACTAAATTGGTAAATTTGAGAAATTTGTCTACCAATCAGCAGCAAAAAGAATCAACTAAAAATAATGATCCAGTTAGATCTGAAGTCTACTTTAGCGAGCGCTAACGATTCTGTTTTTCACAGCAAGATCAAATAAACTTCACACAAGTCTTACAAAGGTTCTACTTGGCACAAACACTAAACAAAACATGAAAACACATATAATAAGAGGCTAGATGCAATATTTATTCCCTAACAGCAACAAAAGCAAAAAACATAAAATTGGGTTGCCTCCCAACAAGCGCTATCGTTTTACGCCCCTAGCTAGGCACGATACAAGATAGATCTAGGTATTGCCATCTTTTGGAAGGCAATTCTTTGATTAAGCACTTATGATTATTGGGCACTTCTTTGTCCCTATGAATAATCAAACTTTTGGGCAAGAAATCAAGAAATTCTAAAGTGTCAAAAGGGTCTCTTGCAAAAGTAAGAAACTTAGGGTGAACACTTACGGATTTGAGATCCGCAAGTCTAGATGTTTCATCCTTGTCTTTAGGGACATACATGAACTTAGATAATTTAGTGGAGATATTTGGAGTAGTTTTTATAGAGGAAAGAGTGGAACCCACATTAGTGATAACATCCTCAAGCTTATTGATTCTAGTGGAATCCTGATCTAGCTTTTCTTTAACTATGGGTTTTTTTCCTTAAGATTTTTCAAAACGACTCCTACCTTGGATCCATATTGTGTGATTTCATTATGAAATTTTCTTTCTACCGATTCTACCGTAGCAACTTTGTTTTCAATGATTTCCAACCTTTGCATAACATGCTCCAAAGTTAAAACGGTCTCATTAACCATAAGAGGTGGTGAGCCAAATAATTCAGTCATAGCCTTGTAAGAATCAACGGTGTGGCTACCCAAGAAATTCCCTCTGGTAATGGTATCTAAGATAAATCTATTCCACGGAGTTATGCCAACATAAAAATTGCGAAGAAGCACAGAAGTGGAAAGCTTCCTATTAGATCTATTGTGAGCAATGCAAATTCTATCCCAGGCATCTTTTAGGTTTTCTTCCTCCCTTTGTTTAAAGTTGAGGACCTCACTCTCGGGAGTGGTGATAATGATAGGTGTGCTAGACATGATGACAAGCAAGCAAGCAGCACACGAGCAGACAAGAAGCAGACGAATGATAAACACACGGCGGAACAAGGGCGAATAAAACGGCAAACGTGAAGTGGGGGAGAGGAAAACGAGAGGCAAATAAATGAAATGTGAAGGATAAGGGTTTGTGATAGGTACTTGGTATATGACTTTTGCATAAGCCTCCCCGGCAACGGCGCCAGAAATTCTTCTTGCTACCTCTTGAGCTTGCGTTGTATTCCCTCGAAGAGGAAAGGGAGATGCAGCACAGTAGCGTAAGTATTTCCATCAGTTTTTGAGAACCAAGGTATCAATACAGTAGGAGACCACGCGCGAGTCCCTCGCACCTGCACAAACAAATAAGAACTTCGCAGCCAACGCCATAAGGGGTTGTCAATCCCTTTACGGTCACTTACGAGAGTGAGATCTGATAGAGATGATAATTATATTTTTGGTATTTTTGGTTTAATAAAACAGCAAATAAAAGCAAGAAAAGTAAAGTAGATGTAGATTGATATGTTGAGAATAGACCCGGGGGCCATAGTTTTCTCTAGTGGCTTCTCTCATGATAGCGGTATTCTACGGCGGGTAAGCAAATTACTGTCGAGCAATTGATAGAAAAGCGAATAATTATGAGACTATCTAGGCATGATCATTGTATATGGGCATCACGTCCGAGACAAGTAGACCAACTCCTGCCTGCATCTACTACTATTACTCCACACATCGACCGCTATCCAGCATGCATCTAGTGTATTAAGTTCATACGAACAGAGTAAAGCCTTAAGAAAGATGACATGATGTAGAGGGATAAACTCAAGCAATACGATGAAAACCCCATCTTTTTATCCTTGATGGCAACAATACAATACGTGCCTTGCTGCCCCTACTGGCACTGGGAAAGGACACCGCAAGATTGAACCCAAACCCAAGCACTTCTCCCATTGCAAGAACTATATATCTAGTAGGCCAAACCAAACCAATAATTTGAAGAGACTTGCAAGGATATTATGAGCACACATAAAAAGTTCAGAGAAGAACCAAATATCTTTCATAGATAACCTTGATCATAAACTCACAATTCATCGGATCTCGACAAACACACCGCAAAAAGAGATTACATCGAATAGATCTCCTCGAAGACCGAGGAGAACTTTGTATTGAGATCCAGAGAGAGAGGTGAAGCCATCTAGATACTAGCTATGGACCCGAAGGTCTAAGGTAAACTACTCACAACTCATGGTGAGGGCGATGATGATGATGATGAAGGCCTCCGTGATGGATCCCCCTCCCGGAACAGGCTCCAAGATGGGATGTCCACAGGCACAGAAGCTACGGCGGTGGAATTAGGATTTTCTCTCTGCGTATGGAGTTTCTGGGGTACGTAGGTATATATATATAGGAAGAAGGAGTGCTCCGGGGGCCGTGTGGGCCAGCCTCGAGGCAGGGGGGCGCCCTGGGAAGGGGGGCGCGTCCCCCACCCTCGAGGGCTGGCTCTTTGCCCCTGACTTGGTCCTGACGTTTCCCGAGCGTGATTTCCTCCAAAAATATCTCTCGCGAAGGTTTCATTCCGTTTGGACTCCGTTTGATATTCCTTTTCTGCAAAACCCTGAAATAGGCAAAAAACAGCAATCTAGATTGGGCCTTTGGGTTAGTAGGTTAGTCCCAAAATTGATATAAAAGTGAATGATAAAGCCCATTAAACATCCAAGACATCATAAATAAATAGCATGGAACAATAAAAAATTATAGATACGTTGGAGACGTATCAATAACCCACAAATATAGGGGATCGCGACAGTTTTCGAGGGTAGAGTATTCAACCCAAATTTATTGATTCGACACAAGAGGAGCCAAAGAATATTCTCAAGTATTAGCAGTTTTGTTGTCAATTCAACCACACCTGAAAGACTTAATATCTGCAACAAAGTATTTAGTAGCAAAGTAGTATGGAAGTAACGGTAACGGTGGCAAAAGTAACAATAGCAGTTTTGTAGTAATTGTAGCAGTGGCAACGGAAAAGTAACTAAGCAAAGATCAATATGTGAAAAGCTCGTAGGCATTGGATCAGTGATGGATAATTATGTCGGATGTGATTCCTCATGCAACGGTTATAACATAGGGTGACACACGGGACTTAAAAGAATTTGGCGAAGTGTTTGTTCCTGAACGAGGGAAGTGGAAAGACAAAGAGGGATAGGGAGCTCGCCTCCTTCTTTTTTGTAATCGCCAAAATTTTACGACGACCCTTCTTGTATTCCGAATATAGTCATACGTGCTTATGGAAAATAACTTGCATGACATCTTTTGTCCTACCCTCTTCTGGCAGCGGGGTCCTATTGAAAACTAAGGGATATTAAGGCCTCCTTTTAATAGAGTACCGGACCAAAACATTAACACTTAGTGAATACATGAACTCCTCAAACTATAATCATCATCGGGAGTGGTCCCGATTGTTGTCATTTTGGGGTTGCCGGATCATAACACATAGTAGGTGACTATTGACTTGCAAGATAGGATCAAGAACTCACATATATTCATGAAAACATAATAGGTTCAGATCTAAAATCATGGCACTCGGGCCCTAGTGACAAGCATTAAGCATGGCAAAGTCATAGCAACATCAATCTTAGAACATACTAGATACTAGGGATCAAACCCTAACAAAACTAACTCGATTACATGGTAAATCTCATCCAACCCATCACCGTCCAGCAAGCCTACGATGGAATTACTCACGCACGACGGTGAGCATCATGAAATTGGTGAAGGAGGAAGGTTGATGATGACAATGGCGACAGATTCCCTTCTCCGGAGCCCCGAACGAACTCCAGATCAGCCCTCCCGAAGAAGATTAGGGTTAGGCAGCGGCTCTGTATGGTAAAACGCGATGAATCCTTCTCTCTGATTTTTTTCTCCCCGAAAGTGAATATATGGAGTTGGAGTCGAGGTCAGTGGAGCCTCTGGGGGCCCACGACACAGGGGGCGTGCCCCCACCCTCGTGGACAGGGTGTGGCCCCCTGGTCTTGATTCTTTCGCCAGTATTGTTTTATATATTCGAAAAATATTCTCCGTGGATTTCCAGGTCATTCCAAGAACTTTTATTTCTGCACAAAAATAACACCATGGCAATTCTGCTGAAAACAGCGTCAGTCCAGGTTAGTTCCATTCAAATCATGCAAGTTAGAGTCCAAAACAAGGGCAAAAGAGTTTGGAAAAGTAGATACATTGGAGATGTATCAAGCACCGCACTCAAACCCCCTCTATTTCACCACCTCTCCTCTGCCACCTCTTTGTTTCACCACCTCTCCCTCGCCATGAGCTCCAGCTCTAACCCCAACCCTTTTCCCTGTGGCATTGGATGGAGGGACTTCTTACTTGGGTGCTCGCTCGATGACCGCAAGAAGTTTGAGCACACCATGGAAGTGCGCTCGAACTTCAGCAGCATCGATGACATGCACAAAGCGGCTGATGTTGTGATGAAGAAGGCTACGCCGGAAGAGATGAAGACACTGATTCCGGACCCCAACCGAGGGCACAATGATGGTGGACATCCTACGCTGGGCCATGAGTCAGGCAGACTCCAGCGATGCTAGACAACATGCAAGATGGGCCAAGTATAGTCAGTACAAGGTGCCTCAAAACTAGCGTGCCACGACATACCGGAGTAGGACGTTCGGGTCACTGGAGGCCGATAACGATGAGGTGCAGACGGTGGCCAGGGCACCGACGACAGGCGACCGTGCATGACCCATCGTTCTTGACGAAGACGGTGAGGAAGAAAAGAAGATGGCTACGCCCCCCCTCGTCGCTCGACGCAACTCCAGGGTCGCCGCGGCTAGACAATAAAGTTTGTACCGCAATCCCCACCCCTGATGTAATCGAAAAATAACCTATGGACCCTAGTAGTCATCGATGCAGAATCGATTGATGGCAATCATCCACCCTCGATGTGTTCAATCCCCTCCCTAACTCTTCAATCGCGTGCTCTAATCCAATCTAGTGCGGGTCGAAAGTGGTTAATCTACAGAGAGGACGAGGACTTACCACCATGGCCGGTGCGCTCCGGTGGAGGTTTGAAGTCGCTCCAGTGGTTTCCGCCGTCTTGGATCGATCCACACTAGAGCTCCGGTGGTCGCCGCCACTGGTGTGAGTGGGGAAGAGGGGAGAGAGCGGTGAGGAAGGGAGGTGAGGGTAATTTATGATGACGTGTGCGTAAACAACGCGGCATCTCAGGACCGCACCCACGCGTGCAACCACCCACGCCCACGTGCCTAGGGTTGCATCGCGTGGGCCTCGCTCCACAAAAACGATAGATTTGAGCGTTCCTCTTAATGCAGGCCCAGAGGTGATTTTAATGTTCATGCTATGCAGGCCCAACAGTGAATGCAGGTAACCAAACGGGTCATTTTCTTCCCGCGTGGGTCTGACTGAGGTATATGCAGCCTACAAAACGCGTCCTAAGGGAGCAACTAGTTGGCGAGTGCTCATTTGGGAGCTTCCCAACGATCACTTGAGGGTGGGCCGAGAGTGCGTCGCGCTTTGGGCGCTCCCTTCGGATTTTTTTCGCATGCGTTTTCGGCTTTTTAAACGGTTTTCCCTGGGTTTTTTTTTCGATTTTTTTGTTTTCCACCGGTCTTTCTTAGCTTTTGAACAAAAAAATGAAAACAAAAATTTTGTGCGAAAAATATTTTCCCCTTCCGCGAGAGGCATCATTTTGCTTGTGTGAGAGGCACGGTTTTGCTTTCGCGAGAGGCACGACAATGCCTATCGGAAATGGAAAAAAAATGTGTTTTTTGTTTTTTTCCTTTCGCCAGAGACACGGTTTTGCTTCCATGATAGACACGGCTGTACTTTCGCGAGAGGCATGGCCGTGCCTCTCGAAAACGAAAAAAAATTGTGTTTTCATATTTTTTTCCTTCCGCGAGAGGCACGGTTGTGCTTTCGCAAGAGGCACAACCGTGCCTCTAGAAAATGAAAAAAATGTGTTTTCTGTTTTTTCCTTTTGCGAGAGGCACGGCCGTGCCTCTCGGAAATGAAAAAAAATGTGTTTTTTGTTTTTCCTTCTGCGAAGGCACAATTTTGTTCTATGAGAGGCACGGTTGTGCTTTCGCAAGAGGCACGACCATGCGTCTTTCAAAAAGGAAAAAAACATGCTCCCGGTTCAGTTTCCTGACTGATTTGTTTCATGAAAAAAAGTTCGTCAAAACCTATCAACATGGGATCTAGTTTTGAAGATCTCGACGCGAGAATCCAATGGTGTAAACAGTTTGAGATTTGGACGCATAGTTTAGGAGATAAAACGTTTTAAATAAATGAATGTACGAAAAAAGGGAAACTCCCAGGTTGCAACAAGTGGCCTGCATGAAGTGCGCCACTTGTTGCAACCTAAGGAGGCAAGAGTGATTGAAAAGAGTACTCCTTCGGGCCTGTTCTGATCTCCTCCCACTCCGAACTTCACCAATTTTCGGCCCGAAGCCCGCCCGAACGCGATAACTCCACGAAGCTGAAATTCAGGAAGCGGTCATGGGCTCTAGTTCATTTTCCTAGAGCGAGGGATTCTCGGCTCAACATTTTTCTGAATGTGGAGTTTGAGTTTTTTATGACTGTAATGCCACCGCCAAGAAAACGCTTCGATCAGTTCCTCCTGGCTAGATCCCACATGCACCTGCTCGCCCACTTCTTCCCTATCCCTTGTCTTCTCCTCTCAAACCCTAAAAGTGTCGCTCCCGCCGCCATGCCTGGCTGCCCCCATTGCCGGCCAGAACCCATCCTCCGCCTATAGATCCTGCCATCCCAGGTTGATTCCCACTGGATCCCATCCTCGTTGTCGCTGGTCGTGCGGGGTGCAAGGAGCTGCGACCCCATGCCTTGGAGGAGCTAGCCCTATCGCCATTGCCCTATGTGCAGTTCGGCCCAGTATGGGATCCTTCCAGTCATCGTAAGGTGGCAAGAAGAAGGCCTTCAGTGTCCCAGCTGGGATATAGACTTAACCAGGCACATGGAGAAGCCGCCTCGCTCCAGAATGGTTTTTAGAGCATCTCCAGCCGTTGTGCCTCCCTAGGAGCGATTTTTGCGTCGGATGAATGTTTGTCGGCCCTAAATTTAGTCTTGGGCGAAAAAGTTTTCCAGTAGTTGGAGCCCCCAGGCGCGCCCCATCGCTCGCCCGCCTGGCCGCCTCAGTGGCTCGTCAGGATGAAGGTGGGGGCGCTGCGGGCCAGATGCATGCCAAAAAGAGAGGAGATAGAGAGGGAAAAGTTGGCTGACAGCGGGCCAGATGCATGCCAAAAAGTAGCACCGGCGCCCCCAGCTCGCCCCTAGCGCGTTGGGTTTCTCATGGGAGCGCTGGCCGAAACTTTCCTCAAATCTGGCAAAAAAGGTGGTCTTGGGTGCATGGCAGGGGCGATTTTTTGCCACCGGCACTGTTGGGGGGGGGGGCTAGTGGAGATGCTCTTAGCTCGTCACCGAAAGTAAGAAGTCAGTTTGGAAGCTAGATATGAGAAGTTTTGGAGAAGCTAGGGAGTTTCAGAACAGACCCTTAATTAGTGATATCGGAAAACTAATGTTTGCACTTTGTTTGATTGACCGAATCTAAGCCTCTTGCATTAGGGAAGCAATTTGGCATAGTGTTTGGTTGTCAGCGTAGGCTCGGCTTAGGCAACTACACAGTGTTTCATTCCATTCAACACATGTTGCCTCATAACCTCTTCGGCGGGGTGGTGAGGTTACCAACACACAGCGGCGTGAAGAATAACTCATAGACACACAACAGGAGATAGGTGTAAACCATAGCAAGCTGCAGATTTAAATACAGTGCCGCACTTAAACATGTCAGTTCAAAAAGAAATTAGTACGATATGAAACTAAACCAGATGGAGCATAGGAAGGTATGTACTAGACGTTCACGACGAAGGCGTCGTCGTGCCTCCCGCACTTGGTCACCACCTCAATACCGTCGTCATTGAAGACGATGACCTTGAGTGTGCCGAGATTCAACAGCTTGAACGTCACAATGTAGTTGATCTTGATCGGATGGACAGCGGCGAAAGGGGCCCAACCATGATCGAGGGTGACCCTATCATCCATCAGCTTTAGAGTGACCCTCCATGAGCCGTCGGTGTTTGTCCTCAACTTGAACTCTATTGGAACAGACGGAAAGTGCCTGGTGAAGTCCGGGAGCATTGGGATGCACTCAAGGTAAGGGGCAAGGATCACCTTGCAGAAGTAGGTTGGGCCACCCTCCTGTTGGAAATATGCCCTAGAGGCAATAATATTAGCATTATTATGTTTCTATATTCATAATTATAGAGTTTATATTCTATGATATAATTGCTATGGTCCTGGAATATGCGATCCAGTGGAAAACTCATATGCACATGTGGAATGATGAACGGTAAATAAAAAGTTCCTCGTCTTGCCTCTGAGACCAGCTCAAGTGTGTTTATGATCATGTTTTCTGGATCTTAGGATATCGTTAAGTGTAACGATAGTCGTAAAACAACACTGAGATTATGACGTTAGGAAACGACCATACTAAATCGATCCAAACTTGTCTGTTACGAATTGAGTTAATATCGTATGCAATCAATTGAAATAACATAGAGTGTTAACGTGTGGCTTTGCTCCTTAGACTATGAGAGTATCGTAGTCTTCTTACCGTACGACGGGCTTTGGGGTTGCTCAAACGTCACATATAACACGGTGATCATAACGACGACTCACATGTTCATCAGAAAGTTTGACAAGGGACTAGATATCTTGAGAGTGAGATTTCCTCCTCCGGGATGGAGATATATTCTTAGGGACCTCTTGGTGTGACGACATCAATCATTGTCTAGCCAGACACAGATGACCACGTCACGGGGATGCCAGAACACAATAACAAGAAAGAAGAACAAAGCCGATAACGAGGATAACGATGTGGTGAGCATGGTGATGACTCGGGGGGGATACCGACACATTCCGGGTTTTTTGAAGTACCACGAAGCAACGGGAACACCACATGATAACCGAAGGGTCGCTTGAATATCATTCTTGTGCTCATAGGGGTCGATATGGACGTCCACAATCCCGCTGTCGGTCATTGAACGAAGGAATTTCGTTCATGTCTATGAGTTACTGAACCTACTAGGTCACAAGCTTAAGGGAATCACGATCTGTTGAGTGTTAGTAGCGCGGGAATGATGAGAATATATTGGTGGAATTGTTTCATTAATATCTGGAATAGTTCTGAGAGGATCCATAAGCGTTTCAAGGTCAATGGCAAGGTTTAGTGAATACCGGATAATTCCAGGTATTATTGATAAATATATATATGTGAAAAATGTCCGGTAAAGTAAATTATATATATATAATGGTCTAAAAAATAGAACAATTTTGTATTTAATTAAGTATCAACGGCCCTAAAAAGGCCAAGAGGTGGAAAGCAACTTGGGCCACAAAGGCCCAAGTGGGGGCGGTGCCCCTTCCCTAAGGAAGGAGGCCGAATTGGAGAAGGGGAGGATTCCTCCTTCCCCCTTGGTGGCAGTCGTCCCTCTCCCCTCTAAGCTATATTTACCTGAGGTTTGGTGCTCTTTTGGATACACATGTTTTGGACCCTCTTCTAGTTCTTCTAGTTCTAGTTTCGGTTGGTCCTACTTGACTAATTTTGATATTGTAGATAGATAGATAGATAAATTGCAAGCAAAATAAAAGTAAATAAATTGCAGAAAGGTAGTTTTAGTTTTTATAATATCTTAAAGTAGACCCCGGGGGTCATAGTTTTCACTAGAGGATTCTCTCTCGAACACATAGCATACAGTGGGTGAACAAATTATTGTTGGGAAATTGATAGAGAAAGCATAGTTATGATGTTATTCATGGCAATGATCACATATAAGAATCACGTCCGTTACAAGTAGACCGGCTCCTGACTGCATCTACTACTATTACTCCACCAATCTATCGCTATCCAGCATGCATCTATGATATTAAGTTCATGACAAACAGAGTAATGTCTTGAGCAAGATGACACGATGTAGACAAAGTAAACCCAATCAATATGAATAAACCCCGTCGTTATACCCTTTATGGCAACAATACAATATGTGTCTTGTCCCGTACTGTCACTGGGATATAGAGCACCGCGAGATTGAACCCATTACAAATCACCTCTCCCATTGTAGATAAATCAATCTAGTTGGCTAAATCAAACTGATAGATCGGATAGAAATACAAAGTTACCATAATCATGCATAATAAAGTTCAGAAAAGACTCAATTATCATAAACCCATGATTCATCAGATCCCAACAAACACACTACAAAAGAAGATTACATCGGATAGAACTCCAAGAAGATCAAGGAGAACATGGTATTGGAGATCAAAAAGAGAGAAGAAGCCACCTAGCTACTAGCTATGGACTGTCGATGTGGAAACCGGCAGATGTCGGGTAGGGGGGGGCAAGCTATGAGTCTAAGGATCGATGGTAGCAAGGGGCAATAGGGACACAATGTTTACCCAGGTTCGGACCCTCTCAAAGGAGGTAAAACCCTACGTCCTACTTGATTGTGTTCGATGAGTGTAGGGGTTACAAGAGTTGATCTACCTCGAGATCGTAATGGCTAAACCCTAGCCGTCTAGCATATGATTATTCTAATGATCCCTACGTAGTAAACCCTCCGGTTTATATACACACCGGAGGGGCCTAGGGTTGTACAGAGTCAGTTCACACTGGAAGGAAGTATTGCACCCGGACACTAAACTTGCCGTTCCGTGCTCATAGGAGTCCTATCCGGACACGGGGGATGGTCTTCTGCTTTGTCTTCACGGCCCATCAGTCTGGCCCATATCGAATAGACAGGACACCTGAGGACCCCCTAATCCAGGACTCCCTCAGTAGCCCCTGAACTTTCCTTCAATGATGATGTTGTATCCGGCTTTGCAAGGCGGGTTCTTTATCATACTCCGGAGTGATGACAGTCCGGCTTTGACCTTTATACCCTGCCTTTACGATTCCTTCCCATCCTCGCCTCGATTTCCACGCATCGGGCAAAAGCGAATGGTCCACAATGTTCCTTTTTTTTACAAATAAGCCCCTTATTATGTAAGGGTGATATCTATTTAAGGAGGTTAGATCCCGAAATTCCATTCCACATCGCGCAAAGAGCATCAGAGCAAACCACAAAAAACTTCAAAGCATGGAAAACACCCCTACCTCTTCCTCGCGCCCTCATGGCCCTCAAGCGGGTGATTGGGGAAGCTGCTCAGTGTCTCACCTCCAACTGAATCGACTTCAGACGGAGGGATATCTCCCTCCCGCAGATATAGTCTTCATGCGGGTGGGGTGCTAGTAGAAAATTTCCCCAACCCCAACAAGGAGGATGATGTCTACTACACAACTTTATTCTTGTAGACACGTGTTGGGCCTCCAAGCGTAGAGTTTTGTAGGACAGTAGCAATTTCCCCTCAAGTGGATGACCTAAGGTTTATCAATTCGTAGGAGGTGTAGGATGAAAATGGTCTCTCTTAAACAACCCTGCAACCAAATAATAAATAGTCTCTTGTGTCCCCAACACACCAAATACAATGGTAATTTGTATAGGTGCACTAGTTCGGCAAAGAGATGGTGATACAAGTGTAATATGGATAGTAGGTATTGATTTTTGTAGTAGGAACAATAAAAAACAGCAAGGTAGCAAGTGATAAAACGAAGCACAAAGGGCATTGCAGTGCTTGAAAACAAGGCATAGGGTCCATACTTTCGCTAGTGCAATCTCTCAACAATGCTAATATAATTGGATCACATAACCATCCCTCAACGTGCGATGAAGAATCACTCCAAAGTTCCTATCTAGCGGAGAACTGAAGAAGGAATTGTCTATTGCTATTCTTTTCGATCGATCTATCCAAGAGTTTGTACTAAAATAACACAAGGTATTCTTTCCGCCCGATCTATCAAGAGTTCGTACTAAAATAACACAAGTTATTTTTTGCGATCGTTCTATCAAGAGTTCGTACTAGAATAATCACCAAAACAAATTCATATTCATAATACTCAATCCAACACAAAGAACTTCAAAGAGTGCCCCAAGATTTCTACCGGAGAAACAAAGACAAGAACGTGCATCAACCCCTATGCATAGATAACCCAAATGTCACCTCGGGAATCCGCAAGTTGAGTGCCAAAACATATATCAAGTGAATCAATACGATACCCCATTGTCACCACGAGTATTCAATTGCAAGAAATATATCAAGTGCTCTCAAATCCATAAAAGTATTCAATCTAAAGACATCTCAAAGGGAAACCTCAATTCATCACAACAAGAGAGGGGGAAACACCATATTATCCGACTATATTAACAAAGCCCGCGATACATCAAGATTGTGCATCTCAAGAACACGAGAGAGAGAGAGAGAGAGAGAGAGAGAGAGAGAGAGAGATTAAACACATAGCTACTGGTACAAACCCTTAGCCCCGAGGGTGGACTACTCCCTCATCACCATGGTGGCCGCTGGGATGATGAAGATGGCCATCGGTGATGATTTCCCCCTCCGGTGGAGTGCCGAAAAGGGCTCTAGATTGGATCTCATGGAGTACAGAGTCTTATAGCGGCGGAACTTCTGATCTAGGTGTACCCCGAGGGTTTTCGTAATATTTGTGAATTTATAGGGTAAAGAGGGCGCGAGAGGCCATCGAGGTGGCACAACCCACCTGGGCGCACCAGGGGGGCCTGGCGCGCCCTGGTGGGTTGTGCCCCCTCGGGGCACCCCCAGGTGCAGCTCTGGCCCATCCTGGGTGTTCTGGCCCATAAAAATCTCCAAAAAGTTTCGCTGTGTTTGGACTCCATCTGATATTGATTTCCTGCGATGTAAAAAACAAACAAAAAACTGCAACTAGCACTGGGCACTGGGTCAATAGGTTAGTCCCAAAAAATGATATAAAGTTGCTATAAAATGATTGTAAAAACATCCAAGAATGATAATAAAACAACATGAATACTTCATAAATTATAGATACGTTGGAGACGTATCAGCATTCCCAAGCTTAATTCCTACTCGTCCTCGAGTAGGTAAATGATAAAAGAAATAATTTATGAAGTGTGAATGCTAGCAAAGTGCACAAGTTTGATCAATGACAATATCAATCACTTTTCCTAGCATCATAACTACAATTCTTTCCTATAAAACTTCTCATGTTAAAGTAGCAACCAATTCACATGTTAAGGTTCAAACAATGAATTCTCTTGAAACTCAACAATCTATGTTCTCAGTCACCAAGCAATTGTAATTCAACTTATTCAACAGAGTTTAAGTAAGAGCTCCACATACTCAACCATCATATAGTCTTCTATGATTGCTAACACTCACCACATACACATGAGCAAAACGTTTCAACCGGACACATAGAAAGATAAGGACTTGTAATTTCGCCTCCCAACATATTCACCTTTGGGTGATGTCAACAATAATAACTCATGCTACCCATATTCAGCTGGACATATGTGCCTAGATCTTTCCTCACCACATGATGCTTGCCAAAGGAAAAACAAAAAGGAATAGAGAGAAAAACTTTGACTCTTTGCATAAAAGTAAATAATGAAAAGTAAAAGATAGGCCCTTCGCAGAGGGAAGCAGAGGTTGCCATGCGCTTATTTGTTTATATGCTCAATCCCTTGGCGGACTCATGTGGCAAAACCGGGATAAAGGATTTTGGATGCACAAGTAGTGATCATACTTAGTGATAAATGAAGGCTAGCAAAAGACTGGGGAGCGACCAACCATGAAACGAATAATCTTATAAGCGATCATTGAGCATAAATAACACCGAATAATGCACCACAACTAGGATGTAATTTCATTGCATGATTATTGACTTTCGTGCTTGCAGAAAGAATCACAAACTTTAACACCAATATTCTTACTAAAGCACAATTACTCATCAACATGACTCACATATCACATCATCATATCTCAAAACTATTACAAGGAATCAAGTTTATTTTGTCCAATGATCTTCACGAAAGTTTTTGTTATATCCTTCTTGGATATCTATCACTTTGGGACTAATTTTCATGTGTCGCTTTTGATAAGCTCAAACAAATATAAGTGAAGAACATGAGCATAACATTTTCTTCTCTCAAATTAATCTAAGTGAAGTAAGAGATAATTTCTTCAAAAATACTAAAGCACACCATGCTCAGAACATACAAGTGAAGCACTAGAGCAACGATGTGAGAAAAGAGCTTCGTTGACGGGATGTGAATCCGCTTACCTAGCCTCCCTAGCAACTATTTGAGGGCTCTATTTTATTTAAAAACTTTCAGATCTAAGTATTTTATTAAAACAACAAGCAAACAAAATAAAATGGCATTTCAAGAATAGCACATATCATGTGAATAAGCAAAAACTTAAGATCAATCGATACTAACCGATAATTGTTGATGAAGAAAGGTGGGATGCCTATCGGGGCATACCCAAGCTTAGATGCTTGAGACTTATTGAAATATTATCTTGGGGTGCCTTGGGCATCCCCAAGATTGAGCTTTTGTGTCTCCTTAATTCTTCTCATATCACGTTTTTCCTAAATCTCAAAAGCTTCACCCACACAAAACTCAACAAGAACTCGTGAGATAAGTTAGTATATACCAATGCAAAAACCTTATCATTCTCTATTGTAGAAAATCACTAAAATTATTATTCAACATTTCATACTAAATGCCTCTACATATTTAATACTCCTATCCCAAACATAATTGTTAAACACACAAACATATGAAAACAATGCAAACATAACAGCAATCTGTCAAAACAGTACAGTCTGTAAAGAATGCAAGAGGATCCATACTTCCCTAACTCAAATTTTTTTAAATTTAACATGCTATAGGAAATTTATCATAGCTTGTTGTGCAAAAAATTTCAACCTTTTATCACATTCTGACTTTTCTCGGGAATTTTTGCAACAGCGACAAACTTTCTGTTTTCAAATAGCAACATATAGAGTTGCAAAATAAGCATGGCAAAGGCTATCCTTGACACTTTTATTGAAATAAAAGATACAAAACATTATTATAAATACCAACAAACAAATCCTAACAAAATAAATGACGCTCCAAGCAAAACTCATATCATGTGACGAATAAAAATATAGCTTCAAGTGAGGTTACCGATAATGTTGGAGACGAAAGAGGCAATGCCTTCCGGGGCATCCCCAAGCTTAGTTGCTTGGGTATTCCTTGAATATTACCTTGGGGTGCCTTGGGCATCCCCAAGCTTAGGGTCTTGCTGCTCCTTATTCTCCTCATATCGATATCTCACCCAAAACTTGAAAACTTCAATCACACAAAACTTAACGGAACTTTTTGAGATGGGTTAGTATGATAAAACAAATCATTCACTTTGGTACTGTGAAAGACAAGATTCATAATTGTTTCCACATAATGCCTACTGTATCATAACATTTCTACAATCTATATTGATCAATATAAGCCATAGAAACTAGAAAACAAGCAAACTATGCATTGCAAACAGAATCTGTGACAAACAGAACAGTCTATAATGATCTGGACAACCACCATACTTATTCTACTCTAAAAATTCTAAAAAATTACGACAATGTAGGCAATTTGTATATTAATCTTCTGAAAAAAGAATCAACTCAAAAACACTCTTCTGTACAAAATTAGAATTTTTTCGTGAGCATAAAAGTTTCTGTTTATCAGCAAGATCAAATCTACTATCACCCCACATGATCCTAAGGCTTTGCTTGGCACTTTATTGAAACAAGAGATATAAAACATTATTACTACAATAGCATAATCGTGTGAACACACAAAAATAGTAGGTATAAGTGCCGTGTTGTGTCGGTGGAAACGACACCTATGGGAACACTGGAATCCCTTCTACGGTTAGCGGACGCGAGGTTGTGCAAAGAGCGGGTCTAAGAGTTAGTACAAGGATCGTTTACCCAGGTTCGGGCCGCGAGAATGCGTAATACCCTAGTCCTGCTTTGGTGTGTATTTGAGTGTTCTTGAGTTCTTGAACTAGCTACGGTGCATGTCTAGCCCAAAGATCCGAATCCTTCTCCAGTATGCCTCGGGCCTCCTTTTATAGTCCAAAGGGGCTGCCATAGTGGCACATAGGAGGTGGAAAGGTGTGCAGTGCAGTGGCTTATCCCATGCCATTACAGGACAAGAGGCATTAAATGCGCTACTTAGGTGTCCACTTGCTTTATCGGGGACGGAAATGAGGCATGTCCCATCCATGGCCGCTCCGTCTGGTTGCGACGCGCGTCCAGGCCAGCGGGGCAGGCAGCTGCGGTGGCGTGGTGGTAGGGTCTTCACCAAGATCTGCATGCCACAACGCAGGTGCTTGACTAGCTGGACCAGGAACCACGTACTGCCACGTGGGTACCTTCCTGGGCTAGTGGGTCGGCCGCCGAGCTGGGGCGACGATGGGGCGGCAAGGGCTTGCCGTGGTCCTGCGTCTGTTCCCGGCAAGGGTCTTACCGGGGACTCCGTGAGCGTTCTTGGCAAGAGGCTTGCCAGAGCTTCTGCGAGCGTCCTTGGCAAGAGGCCTGCCGGGGCCTCGGGGTGTCTTCGACAAGAAGCCTTGTTGGGGCCTCGTGGGCATCCTCGGCAAGGAGCCTTGTGCTTGCCTTGTCTTCTGGTTCTCACCTTCAGAGTCATAGACCCTTGTCTTTACAAAGATCTGCATGCCATCTCGTGGGCGCTTCCCGAGCCTTGGTTCCAATGTTGTTTGATGATGTTGGAGCTCCTAGGCTCAAGGGTGGCTGCAACGGAGGCATTTGGGTGAGTTGCCCCGGCAAGGGTGCTTGCAGGGGGCGCGTAGGCCGCCCCGGCAAGAGTCCTTGTTGGGGGAGAGCCCGTCTTCTTGCTTGGCCATCTTGTGCCACCGTCTTGGCGTTGCTCTGGTAACTTTGTGTCTCTGGCTTCCCTCCTCTGCTTTGTTATGTGTGGTCGCAAGCGTGGCTCTGACTGCCCGTGCACAAGTAAGGGGTATAAAAGAGCGCCCCTACTTTCGTACACCGACAGGAGCCCCCGGGCCTGGGTCACACATAAGCGCGACGCGTTGTTGGGCTAGGCCCAGAACGGTGCGCGGGCAGTGGAGTTGGATCCTTTTACCGTAGTAAATCCATCGGTGGTTGTGCTTCCCCATGATCTGCGCTGACGTGGGGGTCGTGCGTGGGGTGATCGCATCATGCTTGCGTCACCTCGTGCTTCCAAATAGTAAAGAGACGGTTCGCGTTCTCCTCATAAAAAAATAGAGGAAGTTGTGGGGGCGCGACTCATTTACTAAGCTGACTCGGGTTGCCCCACGATCACGGGGTGCGAAAATGGTCATACCACGCGTCGCCTGAACTCCGACCTGCTCGCCACGTGCCCCTCATGCATCGGGGAGGGCAGGCGGTGGACGTAGAGGGCGCGGGTTTTAACACCGGGGCGGGGGGCCGGGCACCGCTGATTGGAGCAGCGGGTCGGTCCTGTTTTCTTGTGCCTCCAACGCTTGGACTGGTTGATTCGGGCAGTCGCCCTTCTATAAAGAGGGGGGAGAGGGACGGTGCCTCTCACCCCTCCACTCATCCTCTTCCAGTTCGATTCCTTTCCCTCCCAAGATATGCCGAGAGGGCATGGCCATGGCCGTGCCTCTGCGGAGGCGACCAGGTCGTCCTCCCATGAGAGGGCGGTGGTGTGCTACTTCTCGAGCTTGCGTTGTATTCCCTCGAAGAGGACAGGGAGATGCAGCACAGTAGCGTAAGTATTTCCCTCAACTTTTTAGAACCAAGGTATCAATCCAGTAGGAGACCACGCGCGAGTCCCTCGCACCTGCACAAACAAGTAAGAACTTCGCAGCCAACGCGATAAGGGGTTGTCAAACCCTTTACGGTCACTTACGAAAGTGAGATCTAATAGAGATGATAGTTTATATTTTTGGTATTTTTATTTATAAGAACAGAAAGTAAAAGCGGAAAAAGTGAAGTAGATTGTAGATTGATATATTGAGAATAGACCCGGGGGCCATAGTGTTCTCTAGTGGCTTCTCTCATGATAGCGATGTTCTACGACGGGTAAACAAATTACTGTCGAGCAATTGATAGAAAAGCAAATAATTATGGGACTATCTAGGCATGATCATTGTATATAGGCATCACGTCCGAGACAAGTAGACCGACTCCTGCCTACATCTACTATTATTACTCCACACATCGACCGCTATCCAGCATGCATCTAGTGTATTGAGTTCATAAGAATAGAGTAACGCCTTAAGCAAGATGACATGATGTAGAGGGATAAACTCAAGCAATATGATATAAACCCCATCTTTTTATCCTCGATGTCAACAATACAATACGTGCCTTGCTGCCCCTACTGCCACTGGGAAAGGACACCGCAAGATTGAACCCAAAGCCAAGCACTTCACCCATTGCAAGAACTATAGATCTAGTAGGCCAAACCAAACCAATAATTCGAAGAGACTTACAAGAAAATTATGAGCACACATAAAGAGTTCAGAAAAGAACCAAATATTTCTCATAGATAATCTTGATCATAAACTCACAATTCATCGGATCTCGACCAACACACCGCAAAAAGAGGTTACATCGAATAGATCTCCTCGAAGACCGAGGAGAACTTTGTATTGAGATCCAGAGAGAGGGAAGAAGCCATCTGGATACTAGCTATGGAACCGAAGGTGTGTGGTAAACTACTCACAACTCAGGGTGAGGTGATGATGATGATGTAGAAGCACTCCGTGATGGACTCCCCTCTGGCGGAGCTCCGGAACAGGCCCCAAGATGGGATCTCACGGGAACAGAAGGTTACAGCTGTGGAAGTAGGATTTTCTCTGTTCTTCTGATGGTTTCGGGGCACGTAGGCTTATATACGAGGAAGGAGGGCACCGGGGGCCTTATGAGGGACCCACGAGGCAGGGGCGCGCCCTAGGGGGGCACCCCCACCCTCGTGGGCACCTCGTGGCCCCTACTCCGTGGTTCTCAAGTCTCCCGTGCGTGATTTTCTCCAAAAATATCTCTCCCAAAGGTTTCATTCCGTTTGGACACCGTTTGATATTCCTTTTCTGTAAAACCCTAAAACAGGCAAAAAACAGCAATCTGGACTGGGCCTTTGGGTTAGTAGGTTAGTCCCAAAAATAAGATAAAAGTGTATGAAAAAGCCCATTAAACATCCAAAACATCATAAATAATAGCATGGGACAATAAAAAATTATAGATACGTTGGAGACGTATCAAGCATCCCCAAGCTTAATTCCTACTCGTCCTCGAGTAGGTAAATGATAAAAACAGAATTTTTGATGTGGAATGCTAACCAACATAGCTTTTCAATGTAATTCTCTCAATTGTGGCATGAATGTTCAGATCTGAAAGATTCAAGACAAAAGTCTATATTGACATAAGAAATAATAATACTTCAAGCATACTAACAAAGCAATCATGTCTTCTCAAAATACTATGGCTAAAGAAAGTTATCCCTACAAAATCATATAGTCTGGCTATGCTCCCTCTTCATCACACAAAATATTCATATCATGCACAACCCCGATTTCAGCCAAGCACTTGTTTTCATACTCTATTGTTTCAAACCTTTCAACTTTCACGCAATACATGAGCGTGAGCCATGGACATAGCACTATGGGTGGAATAGAGAGGTGGTTGTGGAGAAGACAAAAAGGAGGGATATAGTCTCACATCGACTAGGCGTATCAACGGGCTATGGAGATGCCCATCAATAGATATCAATGTGAGTGAGTAGGGATTGCCATGCAACGAATGCACTAGAGCTAAAAATGTATGAAAGCTCAACAAAAGAAACTAGTGGGTGTGCATCCAACTTGCTAGCTCACGAATACCTAGGGCATTTGAGGAAGCCCATCGTTGGAATATACAAGCCAAGTTCTATAATGAAAATTCCCACTAGTATATTAATGTGACTAAACATGAGACTCTCTATCATGAAGAACATGGTGCTACTTTGAAGCACAAGTGTGGAAAAAAGATAGTAGCAATTGTCCCTTTTTTGGGCCTTTCTTTTTTTCTTTGGCCATTTTTTCTTTTTTGTGTGGAGGGGCTTTATTGATTTAGCCTTTCCTCCCATGGGACAATGCTCTAATGATGACGATCATCACACTTCCATTGAATTACAACTCGATACCACAACAAAGTATAACTCTATATGAATGCCTCCGACGGTGTACTTGGATGTGCAATGAATCAAGAGTGACATGTATGAAAAATTATGCATGGTGGCCTTGTCACAAATACGATGTCAACTACATGATCATGCATGGCAACATGACAATATGATGCGTGTCATATGAGCGGAACGGTGGAAAGTTGCATGGCAATATATCTCGGAATGGCTATGGAAATGCCATGATAGGTAGGTATGGTGGCTGTTTTGAGGAATAATATGGTGGCTATTTTGAGGAAGGATATATAGTGGGTGTATGGTACCAGTCAAAGTTGCGCCGTACAAGAGAGGCTAGCAATGGTGGAAGGGTGAGAGTGCGTATAATCCATGGACTCAATATTAGTCATAAGAACTCATATACTTATTGCAATAATCTACGAGTCATCAAAACAAAGCAATCAATGCATGCTCCTAGGGGGGAGGTTGGTAGGAGTTAACCATCGCGCGCCCCCGACCTCCACACAAAGGTTGACACTTTACAAAGACGTCATGCTCTAACTTCGTCACATAGCGGTTCACCATACGTGCGTGCTATGGGAATCACTAACCTGAACAAAAGCATTTCTAAAATTCATAATAATTCCACTAGCATGACTCTAATATCACTATCCTCATATCTCAAAACAATTATCAAGCATCCAACTTCTCATCATATTCAATGTACTTAGTGTGAAAGTTTTTACTACATTGATATTGGATGTCTATCATGTGAAGACTAGTTTTCTAGCCTAAACACATTACCATGCTGTTTTAATAGACTCTCAAAAGGATATAGGTGAAGCATGAGAGTTCAACAATTTCTTCAAAATATTATCACCACCGTGCTCTAAAAGATTTAAGTGAAGCACTAGAGCAAAAACTATTCAACTCAAAAGATATAAGTGAAGCACATAGAGTGTTCTAGCAATTCATAGGCCATATTTAACTCTCTCAAATAGGTGTGTCCAGCAAGGATAATTGTGGCAAACTAACAAGCAAATACTCAAATTATACAAGACGCTCCAAGCAAAACACATATCATGTGGTGAATAAAAACATAGCTCCGAGTATAGTTACCGATGGATGAAGACGAAAGAGGGGATGCCTTCCCGGGGCATCCCCAAACTTAGTCTTTTGGTTGTCCTTGAATTTTACTTGGGGTGCCTTGGGCATCCCCAAGCTTAGGCCATTGCTACTCTTTGTTCCGTAGTCCATCAAAGCAATACTCAAAACTTGAAAACTTCACAACACAAAACTTAGACAAAAATCTCGTGAGCTCCGTTAGTATAAGAAAGCAAACCACTACTCAAAGGTACTGCAATTAATTCATTCTTTGTTTATATTGGTGTTAAACCTACTGTATTCCAACTTCTCTATGGTTCATACCTCCCAATATTACTCATAGATGCATTGAAATAAGCAAACAACACACGAAAACATAATCTGTCAAAAAACAGAACAATCTGTAGTAATCTGCAGGTTTCACATACTTATGTAACTCCAAAAAATTCAAACTAAATTGGTAAACATGAGGAATTTGTCTATTAATCATCTGCAAAAAGAAACAACTAAATAGCACGCTCCAGTAAAATCTGATGACCATTCTAGCGAGTGCTAACGATTCTGTTTTTCACAGCAAGTTCACATAAACTTCACACAAGTCTTCCCAAAGGCTCTACTTGGCACAAACACTAAACAAAACAAAAAACCACATCTAAACAGAAGCTAGATGCAATATTTATTCCTAAACAGAAGCAAAAACAAAAAATATAAAATTGGGTTGCCTCGCAACAAGTGCTATCGTTTTACGCCCCTAGCTAGGCATGAGATTTCAATGATGCTCACATGAAAGACAAGAATTGAAGCACAAAGAGAGCATCATAAAACATGTGACAAACACATCTAAGTCTAACATACTTCCTATGCATAGGCATCTTATAGGAAAACAAATTACCAAGACAAGCAAGATCTAGCATATGCAAGGAAGGAGAAAGAAACAAGATCAATCTCAACATAACGAGAGGTAAATTAGTAACATGAAAATTTCTACAACCATATTTCCCTCTCTCATAATAATTGCAAGTAGGGTCATGATCAAATACAACAAAATAGCTATCACATAACATGTTCTCAACACGATCCACATGCATGCAAAGTTGACACTCTTCCAAAATAGTGGGATTAACATTAACTAAAGGCACGACCTCTCCAAACCCACTTTCAATATTAATGCAAAAATTATTATCAATCTCATATTAATGATGGGGTTTAAATAAATTTTCAAGATCGTAGAATCATCACCCCAATCATGATCATTGCAACAAGTAGTGGGCATAGTAATACTAGCATCCCCAAGCTTAGGGTTTTCATAACATTAACACAATTGACATCAATAAAATTTATAGTAACATCATTGCAATCATGCTTTTTATTTAACAAGTTGACATGAATCACTTTTTATTTTCACAATTCCTTACAATTTTCAGATTCATAAATTTGAAGCAAAACCCCATAAAGATAATCTAGTGCACACAACTCACTAGCAATAGGTTCAACATAATTGGATCTCTTAAAGAGATTAGCAAGTGGATGAGGATCCATACTTTAGCAAGCAAAGATGCGAGCGAATTGAGGGCACATAGCAACACAAGCAAACAAGAGGCACGCGAACGGTAAACACACGGCAGAAGAAGGGCAAATAAAACGGCAAAGGTGAAGTGGGGGAGAGGAAAACGAGAGGCAAAAATGTAATGCGAAGGATAAGGGTTTGTGATAGGTACTTGGTATATGACTTTTGCGTAAGCCTCCCCGGCAACGGCGCCATAAATTCTTCTTGCTACTTCTCGAGCTTGCGTTGTATTCCCTCGAAGAGGAAAGGGAGATGCAGCACAGTAGCGTAAGTATTTCCCTCGGTTTTTGAGAACCAAGGTATCAATCCAGTAGGAGACCACTCGCGAGTCCCTCGCACCTGCACAAACAAATAAGAACTTCATAGCCAATGCGATAAGGGGTTGTCAATCCCTTTACGGTCACTTACGAAAGTGATATCTGATAGAGATGATAGTTTATACTTTTGGTATTTTTATTTATAAGAACAAAAAGTAAAAGCGGAAAAAGTAAGGTAGATTGTAAGATTGATATGTTGAGAATAGACCCGGGGGCCATAGTGTTCTCTAGTGGCTTCTCTCATGATAGCGATGGTCTACGGCGGGTAAACAAATTACTGTCGAGCAATTGAGAGAAAAGCGAATAATTATGAGACTATCTAGGCATGATCATTGTATATAGGCATCACGTCCGAGACAAGTAGACCGACTCCTGCTTGCATCTGCTACTATTACTCCACACATCGACCGCTATCCAGCATGCATCTAGTGTATTGAGTTCATAAGAACAGAGTAACGCCTTAAGCAAGATGACATGATGTAGAGGGATAAACTCAAGCAATATGATATGAACCCCATCTTTTTATGCTCGATGGCAACAATACAATACGTGCCTTGCTGCCCCTACTGTCACTAGGAAAGGACACCGCAAGATTGAACCCAAAGCCAAGCACTTCTCCCATTGCAAGAACTATAGATCTAGTAGTCCAAACCAAACCAATAATTCGAAGAGACTTGCAAGGATATTATGAGCACACATAAAGAGTTCAGAAAAGAACCAAATATTTCTCATAGATAATCTTGATCATAAACTCACAATTCATCGGATCTCGACAAACACACCGCAAAAAGATATTACATCGAATAGATCTCCTCGAAGACCGAGGAGAACTTTGTATTGAGATCCAGAGAGAGAGAAGAAGCCATCTAGATACTAGCTATGAACCCGAAGGTCTATGCTAAACTACTCACAACTCATGGTGAGGCGATGATGATGATGTAGAAGCACTCCGTGATGGATCCCCCCTCCGGCGGAGCTCCGGAACAGGCCCCAAGATGGGATCGCACAGGAACAGAAGGTTGCGGTGGTGGAACTAGGGTTTTCTCTGTTCTTCTGATGGTTTCGGGGTACGTAGGCTTATATAGGAGGAAGGAGGGCACCGGGGGCCTTACGAGGGACCCACGAGGCAGGGGGCGCGCCCTAGGGGGGCCCTCACCCTCGTGGGCACCTCGTGGCCCCTACTCCGTGGTTCTCAAGTCTCCCGTGCGTGATTTTCTCCAAAAATATCTCTCCCAAAGGTTTCATTCCGTTTGGACTCCGTTTGATATTCCTTTTCTGTAAAACCCTAAAACAGGCAAAAAACAACAATCTGGACTGGGCCTTTGTGTTAGTAGGTTAGTCCCAAAAATAATATAAAAGTGTATGACAAAGCCCATTAAACATCCAAAACATCATAAATAATAGCATGGAACAATCAAAATTTATAGATACGTTGAAGACGTATCACGGCGGTCAAAGAAGAGCCGGATGGCCAGGACGAGGGTCATGCTGGAGGTAGAGGCGTTGGCCGGGGTCGTGGTTGGCGAGGCGGTCGAGGCAGAGGCGGACGAGGTCGGGGGACACTCGCACCATCATCATCTCTGTCTCCACCTCCTCCGTTGTCTCCTCCTGCCTCCCCACGTGGCCATGTCAAGGACACGGCGCTGGAGTTCATTTTGCAACTGCGCGAGCCGCTGATACGTCCAAAACGTATCTATAATTTCTGCTTGCTCCATGCCACTTTTGGGTGATATTGCTATGATATTCATACACTTCCATACACTTTTGATCATATTTGGACTAACTTACTAATCCAGTGCACCCCAGTGCCAGTTTCTGTTTTCGGCTGTTTTTGTATTTCAGGTTTTCACGTTTCGAGAACTGCCCAGAAAAATCCAGAAAAATTATATAAAAAATCAGCGTTCCGAAAACAACACTGCGTCCCAAGGGCAGCCTGGGGGGGGGCCACCAGGGCTCCAGGCGCCCTGGCGGCGCGCCCCTCCTGGGCCGCGCCGGGGGGGGGGGGGCGCCTGGGCCCTCCGAGACTCCCCCGGTGCCCTACTTTGGCATATATTTAAAGGACCCTCCGAAACCCTCAGAAGAGGAACTCTTTTCGCGATCCCATCTCTGTTCCGCCGCCGCCGCCGCTTCCAAGATCGGGAGCACCAGGAGAACTCTTCCCGGCACCCTGCCGGAGGGGAGGATCACCATCGGGAGCTTCTCCACCATCATGGACGCCTCCCGGATGACTCGTGAGTAGTCTCCCTTGGATCATGAGTCCATGACCAGTAGCTATGTGATGTTCTCCTCCCGTTCTTGTGCTTCACTAATTAGTCCTCGTGAGCTGCCCTACATGATCGAGGCACCTATGTAATCCTTATGCTGTTGCTATGTTGAGTTTGCTGGGATCCGATGGATTATGAGATTATGTTCAGATTGATCTTGAGTAATATATTTGATTCACCTCTTTTATATTTTTGTTCATAAGTAATTCTTTCATGTTCTCCGTTGTTACTTATTGCTTTGGCCGAGTAGTAGGTAGTGACTCCAAGAGGGAACGTTATGCTCGATTGTGGGTTCATGCCCCTCGATGACTAGCTTGAGTGACAGAAACATGAGTCTAGGGGATGTGTTGTTGCCACAAGTGGGAAAACAACGGTGCTTGTGCCCGAGGGTGCAAGGATTGTTTACTTTACGCAAAGTTCTTTTAATGCAGTTGTCTGTTGCATTGAGTTTACACTATGGGTGGGACTCGCAACTTAATACCAGTGAGATGTTCTGGATAGATATCTCAAGGTGGATGATTAGTAGTAGATATTGATGGATTTCGGTCTACTTACTTTGGTGTACCGCCCATGCTTTGAACCTCAACCTTTCTTGCAATGTAGTCAGCATTGGTTTGCGTTCGTGGTCCTGTCAATTGCCCAGCTGTAATTTGTTTACCTCACATAGCTGTTTTATCGTCTTTTGGGAGAGAGACATCAATAGTGAACATCATGAGACTCCGGTCCATATTACCATCATTGATCACATCCACTATTTACTTTCCGTTATTATTTACTATTGCAAAACACTATCTATCACTACTATCATTGCTTTTAATCCTTTGTGAACTACAAGGCCGGAGGGATTGACAACCTCTCTGTACTCGTTGGGAGCAAAGTTATTTGTATCTGTGTGCAGGTCCACGTTGATTGCTACTAATCTGGCGCCGTAGCAATTGACACCTACTTGTTGAACCTAGGAGTCTCTGGGGATTCGATCCTTGGCATCTTTGCTAAGGGAAAACACTTCTACTTACTGCATCTTACACCTTCCACTTGGGGTAACCAACGAGGGGTTCAAGGCCCATCAAGGAGTATTTTCTGGCGCCGTTGCCGGGGACTCCACTCTTCAGGATAGGGGAGTTGCATGCTATCTTTTACCTTTGCTTTTTAGTCTTGTTAGTTTACCTTTCAGTTTTCTTTATGTCTTTTCACTAGTTGTCCTTATGGACAACCCTATTATTGGATCACTGCTTGCGGGAAGACGCCCCACACCTGTGGTGGTTGATCCTCCCCCTACTGAAATTGTGCCTTATAAAATACCAGCTGGTATTATCAATTATGTTTTGGCTAATCGTTACGCAGGAGACAGACATCCCGGTGAACACTTGCTATATCTGTCACAACTATGTTCATTATTTAAGCTTGCAGGTGTATTGAGGGAGTCTGTCATGAGGAAATTGTTTGTCGTATCACTTATAGATAAAGCTTCAGATTGGTATGGGCTTCTCGATAACTCACACTTGCTGGACTGGCAGGAGCTTATGTCTCTCTTTTATACTAAGTTTTATCCTCTTCATGATGCTTATGTGGAGAGTAAGAGTACCTTTTTGCATGTGGATCATGGTAACAACGCTTTATGTGATGCTTATATTGTTGAGTTTATTCGTGATCCCACTGAAAATTATTATGAGAAGGGAACATATGCTTATAGATATTTCAATAATATCAAGTTTCCTCTCTTTATGTTGAAGGTTTTGAAGCTGCACTTGTTTTGTCTTCCTATGCTTATTGCTTTGTGCTTCAATGAATTATTCTATTGCAATATTCCTATGCATAGGAAGCATGTTAGGCTTAAATGTGTTTAGTATTTGCTTCTTGATGCTCTCTTTTGTTCTTCAATTCTTATTCCTACAAGAGCATCATCAAAGTCTTATGCCTAGCTTAAAGGCATAAAAGAAAGCGCTTTTGGGAGGCAGCCCACATGAATAATTTTTTTGCTTTTGTTGTGTCTTGATGTTGTTTACTGCTGTAGCATCATCATTGTATCTTTGCTTTTCATATTTGTGCCAAGTATAGCCTCTGATTGCTAGAAAGTTCAAAAGTTGTGAGGTGCTGTCCAGGAAACAGATTCTGTCCTTGGATAGAAAAATTCGTATAAAATCACCAGATCATCTTTTTGGTCTGAATTTTTTCGACAGCGTTCTCTATATAATTGTCTTTCGTGCGTCTGTTCTGAGTTTTTTGATTTGAGTTCAGAAGTATCCCGAACAGATCAATTACTACCTGCTGTTCTGTTTTTCACAGATTCTGTCCTGTTTTGCCTTTCCCTCACTTTGCAAATCAAGAGCTTGCTTTTTCTTTGCAAAACCCTTTTGGCAATCTTGAGAAACAGTAGAACTTCAAGAATATCCTTATTTCCAGCAAGGTATAATTATTTCATTAAGGGTACTAACCTCGCTAATCAGAGTATGATGAGTTATGTATGAAGGGAGTTTTCAAGTGTGCGAGGGAAGATGAGAAAAAGATTCAGGAGTGTCAAGCGCTCAAGCTTGGGGATGCCCCCGTGCACCCCCAAGAAATATTCAAGGAGACTCAAGCGTCTAAGCTTGGGGATGCCCCCGTGCATCCCCTTCTCCATCAACATTATCAGTTCGTCTTTCGTTTCGCTATATTTTTATCACTTCATGTGTTATGTGCTATGCTTGGAGTGTCTTGCTTTTAGTTTTCTTTTTAGTTTTTCATAACGAGTCGGAACCCAGCATTCCTTTATGTGGGAGAGAAACACGCTCCACCTCTACCTAGAACATAACATAGAATTTTCATGTCTATCTATGCTGTGTGTGTTCTTTGTCTTTTAATAGCTACTATCATACTCTGCTCTTAGTATTCATGCTTATCTTTTCAAAGAGCTTTTGTTTAGTTGGTTGCTTGAACTCTCTTTAATTACCATGCTCACCTTATTAAGAGAGTTTGCTTCCGTTGCATTGGTTAATTGTCTATGATAAAGATGCTACTTGCATGATGGTGCTTAGTAGTTCAGGTTTTCTTATGGTTAATCTCAAATAGCTGGGGGGTTCCCAATGTGTTATTGGAGTACCAACTTGATTTGTCTGCCTATGATGTGGTATGGTTTAGTAATATCTTCCTTCGAGAATTTATTTTGATTGACTTGGCGTATGCTCACGCATATTTAAGACTGTAAAGAAAGTCTGTCAAGCCTTGATGATCTTTTATTTTTGAGTAGCGATATAACTACCATGCCTGATTCAATATTGCTTTGTCGCTCTGCATGATTATGACCGTCATTGCTCTCTTAGTTGGTCGCTCCCAGTATTTTGCTAACCTCCACCTGTACTAAGCAAACTAACCATGCAATACATAGCTCATGGGAAAGTAGCCTAAAAACTATTGTGGTAAAGAATATGTTGCTTATGTATCTTATTTCTTATAAGTTGCTTGCTGAGCGGTAACCATGTTTCTGGGGACGCCATCAACTATCACACTTTTGTTGAAAATCATGTGAGTTGCTATGCATGTTCGTCTTGTCTGAAGTAAGGGTGATTTACCGTGGGTTGAATTAATATGCATATTGTTAGAGAAGAACATTGGGCCGCCAACCAAAGCCATGTATCATGGTGGAAGTTTTAGCTTGGACCTTAATCCTCAATCTCTCATGAGAATATGCTTATGCATTGAAGAGGAGTCCATCATCTATTTTCTATGTTGTCCCGGTATGGATGTCCTCAAGTTGAGATCTATCAAAAACGAGAAATCAAATGCGATTTATCTCCTTGGACCTTTGTACAGGTGGCATAGAGGTACCCCTTTGTGACACTTGGTTAAAACATATGTAATGCAATGATAACCCATGGAGATCTGAGCTAATTAGGACAAGGTGCAAGCACTATTGGTATTCGATGCATGAGGCTTGCAACTTATAGGATGTCTTATGCATGACACATATGTAGTGCTACTACCGTTGACACAATTGCTTCCATGTTTTCAAAATAAAAAGCTCTAGCACATAACCTTTCTTTTACCTTTATGTTGAAGCACCAACTACTGAGAGCATGATTGTCATTCTGAGTGTAATGTGCATTATCCCAAAGTAGCATTGTCTTTTGCATGATTGTGATATCGTTTATTCTGAAATGATTGTATCTAGTCATCACTTAAACCTTGAACGTGCCCCTGCATTTATGTTTTGCATCACTAAAGGGGGCAAGCTAGATATCACTTTATCATATTTGCACATCATATTCATTGCAAATCTTTTTGATGTTTCAGTTTCATATTGTAAAACTTTCAGTCATTTGTGATTTTCTCTTGAGGCAACTTAATTACTTTAGAATCATTGTCTCAGTAAGCTTTTGTCATATGACTATGAAAAAGTTCTATATGGTTAATAGGATGTCACCACAGAAATTATTCTTGTTATCATTTACCTACTCGAGGACGAGCAGGAATTAAGCTTGGGGATGTTGATACGTCCAAAACGTATCTATAATTTCTGCTTGCTCCATGCCACTTTTGGGTGATATTGCTATGATATTCATACACTTCCATACACTTTTGATCATATTTGGACTAACTTACTAATCCAGTGCACCCCAGTGCCAGTTTCTGTTTTCGGCTGTTTTTGTATTTCAGGTTTCACATTTCGAGAACTGCCCAGAAAAATTATATAAAAAATCAGCGTTCCGGAAACAACACTGCGTCCGAAGGGCAGCCTGGGGGGGGGGGCCACCAGGGCTCCAGGCGCCCTGGCGGCGCGCCCCCCCTGGGC
>LR738714.1:577937701-577965829 GCA_902687465.1 Secale cereale
TGCCCTACTTTGGCATATATTTAAAGGACCCTCCGAAACCCTCAGAAGAGGAACTCTTTTCGCGATCCCATCTCTGTTCCGCCGCCGCCGCCGCTTCCAAGATCGGGAGCACCAGGAGAACTCTTCCCGGCACCCTGCCGGAGGGGAGGATCACCACCGGGAGCTTCTCCACCACCATGGACGCCTCCCGGATGACTCATGAGTAGTCTCCCTTGGACCATGAGTCCATGACCAGTAGCTATGTGATGTTCTCCTCCCGTTCTCGTGCTTCACTAATTAGTCCTCGTGAGCTGCCCTACATGATCGAGGCACCTATGTAATCCTTATGTTGTTGCTATGTTGAGTTTGCTGGGATCCGATGGATTATGAGATTATGTTCAGATTGATCTTGAGTAATATATTTGATTCACCTCTTTTATATTTTTGTTCATAAGTAATTCTTGCATGTTCTCCGTTGTTACTGATTGCTTTGGCCGAGTAGTAGGTAGTGACTCCAAGAGGGAACGTTATAATTGATTGTGGGTTCATGCCCCTCGATGACTAGCTTGAGTGACAGAAACATGAGTCTAGGGGATGTGCTGTTGCCACAAGGGGGAAAACAACGGTGCTTGTGCCCGCGGGTGCAAGGATTGTTTACTTTACGCAAAGTTCTTTTAATGCAGTTGTCTGTTGCATTGAGTTTACACTATGGGTTGGACTCGCAACTTAATACTAGCGAGATGTTCTGGATAGATATCTCAAGGTGGATGATTAGTAGTAGATATTGATGGATTTCGGTCTACTTACTTTGGCGTACCGCCCATGCTTTGAACCTCAACCTTTCTTGCAATGTAGTCAGCATTGGTTTGTGTTCGTGGTCATGTCAATTGCCCAGCTGTAATTTGTTTACCTCAGATAGCTGTTTTATCGTCTTTTGGGAGAGAGACATCAATAGTGAACATCATGAGACTCCGATCCATATTACCATCATTGATCACATCCACTATTTACTATCCGTTATTATTTACTATTGCAAAACACTATCTATCACTACAATCATTGCTTTTAATCCTTTGTGAACTACAAGGCCGGAGGGATTGACAACCTCTCTATACTCGTTGGGAGCAAAGTTATTTGTATCTGTGTGCAAGTCCACGTTGATTGCTACTAATCTGGCGCCGTAGCAATTGACACCTACTTGTTGCACCTAGGAGTCTCTGGGGATTCGATCCTTGGCATCTTTGCTAAGGGAAAACACTTCTACTTACTGCATCTTACACCTTCCACTTGGGGTAACCAACAAGGGGTTCGAGGCCCATCAGCCGCCGCGCAGTCGCCTCCGTCTTAATGAAGCGTTCGCAAGGGTGTTGGAGGTCGACCAACCATCGAGGTTGAGGCTTCACATGGAGGGTCGTTGCCATGGCGCCATGTGGGTGAACACCGAGTTCCCCGCTCTTCATGTAATGCTCTTCCGCCGGGGGTGGAAGACATTTGCGTGTGCCCACTGCTTGATGAAGGGGCACATCCTCTGCTTCACGATAGCGGAGAGCGACCTGCTCTCCGTCAAGGTCTTCGGGCGCTTGATACTGTCACAACCCTAGTTCTGGTATGCGCTAGGTTAGTCTTGTGGTTTGCATCATGTTTAAATTTCAAATGAAATTGAATTGATGACTTGTGAAACCCTCAGAAACCCTTTTGAAAATGACCCAAATAAAAGTTGCTCCAAAAGGGTCCAAGAAAATGTTCATGTGGCCCTCTAAAAATATTGGTCAGAGATAAAAATCAAGCCAATATTATTAGGAGCTCATAAGTATTTATTTTGGGCATTTGGAATTAATGCAATAGCTTTTTGCTTGGATATATATATATATATATATATATATATATATATATATATATATATATATATATATTATTTTATATATGTCCAAAATTCTGGTTCTTTATTTTGAGGGGTTTGGGTTAATTCCTAGGTCCCTGCAAAATAAACATGTCAGAAGAAAATAATTGATTTAATTTAAAAATTAAATCAAAACAAATGTCAGAAAAAAATATAGAAAAGAAAATAAAAGGGTTAGCTTTTACCTGGGCCACTTGCTGGCCTGGCACTGGGCCGGCCCAGTTGCCAGTCGTCGTCCTCCTGTCGATGACAGGAGGCCGAGGCGTGTGGCCGGCGCGCGCGCACGGCGAGCGCGCCACCTCCTGCCTCTCTGCTTCATCTTCCTCGCCGCCTGGTGGCTTCTGGACGAGCCACGCACCTCCCCCGACCCTCCTGCACTCTTCTGGACCCCTCCCCTCTCCTCTATCTCCCTCTCGAGCTCGGTCCCGACCGCCGTCGTCGCCGTCGATCGCCGTTGCCGTAGCCACCCTCTCCCCCTCGCCTCTCCGAGTAGCCTTAGAGCTCCGCCCCGCCGTCGTGAACCTCTACGCCGCGCCGCAGGACCCCGGACGCCCCAAGGACGCGCCCCCGAGCTCTTCTTCTCCGTACGGCCACCGGACGCCGGCGACGAATTCGCCGCAGCAGAAGCTTCCCCGAGCCCGCTGACCCCCCATCAGGACCGCGGTGAGCTCTCGGATCTTTCCCCCCTGTCCTCGCCATCGTCTGCGACCTCTAGGTCCTACCCCCGCAGATGCCCGACCTCACCGCCGCTGGCGATGCCGCGGCCGTGGCCACAGCCACGCAAGCTCCAAACTGAGCACGCCACCGCATCCGCCGCTTCACCAGGAGCCCGTAGCACCTCTCCGTTAGCCTCCCCGTGCCCCGTAGCTCCAACCCCGACGAGGCCCGAACTCCGGCGCCGCCGCGAGCTCGTTTCCGGCGAGCTCCGGCCGCCCCAGCTGCTACCGCTTGCGGGAATGGACGCGGGTGAGCTCCAGCTCCCCGTAGATGGTCTCAGCTGTGTAGAAGACCCCCGGAACAGGAATAATGATGCCCTCCGCCGCGTTTGCTGCCGCCGGCGGCTCAACGCCGGCGTGTTAGCTGCGGTTTGACCCGGATTTGACTCCCTGGGTCAATGACAGGCGGGCCCCACCCCTTTTAGTTAGTTGTCTGTTTAGTTAAATTAATTACTTTTGGTTAATTAGATTAGCCACTGACATGTGGGCCCAACCCTGCTGAGTTTTTCTGTTAGGATTAGTTTAGTGTTAATTAACTTAGTTAATTAACTGAGTCGCTGACCAGTGGACCCCACTGTCAGGTTTGACTCTGGACCAGCCCCTTTGACCTGCTGACGTCATGCCTGTGTCATGCTGACGCAGTAATCCAGTTCTGGTATTTAAATAAATCTTAAATGATTTATTTATTTCAGAAATTGGCTTAAACTTCAAAAAATCACAGAAATTCAACCGTAGCTCAGAATGAAATAATTTATATATGAAAAATTATCAGAAAAATTCAATCTATCCATCTGTACCATTTTCATGCATAACAAATGAAGTAAAACCTACTGTTTATATGAAAACACATAATTGGCATTTAAAAATGCTATTCTTAGAGTTGCATTTGAACCCTTGGTTCAAATGGAATTCAACCAAATAAAATGCTAGTTGCATTAGCTCTACAACATCATATTTTCATGCCATATTCATGCATCATTTTGTTGCATATGTTTGTGTTTGATTGTCGGCACCGTTCTTCTCGATAGGTCCAGCTCCGGAGACCGATCCAGAGTACCTGTCAGAGGAGTAGTGCTCTGCACGTTGTTTTACCAGGCAAGCAAACCCCCTTGTTCATTCCGATACAACCCCTCTCTCGCTCATGCTCCCTGTTATTGCATTAGTACAACAATGACTTCAACTGCTACTTTATGCTGCGGTAGTTGAACCCATTCCTCTGCATGACTTGTCTTTCCACAGTAAATAGTTGAAACCCACTAGCATGTGTAGGAGTTGATTGAAGCCATGTTGTGATCTTACCATGCCTTGCTTGCTATTGCTTAGAGTGTGTCAGGTCTGATTCATCGGGAATGAATTGGAGTGAAATGATATGTTCTGATGCTGAGGGTTAAGTGTGTGAACACGTTTTGGTAAAGGTAGTGGTGAGAGGCCATGTAGGAGTACATGGTGGGTTGTCTCACTGGAACCGTCCCTAAGAACTGAGTTCTGTGTATGTTGTCCAATGACTAGCTACTACCACACAATGGGTTCCGGTAACCCGACCCCTCTCGACTTATTAATCAACATGATCTCTGTCCAGGAGTTGCAACTAGTTTCTGGTGTTTGTAGGTAGTGTTAGTAGTCTACCAAGTGGCACTCGGCCAGTGGGCTTGGGACAGACTAGGCACCGTGGCACGGTGTACCAAGCGTAGATCCACTCGGCGAGGTGGGCTTGGGAACCCTGCGCACATCATTTGGGGCCGTGAGCGACACCCTGGCCAGATCTCCCCACGGATGGAACCCAAATAGGCGATAAACCTGGACGAGAGACTTGAGTGATTAGTCAGGTCGTGGCCGACACCCTCGCCAGGCTTCCGCTTGAAGGTTGCCGAGATACACGAGATGTACATGGCGGTAAGTGGCGAGAGCGTGTGTGAAGCAGTACACCCCTGCAGGGTTAACATGATCTATTCGAATAGCCGGGTCCGCGGATATGGACTTCTTGGATGCTTACGTGGTACATAGACAACTTGAAGTGGATACTCTAAAATACTCAAGACAAGTGTGAGTGCTATGGATGGCCTTCTCGTAGGGAGGCGGGGATGAATCCATAGTGGTGTATTGTGTGGTGCTTAGTGGACTCGTGTGCGCCACCTCAAAGTTACCAGCAGTCGTAGTACAGGATAGCCACTGAGTCAAAGCTGGCTTGCTGCAACTAAACCCCACTTTGCCTTCTTGATACAAGTGCATGTATGATAGGATCTGATGTAAGTCTTGCTGAGTACCTTTGTACTCATGTTTGCTTAATTTATGTTTTGCAGATAGGATTGATGTCACACTAGTAGTTCCGCTTGGACTTCGACAAGTAGCTTGTTACCTCAGCTACGATCTTGGACGAGTGTTGTAGATAGTCAGGCTCTTCAGCCTTTTTCATTTGTAGATGTCTGTACTCAGACATGTTGTGTTTCCGCTTGTTGCTTGTATGCTCTGAATGCTGGGTCATGAGACCCATGTTTGTAATATTTGGCTCCTCGGAGCCTAATGAATAAATACTTTGTTTATTAGAGTCTTGTTGTGATGCCATGTTGTATTTGCACATATTGAGCATATTGTGTGTATGTTATTGAAATGCTTGGTATGTGTGGGATCCGACACCTAGTTGTTTACCCTTGGTAGCCTATCTTACAGGGAAATCTCTCCTAGTGCTTCCACTGAGCCTTGGTAGCTTGCTACTGCTCCGGATCACTTAGGCTGACCAGCATGTGTCCTTCTTCGTTCCTGTGTCTGTCCCTTAGGGGAAATGTCACGCGTTGTTCCTTTAAGTCCTTGTAGCTTGCTACGACTTGGGTTCATACGTTGATGACCGACACGTTCGCTGCTGGGTCATGAATGCCTGTCTCTGTAATTTAGTGCCACTTTTGGTTCATAACTGGTCATGTCGGCCCGGGTTCTCTGTCATATGGATGCTAGCGACACTATCATATACGTGAGCCAAAATGCGCAAACGGTCCCGAGCCAGGTAAGGTGGCACCCGTGGGGATACCGTGCGTGAGGCCGCAAAGTGATATGGTGTGTTACATGCTAGATCGGTGTGACTTAGGATCGGGGTCCCGACAGATACGTCGTTGATTGTTCCATGCTATTATATTATCCTTCTAGGATGTCTTATGGGCTTTATTATACACTTTTATATGATTTTTGGGACTAACCTATTAACCCAGAGCCCAGTGCCAGTTTCTGTTTTTTCCTTGTTTTTGAGTTTCGCAGAAAAAGAATATCAAACGGAGTCCAATTGACGAGCCAATTTTTTATGATTTTTTTTTGGACCAAAAGAAGCCCCCGAAGGAAAAGAGGTGGGCCAGGAGAGCCACGGGCTGCCCTCGAGGGTGGAGGGCGCGCCCTGTGAAGGTGGTTGGGCCCTCCTATCTCGAGGACGGCCCGTAGCTCCCCTTTACTTGGCCCCGACTCCAAAAATTCCTATAAATACTGAAACCTCCAGAAAGAAACCTAGATCGGGAGTTCCACCGCCGAAAGCCTCTGTAGCCACTGAAAACCAATCTACAGACGTTTTGGCACCCTGCCTGAGGGGGGAATTCCTCTCCGGTCGCTATCTTCATCATCCCGGCGCTCTCCATGACGAGGAGGGAGTAGTCCACCCTCGGGGCTGAGGGTATGTACCAGTAGCTATGTGTTTGATCTCTCTCTCTCTCTCTCGTGTTCTTGAGATGGCATGATCTTGATGTATCGCGAGCTTTGCTATTATAGTTGGATCTTCTTCTCCCCCTCTACTCTCTTGTAATGGATTGAGTTTTCCCTTTGAAGTTATCTTATCGGATTGAGTCTTTAAGGATTTGAGAACACTTGATGTATGTCTTGGACGTGTTTATCTGTGGTGACAATGGGATATCATGTGATCCACTTGATGTATGTTTTGGTGATCAACTTGCGGGTTCCGTGACCTTTGGAACATATGCATAGGGGTTGGCACACGTTTTCGTCTTTACTCTCCGGTAGAAACCTTGGGGCACTCTATGAAGTTCTATGTGTTGGTTGAATAGATGTTTCTGAGATTTGTGTGATGCATATCGTATAATCATGCCCACGGATACTTGAGGTGACAATGTGTAACACCCCAAATTTTTGAGTTGGTTTTTCTTCCAAACTTTTGGCCTTTTGGAAGGGAGTTGTTTGATCTTCTCTTAAAACCCTTCTAAAATCCTTTCTGGCCAAACTTGGTGAGTCTTCTCAAGCTTGGTTTTTGGCCTTGAAGTTTTTCTCTTGTGTTTGGCTCAAGCACAAGTTAAGTTTCAAAAATGGTTGTTTGAATTCTCCCCTTCTTGTTTTAAACCTCTCAAGTTTAATCTTGGACTTATCTTCCCCTCCATCCTTCATCTTGCCATGGCCCCAACAGAAACAATTCTCTCCAAGGCTCTCTTCACACCTTAGGACAAGTCTTTCATCAATTCCAGTAAGTTTGAACCTTATTGGGATTTTTCTTCTATTTATTTTATTCCAAAAAACAAATTCTGTCTTTTATAGTGGACCATGGTGATTTACAAAGGAGCCACCTTTTCCATTTAGTTATTTGACTCTCAACCAACTCTCCTAGATGGTCCCTAGTACCCACAACCTAGATCCATCTTGTTTCACTGGTCCACAGTTCAAAATTTTCAAATTTCACCTACTGCAAGTTTGGACCAGATTTGCAAAATTTGGTGAAATTCATATTTATCTTCTTCCAAAAATTCTTTGAAAAATCAGGCAACCTCTAGATACATCAAGAGGCCACTCCACCAAAAATCAGCCCCAGAAACATTGCACACATACCAGAATCATTTCATCAAACACTTAACCTACACTGTGCTGTCAGCTGTTAACTGAAACTGTCAACAGACAGTTCTTCAGTTTCTTCAGTTTCGTCAGTTTTGTCAGTTCCTTCTGGCACAGCGACAAAACCTCGCCAGTACCCCTTGTCTCGACGCTGCACTGCTCCTTCTTCTTATCCAGTCGCCGCACGCTCGCTTGGCCGCTTCTGGGCGTCGGTGGCGCCCTGGCCCGACCGCGCCGGCGACTACCACGGCAAAAGCGCCGCCCGTGGCGGCTGACAGAAGCAACACCGCGGCTAAAAGCCGTTTGGCGCCGCCCAAACCACCCCAACACTCCGCGTGTCCATCTCCACAGCCAACGCACGCCTGGCACGCCATCGCCGTGGACTGGCACGCGCAAAGCGCGTTTTCTGCCGCCGCCGTGTCGCGCGGCCGTTCCGTCGGTGACAGCCCGTAACTCCACCTCTCCTGCTGAGTTAGGCACGGGAATGGAACCTCTACAACTTCTAGATGATGCTCAAGCCCCTAACTCCGCCGTCCGACCACTTCAACAACGTAATCGACTCGCCGGACTTATGCGTTCATGGCAGCCACCTCGAGCCGCCTATATAAGGCACCCCCGAGCTCGTGCTCGAGCGCACACACCTCCACTACCTCCCTAGACCGCGCCCAACCTCTGGAAGAGCCTCGAGGGGCCCTTCTTCCCCAACTCTGGCCAGCTACCTCCGCCTCGGGCTCCAGCTCCGTTCACTCCCGTGAGGGCTTCTCCGCCGCCGTGGGCTCGGGCGTAGCATCCTGGCAACCACCTAGACCTAACCCCCACTTCAATTTCATACCAGGGGCCTTCTCCGACAAGGTCCACGACCACCCGAGCCGCCGTCCGCCGGGGACAGGGTCGCCGTCGACGTGGGACTCGCCGACACCCAACTCCACCACCTTTCGACGCGGAAGACCGTCGTGAAGCCGTAGGTACCTCTCCCCTCCCCTAACTCGCCGCGGATCGACGCCGGCGATCACCGCAGCACCGGCGCCGGCGCGGCTCTTCTTCTGTTTTTCAAACCCGACAAGTGGGGCCCCTTGTGAGCCTCTCATATCCCCCCTCGAACCGTTTTCTGTAAGCGTATTCGAGCAAAGTGCGTTTTCCCTCTGCGGTTGACGTACTGCGTACCGATTCGCTTTGTTGTTTTCTGTTCTAGCCCCTGGATCTTTTCTGTTTCATTACAGATGAGCCCCTGGACAGAAACCTTAATATCTTTTAAACTAAAAATGATTTTGAGTTGATTCTTTTTCTGTCCTCTTTAGTTTTCTGCCTAGTTTTTTGTCATATTTATGTGGAAATTTTTGGAGCAACTTTATTTGCACACGCGGTATTTATGTTAGTATGTATTTGTTTGAATACATAGATACCGGAGGCCGTGACGGAGACGCGAATCACACCGAGTTAGGCTCCGACTTTTCAGAACCAGGCAAGCATGTTTGAACCTTTGATATGATAAGTGTGTTGCATGTTTGCTCGGGTAGCTCTTCTCATAAGCATGGTCATATAAGCATTGTGTATGGTTATATTTCATGCAAGTAAGCTTCGGGTGAGCCCCGAAACATGATGTTTGAACCACCTCGATCATATGGTGATATGATGGGTGGAATGCTGGTATTGTTGGAGCATGCCAGTAGCTGGTTAACTCAGTATCAACGGAGATCATGTCATGATTCCGTTCGTCTCCTTTTCCGGTACTATCATAGGCCGTCCGTTGGGATTACGGTCTAGTCAGTTGTAAACCACTTCCCGAGTACACACCAAGTAGGGGGGCCGGGATGAGGGTTCCATGGCCCTGGATTAAAGCCCGTCATCCGGTCAGGGGGCATGGGTGTTTTCGGTTGGGACCGAGAGGGGGGCACCCCTTAGAGCGTGCATATATAAATTTGATCCCATGCTATTCGAGGTTGTAGCCTCCCCGTCTTAATGTTTTCCGTGAATGTCGTCGCGGGTGATTCCGGACGACAGGATGTTAAATGGGTGTGTACTGGTTAGTTGGGTTTCTACTAAAACACAGTAGACGGGACTAGCCCACGTGGCTAGTAGAACCCGTTGGGTATGACTTAATGGTACAAGCTCTGCAGAGTTAAATCCTTCGAGTTGCCATGTTTATGGCCTAGGGTCAATCTTCATGTCAACCCGGTGACCGTTTCTAGTTTATTCTTGTTGGTAACAAGAATAGTGTTTTCGTCAAGTTCATTTGGTAGATGAACTCACCAACTATCTCTGTATTAATTTTACTTTCAGATGTATTTCATCATTATACTACTATCATTTATAAGCCCTTTATGTGATGTCGCTCAGACGTCCGACTGTGGCATTCTTTTTATAAGCCCTTTATGTGATGTCGCTCAGACGTCCGACTGTGGCATTCTTTTTATAAGCCCTTTATGTGATGTCGCTCAGACGTCCGACTGTGGCATTCTTTTTATAAGCCCTTTATGTGATGTCGCCAGACGTCCGACTGTGGCATTTCTTTTTATTTATAAGCCCTTTATGTGATGTCACTCAGACGTCCGACTGTGGCATTCTTTTATTTATCAGCCCTTTCTGCGATGTCGCTCAGACGTCCGACTGAGGCATTCTCATTATTTATTTTGCTATAAGCCCTTTATGCGGTGTCGCTCAGACGCCCGACTGTGTCCTGCTATTATTTACTAATTTTATTACGAGGCGTCACTCAGACCCTCGTTCAGTCTCCTTCTTTTTACCTTTTGGATTTCGGGAGGATTACCGCCCGACTTCCATCATTGCATTCAGCACATTAATATTTTTATTCCGGTCGCATTTGTTTTGCTGGAATACTCATATGCATCATGTTGGCATTTATTATATCTTAAGTCTGAAATGTCTTGCGAGTACATTCAAAGTACTCAACTGGCTTGTTGATTTGGCCAGATGTGGACGAAGGCGATCTCATGGATGAGGAATTCGATAGCGAGTCCGACGCTTAGAGGAGTCCCAGTCAGTCCCTTGCGATCCTGGAGTTGATCACTGTTTTATAACCGCTTCCGCCTACCACCAAATAAATTCATCGGGTCTCTCTCCGACACTCGATGAACTTTAAATATTGGAGTCACACCACCCACTTCACTGTGACATATTCCACCACCTTTTATTACGAGTTAGTAGTATGCCACCCTGTTTTGTGTCATATCCGCCTCTATATAATATATTGGCGTGCTTGTAATAAAATTGTTGAGCAACCCCCAGCTCAACCTTGTGTAATATTCAGTATACTGGAATTCTGTATCAAGGAATTGTCTGCCAGTAGGTAATAATATTCCTCGCTGGTTTAATAAAAAAGTCGGTCTTCCGGTAATTATTTTACTGAAGGACCGGTCCTGACAACCTTGGTACCAGAGCCAGGCTGACTGTAGGAAGCCACTAGGTGCGCTCGCTAATCGGTTATTAGCGAAAAAATTGCTTTTCAGCATTTTTACATCTGTAGCAATTTTTTGTTGGTCAGCATAAATTTATGGCATGACTATTCGGAATTTTTGTCTACTTATGTAGATGGCCAGCAACGACTGTGATGCACAGGTGTTCGCCAACATTCCTGAGGGGTTTGTCAAGCTCCTCTTCGCCATCACCAAAGTCGCGATCGGGCCATCCACACGTCCCGAGTTTACACTCTACCGTCACAAGCTCAACGACAGCGTGTCTATGCATCAGGCTGTGGTACACTTCAAAGGTGGGCGTTCTGAAGCGCGCCGCCTTTGATTTGTGGGCAGAGCCATGCCTACGGAGAGGCATGCCATGCAGATGGCTGCTCGTGAGGCGAAAGCTCGTCTCCGGGACATTCTTCCTTCGATGAAGACTCGTCGCTTCCGTTACCTCCCATGCCACGTGCCATATACGTGTCACTATGCATTTGCATGCACAAATGGGGAGCGTGACGAAGCCATTGAATCAATGGTTGAGTACCTCAAGGCACTTGAGGCAGCCTTTGATAATCTGGTGGACGACCTGGTGGCCACCCGTATGGAGATGGTCCAGAGTGGCTCCGCCAACAGGAGGGAGCTGATCCATACTGCACCACCAATGACATTTGTCTCGTCCGCCGCATCCTATGCACCGTCCATCTTAGACACCGCTCGCCGTCTGCCTACCACTGAGGAGTTTGATCAAGTCATTGCTCCTACCCCAGTTAGAGCTGCACCGCCTTCTGCACCTGCTTCGACACCTCGTACCCATACTCCGCGCCTAGAGCCCATCAGTGAGGAGGAAGTTGAGTCTCCAGCACCACTGGGCCTTACCCTCAGCAGGCCGAGGGAAATCTTCAACATCTCCGACTAGCGCGTTATTCCGCGACGCGCCGCGCTCGCTTGTAAGATTTGTGTGTTATGTAAAATAGGATGATGGGAGTAGTCTGTTTGCGCATCATGTAGGACCTTGGAGGAGTGCACTAGTTTTAATAACATGTCAGGATGTGTACGCACACCCTGAGTGACGTATGTATAATTAGAACCGGCATTTAATATATGTACTAGCAGCCTTCTCCGTGCGCAATCGACCAGTTTATTTCAAAAATCTTTTTCGAGCTCGTGTTTGATCGCTTTTGCAAAATCTTGGTTTATTTTGCTGCTCGGTTCTTCTCAGGTTTTCTGCTTTATTACCCAGAGTAAGAAATGACTCGTCCCTGGACACGTTCAATGCCAAGTCCGCCGGAAGAAAATTATGGCACACAGACAAACAACAATTTCTCACAGGGGCAATCAAGTCAGCAGGGCAGTGAGACGGCATTTTCTCAAGTGTGCCGTCTTTACGAGCAAAGTCAGCAACAGCACCAAGAAATGATGAACCATGTCATTAACATGGGAAATCACCGTGAACCATACCAGCAGCACTCAAAATTGTCTGAATTTCAGAAGACACGTCCAACAACGTTTTCGCACACAGACAAGCCTCTTGAGGCCGATGATTGGCTTCGAGATATTGAAAGGAAATTAATTGTGGTGCAATGCTCAGACCGTGAGAAGGTGCTGTACGCACCGCATTATCTTACTGGAGCAGCCGCGTCATGGTGGGAAAATTTTCTGCTTATGCATCCCAACATAAATAATATCACCTGGGAAGATTTCAAGGAAGGCTTTCGTGGGGCACACATCCCTAAGAGTATTATGAAGATCAAGAAAAGAGAATTTGATGACCTCAAGCAGAGAAGCATGACAGTACAGGAGTACAATAGTCAGTTTGCGCAATTATCACGTTATGCCAACGAAGAGCGAATGACAGAAAATAAGAAGATGGAAAAATTCCTGGACGGACTGGCACCAGCACTAAAATGCCAGTTAGTCGTACACACTTTTCCAGATTTCAAGACACTGGTAGACAAAGCCATAACGTTGGAAAATGAACGTCGCAGTTTGGAAGACATTCACAAGAGAAAAACGGATCAGACCAACCACCCCCGCAATAACAAGAATAAAATAAATTTCCAGAGGAACGGAGCGAGTAGACCCACGACCAATGACACACGTCCAAATAAGAATTTTCTTGCAAGAGACAAGGATTTCACCTATCGTCCGGGTGTTACCTGCTACGCATGTGGAGAAGAGGGACACTATGCTAAATAGTGCCCTAAGCCAAGAAACTCAGCACCAAAGCCAAACAGCAACGGAAACAATTCCGCGCCCAAGTGTAACAATTTCAACCCCAATAACAATCACAGGAAATGCCACCTGAACCATGTGACCAAGGAGCAAGCACGGGATGCCCCAGATATCGTACTCGGTACGTTTCCTGTCAACACAATACCTGCCACGGTTTTGTTTAATTCTGGAGCTTCTCATTCGTTCATTTCGAAGAGTTTTGCTTTGCAACATGGTTTTTCAATGCTTCCCTTAGGAAAATCAATGACCATCAAATCGCCCTGAAGTAAGCACATCACTCAGAATTACTGCCAAGGTTTGACCATTGAAATTGAGGGATTAAAGTTTCACGCAAACCTCGTCGTGTTGGAAAACAAAGGACTGGATGTTATTCTGGGTATGGATGGGCTAACCACCAATAAAGGATTTATCGACTGCTTCAACAGGACAGTGACTCTTACTCATCATCATGGAAAAACAATAAGAGTCGCAGCTCAGGAAAGACCGGTGTCACGACAACCAAAATTAAACAAAGTTGATGCATCTGAGTTAAGCAAGGTTCCAGTTGTATGTGAATTTCCGGACATATTTCCCGAAGAATTACCAGGCATGCCGCCAGACAGAGAAATAGAATTCATTATTGAGCTAGCACTGGGAACCACCCCCATACATAAGAAACCATACAGAATGGCACCATCCGAGTTGGTTGAATTAAAGAAGCAAATAAAGGAACTGCTAGACAAAGGATTCATACGGGCCAGCTCCTCACCTTGGGGTTCGCCGATATTATTTGCCAAAAAGAAGGATGGGACCATGAGGTTGTGTATAGACTACCCAACACTCAACATGGTCACAATCAAGAACAAATATCCGATGCCACGGATAAATGATTTATTTGACCAGCTCGCGTAAGCCAAGTTTTTCTCAAAGGTTGATCTAAGGTCAGGTTATCATCAGCTGAAAGTACGGACAAAAGATATTCCGAAGACAGCATTCACCTCAAGATACGGACTTTATGAATTTACAGTAATGCCGTTTGGACTGACCAACGCCCCCGCATATTTCATCCACCTCATGAACAAAGTATTTATGAAATTCATGGACAAATATGTGGTGGTATTTATTGATGATATCTTAGTATATTCAAAGACACCAGAAGAACATGCTGAACACCTCCGCATTGTACTGGGAGAATTAAGGAAACACCAACTTTACGCCAAATTCAGCAAATGTGAATTTTGGTTGAGGCAAGTGGGTTTCTTAGGACACGTATTAAGTCAAGAAGGAACTGCTGTGGACCCAGATAAAGTCAAGGCTGTACTTGGCTGGAAGTCACCAGCCAGTGTAGCGGATATACGCAGTTTCCTCGGTATGGCCGGATATTACAGAAGGTTTATTGAAGGATTTTCTACCATAGCCAAACCAATGACACAACTACTCAAGAAGGATAAGAAATTCGAGTGGACCGAAGCATGTGAGAAAAGCTTTCAAGAGCTCAAAAAGAAGTTGACAACAGCCCCAGTATTAATTGTACCAGACATACACAAGAGTTTTGAAGTATATTGCGACGCATCCCGGAAAGGCCCCGGATGCGTACTGATGCAAGAAGGCAAAGTAGTCGCCTACGCTTCCCGGCAACTGCGAAAACATGAAGAAAATTATCCTACCCATGATTTAGAGATGGCAGCAGTCATTCATGCACTCAAGGAATGGAGGCACTTTTTTGCTTGGAAATCGTTGTGAAATATATACAGACCACAAGAGCCTCAGCTATATTTTCACACAGCCAGAGCTCAATTTACGACAACGACGCTGGCTGGAACTGGTAAAAGATTACGACGTTGGTATCCACTATCACCCAGGAAAAGCAAACGTGGTAGTAGATGCTCTCAGCCGTAACCCCAGCCCGAACAGTGGCAGCATACAGAACCTGAGACCCGAATTTCAACAGGAATTCGCCAGACTCAACCTAATGATGGTCACAGAAGGCGAAGTATCCAAGCTAGAAATACAACCTACGCTAATTGAGCAAATAAAGAAGGCTCAGCATGGACATCCCAGCATCGAAGGGATAAAAAGAAAAGTAAGTCAGGGCAAGGTCTCAGAATTCACCATAGACAGTGAAGGAATATTATGGTTCGGAGGCAGACTTTGCGTACCAAATAGCAACGACCTTAAACAGCAAATTCTAGCCGAAAGCCACACCGCTCCATACTCAATCCACCCTGGAGGTACGAAGATGTATAAGGATATTCAGGAAAGATTTTGGTGGCACGGCATGAAGAGGGATATAGCCACATTTATTGCATGCTGTGATTCATGTCAACGCATTAAAGCCGAGCACCAAAAACCCGCAGGGCTATTACAGCCAAACAAGATACTAGAATGGAAATGGGATGACATTGGAATGGATTTTATTGTTGGACTACCACGGTCGCAACATGGTAACGATGCCATATGGGTCATCACAGATAGACTGGCCAAGGTGGCACATTTCATACCAGTCAAAACAACCCATACCACTCAAAAGCTCGCCAAGCTTTACCTCGCCCGAATAGTATGCCTACATGGGGTCCCCAAGACTATAATATCCGACAGAGGCACTCAGTTCGTCTCCAAATTTTGGGACCAGTTGCAGCAAGATCTCGGAACGTAACTAACATTCAGTACAGCTTATCACCCCCAGACGGGAGGACAAACGGAACGAGTAAATCAAATACTCGAATACATGCTAAGGGCATGTGTCCTCACCTATGGGACCAGCTGGGAGGAAAGCTTACCATATGCAGAGTTTGAATACAACAATAGTTACCAAGCTAGCGTGCAGATGGCACCTTTCGAAGCCTTGTACGGACGAAGATGCCGTACTCCGTTGAATTGGTTGGAAACAGGGGACAGTCGTATATTCGGCCCAGATATGTTAAAAGAAGCTGAGGAGAGAGTAAAAATAATACGGGATCGACTCAAAACCGCCCAAAGCCGACAAAAGAGCTATTACGATAAAAAGCATCGGGAAATAAGTTTTGAGCCCGGGGATGACGTATACTTACGTGTGTCACCTATGAGAGGACTGCAACGATTCAAAGTCAAAGGGAAATTAGCACCACGATTCATCGGACCCTTCCGTATAGTTGCACGGAGAGGCACAATAGCATATCAGCTGGACCTTCCCAAGGAACTGTCAGACGTCCACGACGTGTTCCACGTCTCGCAACTACGGAAGTGTGTGAGAAACCCAGAGAAACATGTGTCACATGAACACCTTGATGTACAACCAGACCTCAGCTACCGAGAACACCCAGTGAAGATTTTGGAGGAGTCTGAAAGGAGAACCCGTCAGAAGTCAATTAAATTTCTCAAGATTCAGTGGAGTAATCACACAGAGGATGAGGCAACGTGGGAATGGGAAGATTTCCTACGGGCAGAACATCCACACCTATTTGAGGATCAGCTGAAATCTCGGGGATGAGATTTTCCCTAAGGGGGTAGGTGTTGTAACACCCCAAATTTTTGAGTTGGTTTTTCTTCCAAACTTTTGGCCTTTTGGAAGGGAGTTGTTTGATCTTCTCTTAAAACCCTTCTAAAATCCTTTCTGGCCAAAGTTGGTGAGTCTTCTCAAGCTTGGTTTTTGGCCTTGAAGTTTTTCTCTTGTGTTTGGCTCAAGCACAAGTTAAGTTTCAAAAATGGTTGTTTGAATTCTCCCCTTCTTGTTTTAAACCTCTCAAGTTTAATCTTGGACTTATCTTCCCCTCCATCCTTCATCTTGCCATGGCCCCAACAGAAACAATTCTCTCCAAGGCTCTCTTCACACATTAGGACAAGTCTTTCATCAATTCCAGTAAGTTTGAACCTTACTGGGATTTTTCTTCTATTTATTTTATTCCAAAAAACAAATTCTGTCTTTTATAGTGGACCATGGTGATTTACAAAGGAGCCACCTTTTCCATTTAGTTATTTGACTCTCAACCAACTCTCCTAGATGGTCCCTAGTACCCACAACCTAGATCCATCTTGTTTCACTGGTCCACAGTTCAAAATTTTCAAATTTCACCCACTGCAAGTTTGGACCAGATTTGCAAAATTTGGTGAAATTCATATTTATCTTCTTCCAAAAATTCTGTGAAAAATCAGGCAACCTCTAGATACATCAAGAGGCCACTCCACCAAAAATCAGCCCCAGAAACATTGCACACATACCAGAATCATTTCATCAAACACTTAACCTACACTGTGCTGTCAGCTGTTAACTGAAACTGTCAACAGACAGTTCCTCAGTTTCTTCAGTTTCGTCAGTTTCGTCAGTCCCTTCTGGCACAGCGACAAAACCTCGCCAGTACCCCTTGTCTCGACATTGCACTGCTCCTTCTTCTTATCCAGTCGCCGCACGCTCGCTTGGCCGCTTCTGGGCGTCGGTGGCGCCCTGGACCGACTGCGCCGGCGACTGCCACGGCAACAGTGCCGCCCGTGGCGGCTGACAGAAGCAACACCGCGGCTAAATGCCGTTTGGCGCAGCCCAAACCACCCCAGCACTCCGCGTGTCCATCTCCACAGCGAACGCACGCCTGGCACGCCGTCGCCGTGGCCTGGGACGAGCAGAGCGCGTTTTCTGCCGCCGCCGTGCCGCGCGGCCGTTCTGTCGGTGACAGCCCGTAACTCCACCTCTCCTGCTGAGTTAGGCACGGGAATGGAACCTCTACAGCTTCTAGATGATGCTCAAGCCCCTAACTCCGCCGTCCGACCACTGCAGCACCGTAATCGACTCGCCGTACTTATCCGTTCACGACAGCCACCTCGAGCCGCCTATATAAGGCACCCCAGAGCTCGTGCTCGAGCGCACACACCTCCACTACCTCCCTAGACCGCGCCCAACCTCTCGAAGAGCCTCGAGGGGCCCTTCTTCCCCAACTCCGGCCAGCTACCTCCGCCTCGGGCTCCAGCTCCGTTCAATCCGGTGAGGGCTTCTCCGCCGCCGAGGCCTCGGGCGTAGGATCCTAGCAACCACCTTGACCTAACCCCCACTTCAATTTCATACCAGGGGCCTTCTCCGACGAGGTCCACGACCACCGGAGCCGCCGTCCGCCGGAGACAGGGTCGCCGTCGACGTGGGACTCGCCGACACCCAACTCCACCACCGTTCGACTCGGAAGACCGCCGTGAAGCCGTAGGTACCTCTCCCCTCCCCTAACTCGCCGCGGATCGACGCCGGCGATCACCGCAGCACCGGCGCCGGCACGGCTCTGCTTCTGTTTTTCAAACCCGACAAGTGGGGCCCCTTGTTAACCTCTCATATCTCCCCCTCGAACCGTTTTCTTTAAGCGTATTCGAGCAAAGTGCGCTTTCCCTCTGCGGTTGACGTACTGCGTACCGATTCGCTTTGCTGTTTTCTGTTCTAGCCCCTGGATCTTTTCTGTTTCATTACAGGTGAGCCACTAGACAGAAACCTTAATATCTTTTAAACTAAAAATGATTTTGAGTTGATTCTTTTTCTGACCTCTTTAGTTTTCTGCCTAGTTTTTTGTCATATTTATGTGGAAATTTTTGGAGCAACTTTATTTGCACGGGCGGTATATATGTTAGTATGTATTTGTTTGAATACATAGATACCGGATGCCGTGACGGAGACGCGAATCACACCGAGTTAGGCTCCGACTTTTCAGAACCAGGCAAGCATGTTTGAACCTTTGATATGATAAGTGTGTTGCATGTTTGCTCGGGTAGCTCTTCTCATAAGCATGGTCATATAAGCATTGTGTATGGTTATATTTCATGCAAGTAAGCTTCGGGTGAGCCCCGAAACATGATGTTTGAACCACCTCGATCATATGGTGATATGATGGGTGGAATGCTGGTATTGTTGGAGCATGCCAGTAGCTGGTTAACTCAGTATCAACGGAGATCATGTCAACCCAGTGACCGTTTCTAGTTTATTCTTGTTGGTAACCAGAATAGTGTTTTCGTCAAGTTCATTTGGTAGATGAACTCACCAACTATCTCTGTATTAATTTTACTTTCAGAAGTATTTCACCATTATACTACTGTCATTTATAAGCCCTTTATGTGATGTCGCTCAGATGTCCGACTGTGGCATTCTTTTTATAAGCCCTTTATGTGACGTCGCTCAGACGTCCGACTGTGGCATTCTTTTTATAAGCCCTTTATGTGATGTCGCTCAGACGTCCGACTGTGGCATTCTTTTTATAAGCCCTTTATGTGATGTCACCAGACGTCCGACTGTGGCATTTCTTTTATTTATAAGCCCTTTATGTGATGTCGCTCAGACGTCCGACTGTGGCATTCTTTTATTTATTAGCCCTTTCTGCGATGTCGCTCAGACGTCCGACTGAGGCATTCTCGTTATTTATTTTGCTATAAGCCCTTTATGCGGTGTCGCTTAGACGCCCGACTGTGGCCTACTATTATTTACTAATTTTCTTACGAGGCGTCACTCAGACCCTCGTTCAGTCTCCTTTTTTTTTACCTTTTTGATTTCAGGAGGATTACCGCCCGACTTCCATCATTGCATTCAGCACATTAATATTTTTATTCCGGTCGCATTTTTTTGCTGGAATACTCATATGCATCATGTTGGCATTTATTATATCTTAAGTCCGAACTGTCTTGCGAGTACATTCAAAGTACTCACCTGGCTTGTTGATTTGGCCAGATGTGGACGAAGGCGATCTCATGGATGAGGAATTCGATAGTGAGTCCGACGCTTAGAGGAGTCCCAGTCAGTCCCTTGCGATCCTGGAGTTGATCACTGTTTTATAACCGCTTCCGCCTACCACCAAATAAATTCATCGGGTCTCTCTCCGACACTCGATGAACTCTAAATATTGGAGTCACACCACCCACTTCACTGTGACATATTCCACCACCTTTTATTACGAGTTAGTAGTATGCCACCCTGTTTTGTGTCATATCCGCCTCTATATATGTCGGTGTACTAAGGTAGGGGTACCTCAGTACCCCAACTTGTGCACGGGCAGTAGCAGCTTCCCGCGGCAGGGCCTACCACGCGCTTGCCGGAGACCTTCCTGCTCCATATAAAACCATTAAAAAACAAAGTATGCAAGGCAGAAGATCAAGACCCCGGCGAGTGGAGCTTGCCGGGAAGGCCGTTCCAGGCTCAAGATTACCTCACCCACGCAAGGCCCTGACAAGAGGAACTTGCTAGGAAGACTAGAAGATTACGTTACAGAAGACATGCCTCGGCGCAACATGCGCCCCGGCAGGGCCCGGGGAGCGAGAAGCTGCAGAGCCCGACAAGCTCCCGGGCCCGGCAAGGTCAAGACCCCGGCAAGGTGCTTGCCGGGGAGAGTTGTGCTGTGTGCCCGCGCTCCAGCTCATCGAACCACGCGTCGCACTGGGGCCATTCCAGGGACGCGTGGCGGATGGCTGTGCAGCCTGGGGGACACGGTGGCACTCCACGGTGGTGAAGCCATCGCCGTGGCGAGCGGAGACGCAAGGGCGGGCGCTTTTGGGGTCGACGGCGACGGGCATTAAATGCTCTTGTCCCCCACTGCCAAAGTAGGTAGCGACCACTGTTCACGCACTATAGCTCCACTATTCCCGCACTGTTACAACTACCACCTCTTTTACATTTTTACCCTTTCTCCTACGTTGACACCTGTCGGTGACCCCTTGCACTATAAAAGGAGGCCCATGCACAACGTAGAAAGGGTTCGGAACCTAGATCGCTCATACGCTCGGTGTAGCTAGTTCTTCAAGCTCCCGAGCTCTCTAACTCAATACAAACTAAGCAGGAGTAGGGTTTTACGCGTCCATCGCGGCCCGAACCTGGGTAAACTGCCTGCGTGATCTCCACGATCTGCACTTTGTGCTCCCTCCGCCCTCTTACCGCACAAGCAAGGGGCTCCAGTCCCATAGGTGCTCGTGGTGGACAGTTTCCCCCGACATCTTTGGCGCGCCAGGTAGGGGGCGTCGAGGTTCTGCGAATCTGATCCGGCATTCACGCGGGCACATTCTTCATCAACCTCTCCAGTTTCATCAGCAACTGCGCCATGGCCCCGAAGAAGAAGGCTTCGGAGGTCGCAGGCCCGTCTGCGTCTCATCCGCCGCCACCAGAGCCAACGGTGGGCGGGGGAGACGCCGTCGGAAGGATGGTCGCCGGCGAGGACACTCGCGGCGCCACCAAATCCAAGGACAAGACGGACGACCGAGCCTTGGTCTCCGTGGACGCGCCGCGTCCGTCTCAGCAAACGACAACCCAGCAGCGCCATGCCACAGGAGGTGGCATCCGCTTGCTGGGCCAAGGGCAAACCGGAGGTTCGCGGGACGCTCCGGGCCATCGTCATGGCACGAGCAAAGCGCGGTCGCCGGGGCGGGACCCTGCTCCTTCTAACGCTGTTAGGAGTCCGAGCATATCCCGCTCCTCGCACCGCTCGCCCCCGCTCCCCTCCACTCCGGCAGAAGCGCTCGCAAGGGCGCAACTGCTCCTCGACTTCCCTCCAGCGGCAGACAAGGCCGAAGACTGGAGGGCAACCATCCAGAGCCTGATCGCCTTTGCCAACAACGATTCTCCACAGCAGCCGGCGACCTCGCGGCCGCGGCAAGTCGAGAAGACGAAGGCCGACGGCGACAAGACCGCCGGGGGTGCAACCACCGTGCACTCCCCGCCGCAGAAGCAGAAGACGCCGCCCCGCCGGAACAACGCTGATGATGGCTCTACAGCGTCGTCGGATCCGCGGGCTCGTCGGGACCAGCGCCAAGTCCTTGACGACCGGCGACAAGAAGATGCTCGAACGACAATCGAGCGCCACCGAGAAGGTCGGCGACAATCAGATCAGCGAGCTGGAGCCGCTGTCGACACGCGCGCGCCCGGTGAACCAGGCGACTTGCCGTACGCGGCAGGTTGCCCTGCGTTTACCCGCGAGCTGCGGCGCGTCCAGTGGCCCAGCATGAAGAACTTCAAGCCCGACGTACCGGAGAAGTACGACGGCAAGACGCACCCCTCGGAATTCCTCAGCATTTACACCATCGCGGTGCAGGCTGCCGGGGGGCGCGACGAGAAGATTTTGGCGAACTACTTCCCGCTCGTGCTTAAGCTGAACGTCCGTTCGTGGCTTATGCACTTGCCGGAAGGCTCCATTTCTTCTTGGGCAGATCTTTGCCACCAGTTTGTTGGCGCCTTCACGGGCGGCCACAAACCCCACGGCCAGGAGAGCGATCTCCACATTCTGGCCCAGAAGGAAGGAGAACCCCTGCGCAAGTACATCCAACGCTTCAGTCGTGTGCAGCACAACATCCCCGACGTCCACCCTGCCGCGGTTATCAGCGCGTTCCACCAGAACGTGCGTAACCGCCGCATGCGTGAAGAAATGGCCATGACCAAGATACGGGATGTCAGCGAGCTTTATGCTCTAGCTGATAAGTGCGCGCGCGCAGAAGAGGGGAGGAGACTCCCCGGGGAGGATACCGGCGCGGGGGGAAGCGACAGCGACGACGCCGCCCCGGCAAAGAAGAGCCGGCGGCGGAACAACAGGAGGAAGAACAAGAAGGAAGTGCTTGCCGTCGAGAAGTCCGGCAAGGAGGCTCCCGCCAAGCAAACACAGGCTGGCGGCTCCGGCAAGGAGCCTGCCCCTGTAGCGGCAGCCGACAAGCAGGACGGCTCCGACAAGCAATACTGCAAGATCCACCGCACCAAGGGCCACGACCTCTCCAACTGCAAACGCGTCGAGTACCTCGTCGAGCAGCAGAAAGCTGAGTACGAGAGGCGCGACAAGGAGAAGGCCCAAGGTGGTGGTGGAGAACCAAGCAAGAAGCGGCCATTCAATGGTCGGGGAGGACGCCGCGGCAAGGCAAAGCAGCGGCAAGGTGACCGACCTCCCCGGGGCCGCGACAAGGACGAAGAAGACGACGACGAAGACATGGAGGATGAGGATAACAGCGAGCAGGAGTTCTAGAAGGCCACGGAGGTCCTGTGCGTCGACGGTGGCGCCTCTCTGCACACCTCCCACCGCCAGCTCAAGCAGTGGGTGCGCGAGGTGAATGCAGCAGAGCCGCCCGTGGAGTCGCGCAGGCTCCTCAAATGGTCCAGCACGCCCATCGTTTTTGATCTTGAGGATCACCCTGACCGCACCACTGCGGTAGGGTGCTTGCCGATGCTGGTCTCACCCACCATCCGCAACCTCAAGGTCACTAAAATGTTGGTTGACGGCGGGGCCGGGCTGAACTTGATCTCCTCTGCTGTGATCTAGAAACTCCAAATCCCAGATGGCGAGCTCGAAGATACCGGTTCTTTCCAAGGAATCAACCCGGGAAGGAGCAAGCCCAAGGGGAAGATAACTCTGCCGGTGACCTTTGGCGGGGAGCTCAACTTCAGGACTGAGCGCATCACATTCGACGTCGCCGATATCCCATTGCCATACAATGGGATACTCGGCCGTCCCGCCCTCGCCAAGTTCATGGCAGCTTCCCACCACGCCTACAACGTACTCAAGATGCCGGGGCCGATAAGCGTCATCACCATCCATGGCGACAAGAAGGATGCGCTTGTCTGCGCCGACAAGATCTACCGGGATGCAGCAGCTGCGGCAGAGAAGGACACACTTGCCGCTGAAGCTCCCGGGGGGAAGAAGACCAAGACCAAGTCCGGCAAGTGCTCTGGGGCCCACTCCGGCAACCGCACCTCTTCGGAGTGCTGCGCTGCCGTCGAGGACGTTCCATCGAGCTCCACCGGCAAGTGTAAGAAGGGGATGGCCGCTCCTCCGGCAACCAAGAGGGTGTCCGCCAAGGAGGACGACACTGGTGGTACCTTCACCATCAGTGCCACACTTGACAGCAAATAGGAAAGCGCGCTCGTTGCCTTCCTGCGGGCGAATGTCGATGTGTTTGCCTGGCAACCATCTGACATCCCCGGTGTTCCCAGGAAGGTAATTGAGCACAAGCTTGCTGTTTGTCCTCATGCGCGGCCCGTCAAGCAGAAGGTGAGGAAGCAAGCCGTGGAGCGCCAAGAATTCATTGCTGAGGAAATCAAGAAGCTAGAAGCAGCAGGCCTAGTTAGAGGTGTGATCCATCCGACGTGGTTAGCAAACCCAGTCGTCGTGCGCAAGGCCAATGGGAAGTGGAGACTGTGTATAGACTTCACCGATGTGAATAAAGCATGTCCCAAGGATCCATTCCCTTTGCCGCGCATCGACCAGATCGTTGACTCCACTGCCGGATGTGAGCTACTCTCTTTTCTTGATGCATATTCAGGCTACCACCAGATCTTTATGGCCAAAGAGGATGAAGAGAAGACTGCATTTATCACTCCATGTGGCACTTATTGCTTCATACGCATGCCATTTGGGCTGAAGAATGCAGGATCAACATTTGCAAGAGTAGTGCACACTGCCTTCGAGCCACAGATCCACAGAAATGTAGAGGCCTATATAGATGATATTGTGGTGAAGAGTAAGAGCAAGGATACCCTAGTTCAAGATTTGGAAGAGACATTTCAGAACCTGCGCAAGATACAGCTCAAGTTGAACCCCGAGAAGTGCGTCTTTGGAGTCCCCTCCGGCAAGCTTCTCGGGTTCTTTGTGTCACAGAGGGGGATTGAAGCTAACCCCGACAAGATTAAAGCCATTAAGCAGATTGAGGCCCCGAAGCGCGTCAAGGATGTCAGAAGGCTTGCAGGTTGTGTGGCTGCCCTCAGTAGGTTCATTTCGAAGTCTGCGGAACGCGCCCTACCTTTCTTCAAAATCTTGAAGAAGGCAGGTCCCATGAAGTGGACTCCGGAAGCGGAGGCAGCACTGCAAGATTTGAAACGGTACCTATCCTCCACTCCAATACTTGTCGCACCTAGACCACAGGAAAAGTTGTTGCTATACCTAGCGGCAACCAACCAGGTGGTTAGTGCTGCGTTAGTAGCGGAGAGGGAGGCCGACGAGGAATCTGCACCACCGGCAAGTGAATCCAGCGACAAGCAGGGGGCTGCTCCGACAAGCTCTGGCCCCGACAAGAACAACTCTGCGCAGGAACAGGAAGAAGTGCGGAAGAAGATGGTGCAGCGCCCGGTGTATTTTGTGAGTTCCCTCTTGCAGGGGGCTAGATCAAGATACTCCGGGGTGCAAAAGTTGCTTTTCGGCCTCCTCATGGCCTCGAGAAAGCTGCGCCATTACTTCCAAGCACATGAGATAACAGTGGTCACTCGCTTTCCGCTGAAGAGGATATTGCACAATCTAGAAGCAACAGGCAGGATCGTTGAGTGGGCACTGGAGCTGTCGAGCTTTGGACTCAAGTTTGAAAGTACCTCAACCATACAGAGTCGAGCTTTGGCAGAATTCATAGCTGAGTGGACCCCGACGCCCGATGAAGAAGTCCAAGAAACAAGTGCACCCGTACAAGAAGCGACAAGTGAATGGGTAATGTATTTTGATGGTGCCTTCTCGCTGCAAGGCGCCGGTGCTGGCGTGGTACTCATCGCGCCCACCGGAGAGCACCTCAAGTATGTTATCCAGATGCACTTTCCCAGGGAGCAAGCAACAAACAACACTGCTGAATATGAAGGTTTGCTCGCCGGCCTCAGGATTGCGGCCGAACTTGGGATCAGAAAGCTGATTGTGCGGGGAGATTCTCAGTTGGTGGTCCGGCAAGTTAACAAGAGTTACCAGAGCCCTTTGATGGAATCTTATGTAGATGAAGTAAGGAAGCTTGAGGAGCACTTTGAAGGTCTGCAAATGGAGCACGTCCCGAGAGCTCACAATGACATTGCAGATGGCCTTTCAAAGTGTGCTTCGATGAAGTTACCTGTGGAACCAGGGACCTTCTTGCTCAAGCTAACTCAACCATCCGTTACACCATCAATTGGGCAGCATAAAAAGATAAAGTTGGTCTCCAGCGACTACTTGCCGGCGGATCTTCCTGAAACCGCCGCCAAGGTCCCCAAGATCAACGACCAGAACGCTGAGGAACAGTCTGCTCCTGCAGATCCGAGGATCTGTGCAGTTGAAGCTAGTATTCCCGACAAGCCTCGCCCCGGCGAGCTTGCCGGGGGACCATCAGCTCCGGCGGAGCCAGAGGTTCTTGCCATAGAAGCTGAGGTCCCCGCGGCGGCCCTCGTGCCTTTAGTCCTTGCCGTTGAGCCTCGGGCTCCGGCATGGGCACAGCAGATCGTCCGTTTTCTGCAAACTGGAGAACTTCCCGATGACCCAGAAGAAATAGAAAGATAACCAGGCAGTCAAGTATGTACCAGTTCGTGGATAACAAACTGTACAGAAGAAGGCTCAATGGTGTCAGGTTGAAGTGCATCCCCAGGGAAGATGGACAGAAGCTGTTGGCAGAAATACACGGAGGCATATGCGGCCACCACATTGGCGCAAGGGCGCTTGCCGGGAAAGCTTTCCGGCAAGGGTTCTTTTGGCAAGAAGCCCTCCAAGATGCAACTGCACTAGTAACCAAGTGTGAAGCGTGCCAGTTCCATGCAAAACAAATTCATCAGCCAGCTCAAGCTCTCCAAACAATTCCTTTGTCCTAGCCCTTCTCGGTCTGGGGGCTCGATATCCTCAGCCCCTTCCCCCGTGCCGTCGGGGGCTTTGAGTACTTGTACGTTGCAATCGACAAGTTCACAAAGTGGCCAGAAGTGGAACCAGTGAGAAAGGTGACAGCACAGTCAGCGGTCAGGTTCTTCAGGTCAATTGTTTGCCGTTTCGGAATCCCTAACAGGATCATCACCGACAACGGTACACAATTTACTAGTCGCACCTTCATGCAGTACGTCCAAGACCTTGGCGCCAAGGTCTGTTTCGCTTCTGTTGCTCACCCGAGGAGCAACGGTCAAGCGGAGAGGGCAAATGCTGAAGTGCTGCGCGGACTCAAGACAAGGACCTTTGACAGGCTGCGCAAGTGCGGAAGAAACTGGATAGAGGAGCTACCGGCGGCTCTTTGGTCAATCAGAACGACACCAAGTCGAGCCACCGGACAGACACCCTTTGCTCTAGTCTATGGAGCAGAGGCAGTTCTCCCCACGGAACTCGTATACGGATCTCCTCGAGTGCTCGCTTATGATGAGCTCGAGCAAGAGCAACTGCGGCAAGATGATGCATTGCTCCTCGAGGAGGGACGTCTCCAGGCTGCTGTACGAGCTGCTCGATACCAGCAAGCCTTGCGCCGCTATCATAGCCGCAAGGTCAAGGCCATGAGTCTCGAGGAAGGCGACCTTGTTCTTCGGCGTGTTCAGTCCGCCAAGAATTCCAACAAGTTGACGCCGAAGTGGGAAGGCCCTTATCGGGTGAGACAAGTCACGAGAACATGATCAATCTCATACATCACATATATCATTCACCACATCTTCTTGGCCATGTCACATCACATAGCACATGCTGCAAGAACAAGTTAGACGACCTCTAATTGTTGTTGCAAGTTTTACGTGGCTTCTATAGGTTTTCTAGCAAGAACGTTTCTTACCTACGCCAAAACCACAACGTGATTTGTCAATTTCTATTTACCCTTCATAAGGACCCTGTTCATCGAATCTGATCCGACTAAAGTGGGAGAGACAGACACCCGCCAGCCACCTTATGCAACTAGTGCATGTCAGTCGGTGGAACCAGTCTCACGTAAGCGTACGTGTAAGGTCGGTCCGGGCCGCTTCATCCCATGATGCCGCCGAATCAATATTGGACTAGTAACGGCAAGAGAATTGAACAAAATCAACGCCCACAACTAGTTCGTATTCTACTCGTGCAAGATGCTATGCAAAGACCTAGCTCAGATGCCATTGTTGGGGAACGTAGCAGAATTCAAAAATTTTCCTACGCTTCACCAAGATCAATCTAAGGAGTCATCTAGCAACGAGCATAAAGGAGTGCATCTACATACCCTTTGTAGATTGCGTGCGGAAGCGTTCGAAGGAACGTGGATGATGGAGTCGTACTCTTCGTGATCCTCGTCACCGATGATCCCAGCGCCGAACGGACGACACCTCTGCGTTCAACACACGTACGGTATAGCGACGTCTCCTCCTTCTTGATCCATCAAGGGGTGAGGAGAGGTTGACGGAGATCCAGCAGCACGACGGCGTGGTGGTGGATGCAACGGGAAAAGCTGCAGGGCTTCGCCGGCGCCCTGCGAGAGGAGTTGGAGGTGTGAC
>LR738714.1:577965924-578084514 GCA_902687465.1 Secale cereale
GGGGGGGGGGGGGGGAGAGGCGCCAGAGGGTTGGGGTGCGGCTGCCCTCTCTCCTCCCCACTATATATAGAGGGCCAGGGGGGCGCCGGCCCTAGGAGATCCAATCTCCTAGGGGGGCGGCGGCCAGGGGGGGAGAACTTGCCCCCCAAGGCATAGGGGGCGCCCCACCCCCTAGGGTTTCAACCCTAGGCGCATGGAGGGGGGCCCATGTGGGTGCGCCAGCCCACTAGGCGCTGGCCCCCTTCCCCTTGCGGCCCACGGGGCCCTCCGGGATGGGTGGCCCCACCCGGTGGACCCCCGGGACCCTTCCGGTGGTCCCGGGACACTCCCGGTGACCCCAGAAACTCTCCCGATGGGCGAAACTGGACTTCCTATATATCATTCTTTACCTCCGGACCATTCCGGAACTCCTCGTGACGTCCGGGATCTCATCTGGGACGCTGAACAACATTCGGGTTTCCGTGTGCATGTATCTCTACAACCCTAGCGTCACCGAACCTTAAGTGTGTAGACCCTACGGGTTCGGGAGACACGCAGACATGACCGAGACGACTCTCCGGTCAATAACCAACAGCGGGATCTGGATACCCATGTTGGTTCCCACGTGTTCCTCGATGATCTCGTCGGATGAACCACTGTGTCAAGGATTCACTCAATCTCGTATGTTATTCCCTTTGTCTATCGGTACGGTACTTGCCCGAGATTCGATCGCCGGTGTGCCTGATACCTTATTCAATCTCGTCATGGCAAGTCTCTTTACTCGTTCCGTAATCCATCATCCCGTGACTAACTCCTTAGTCACTTTGAGCTCAATATGATGATGTCTTACCGAGTGGGCCCAGAGATACCTCTCCGTCATACGGAGTGACAATATCCCAGTCTCGGTTCGTACCAACTCAACAGACACTTTCAGAGATACCCGTTGCGTACCTTTATAGCCACCCATTTACGTTGTGACGTTTGGCACACCCAAAGTATTCCTACGGTATCCGGGAGTTGCACAACCTCATGGTCTACGGAATAAATACTTGACACTGGAAAAGCCTAAGCATTACGAACTATACGATTTCGTGCTAGGCTTAGGATTGGGTCTTGTCCATCACATCATTCTCCTAATGATGTGATCCCGTTATCAATGACATCCTATGTCCATGGTCAAGAAACTGTGACCATCTGTTGATCAACGAGCTAGTAACTAGAGGCTTACCAGGGACACGTTGTGGTCTATGTATTCACACATGTATCGCTGTTTCCGTACAATACAATTCAAGCATGAATAACAGACAATTATCATGAACAAGGAAATATAATAAAAATCCTTTTATTATTGCCTCTAGGGCATATTTCCAACAGCATGATGATTTCAATGACGCTCACATGAAAGATACGAATTGAAACACAAAGAGAGCATCATGAAGCACATGACTAACACACTTAAGTCTAACCCACTTCCTATTCATAGGGATTTTGTGAGCAAACAATTTATGGGAACAAGAATAGACTAGCATAGGAAGGCAAAACAAGCAAAACTTCAAGATTTTCAATACATAGAGAGGAAACTTGATATTATTGCAATATCTTCAAGCATATGTTCCTCTCTCATAGTAATTTTCAGTAGCATAATGAATGAATTCAACAATATAGCTATCACATAAATCATTCTTTTTCATGATGCATAAGCATAGAAATTTTGCTACTCTCCACATAAGCAATTGTATTCTCATGAATAGTAGTGGAGTCTACAATCACGTTGTAGTGGGAGTCAAGACCAAGCCCGAGGGACCGACGGATGGCTCTCCTCACCTCTACCCACCTCTCCCTTCCTGCTCCCTCCTCCACCTGCTCCGACCACCACCATGGCGATCTTTGCTAAGGATCTAAGGTATGGAAGGCCTGCTACACTGGGATTTTGCTCCTGGTCTTGCTTTGGCCGATTAGGTGAGAAATAAATTTGGATCTACGGTGCACTTTTCACCCTCCCGGGACTCTAAGGAATTTTTCTTGGTGGTCACCTTTTCTTCGGCTTCATTCCGTTGTCTATTGATTCTGTGGCATAGCCCTACAATGTTGCAATGGTGGAATTAGTGCTGGTTTTAAGGTGGTTCAACTCTTTCATTTCTCGGTGGCTAATATCAAAGTTGGTCATTTTATCTATGGGCTCAAGGACCGGGTTTGGCCGGATTTCATCTGTCACTTTCACTTGTTCAATGGCCGTTTCAATCGTAGCCACCTTGTGAATATCTCTTGGCATGCTGACACGGAATTGCCCTTGATCTCGGCTCACAAGACGATTGTGGTTTCATCAAGAATTGCTCCGTATGATCATGATGGCGTTTTGCATCCTACCTCGATCAAGGAACTGAGCAAATTTGAGTTACATCCTATCAAGCATATGGTTTTCTCCAATACTCACCATGCTGAAGCTTCTTCTTCGAGGGATGAGATGCATGCAGCTCAGATGCAGATTGATTCTAAAATTTCAAAAATCAAATTCGAGTCTTTTCCTACCAGCCATTATGAGTCAACGGTTACTGCGCCTCGACAGGACAGGTTACGCTTAATGGACACTTATTTGGATCGGGAAATATTTGAGGATAATCAATCGCCTTCATTTCTTAGGTTGGGCACTTTTAATTGCCCCATTAAGGTCCAATACCCGGCTATTCCGTGGAGCTTTTTAGCCTCGACCTTCAAATACACTCCTCCTCACAAGAAGTGGCCTCCTACTTTGTCGGCCCAACACAAAGCTGATCTGGCCCAAGCCAGCTACTCGGAAAAAGAAATCACGCTTCTAGCCGTTCATTGGGCCGATTTGTCCTCGCGTTGCCTTCAATGGGGGCACACTCGTTTTTCTTGCCAAGCCAGGGTTATCTGTATTCACTGCTCCACGCCGGATCACAAGGTGATTAATTGCCCTTCGTGGTTTGCGCAGCTCTCAAAATCTAGAAGAATATCTCAGTTACATGGAAACCAGGTTAATTATCCGGATTTTAGGGCGTCGGCTGTTTATCACCTGCAGGCTTGGTCAAGACCTCACACCTCAATCATATGCAACTTTTGTGGGGCCTACAATCACGTTGCTCAATCTTGCTACTCTAAACGTTGGCATGGGATTTGGAGGTGGGTCCCAAAACAATTCAGTCCTTCCAAACCTACCCCTGACGCTCCCGATTCTGCCTCGAGTTTCCAAACGGCATTGCCCAGCGGTAGGCTTACCATCCTACCACCACCTTCGTCTTGCCTCTCCCCTCCAGTCGTGCCGCTCCCATCCCACACATCCACCATGGCCAACTATCCATTGAACCCAGTCCCCTTCCTCCCACCAGGCTTCACCATCGAGCCCGGTCCTGCAGACCATCTGGTCCGTAGCGGGATGGTGGTCAGACCAATCCCTCCTCTGAATCACGATTTTCTAGCGATCGCGGAGGCCAGCAGCTGCGTTCCTCTCCACCGCCGCGCGGCCGTCCACGCTGTTGTTCTAGGTTTGCTCCATGAGGCTCATGTCTTTACCGTTGAGGAAAGTGACCATCCGTTTGGCATTGGGATATTTGGGTTTGCGGACTCTTTCCTTCGAGATTCTACTGTGGCCAACTCTCTAGAGTTAGAAGAGGAGGATTTACTTATCACATTTGTGCCACACAACGAAGCACTCAATAGGCATACCACTACTTTTGTCCCTGCTATTTGGCTTATGTTCTTTGGATTTCCATATGACTACCAGGCTGACTATTACATCACGAAAGCTTTGGGGGGGTCTGGATCTTTGATTAATTGGTACAACCCTAGGCAAGATAGAAGGTTCATGCTAGTTAAAGCACAGATCATACATCTTCGTCTTGTGCCCAAAAGTTTTGTTGTTTGGCAGCTGGGTGGGGCTAGAGACTGTTGGACAGTTCAGGTGACGATTTTGAGAAGCAATGACTGGAATGCTATGCTACCTAAAGCCCCCCTGCCGGCGAGGAACCACCTCTACCAGATGGTAATCCACACCCACAATTCGGTCTAGATCCTACTGCTGAGCAGGTCTACCAACAGCAGGTCCATAACTGGCTAGTTCAGAATGCCGCTCCTCCTAATGGCGCCCCTGATGCACATGATAATGCTCCAAATCAGAATTTGGCTGCTTGGGGTGCTTGGCCGGAGTCGCCACCCGTTGCTGTCGAGCCCTTGATGATGCCACCCCACCTTGTCAGTTTTCAGGCCTGGTTATCATCTTAAGGTCTGGTGGTGCACGATGGTGTCACTCCAGAGAACAATGTTACTGACAATGTTGCTAATGCTTGGAATGACTCCATCACTCTCTCTGATGACACAAGCTCTGATCACTCCAGCCAGGCCCTGATTATTGTTGCACCTGATGTGGAAGTCTCCCCTACCCGCTCCAACCTGCAGGAACAACTTTCAATCTCTATGGACATCCACAACCATGGAACGCGCTTTGGTTTGTCCGCGCAGGGTAATCAACTTCTCTCCTTACTGATTGCTAATCCCATACCTCGGCAGCAGTTGAATGCTTCAATTTACCAGGCATGTCGTCCTTTCCTCGCCAACATGGGACCCTAGAGATCGGCGTATGGCATGCGCCCTGGTGCTATTCATGTGGAGATTCAGGTGTCAATTGATGATAATGGACTTCAGTTCAATCAGATTGCACAGTTTCAGTCACCACCCGCTGCTGAACTTCATGAGATTACTCAGTCTGATGAAGTTGGCCTCCCTCCGCAAGCTACTTTACCTAGTGCCGAGGATGACCACTCTTTTGATTTTCAGTCCAGCAGTTTGGAGATCTCTATTCAGGGTATCGCTGAACCTGCTGAACCCGTTCTGGGTTTGTCTGAATCTGTCACTTCTGCCGCTTCTGAAGATATGCTTGCTCATATGACAGCTGCCCCCAATGCAAGCTCTGAGAACTGCACTCTGCCGTCTGTTACGCATGCGGATGTGCCTGCCCCCACATACTTTGCTTCATCTTCCTCAGACCCTGATATGCTTCTGGAGGCTCGCAAAGGGAAAAAAAGCTGCTCCAATTACTACTGCTCCTCTTTGTCGCAGTACCAGGAACAAAAAGTACGACGGATTCCGCATCACTCAGAACTCACGTACCACCAAGTCCAAAGTGAAGCCCCGGATCATTCCTTCAGCGAGGTTCTGCGTGACACCTCTATTGACCTCCACCTACAGGGCGAGAATGACGACATCCCCCCTCCGACTGCCATTGCCACCATGCAGAACATAGGCACGCTGTAGCGACCATGATCTGACTGGACCGTAGTCTCTGTGTTTCCGTGTCATCCCTGGATCGGTAATGCTGACACACACAGTACTTGGAGGATTTATAATAGAGTGGCAATCACACACTTATTACATCGAATGTCTCCAAAGAGAACTTATTACAAAAGTCTATGGCTTAAGGCCATCTAACAAAATAACAGCGGAAGGCTTGGAAGATAAGTGAGTCCATCAACTCCAACGGCATAGCTGAGTGCATGACAAACGACCTAGAACGTCTTACTCCTCGTCTGAAAAGTCTGCAACGTAATATGTTGCAGCCCGAGAACGAGTCAGCACATGGAATATGCTGGCAAGATAACACAGAAGATGCAAGTAAAAGAATAAAGGCTACACTATATGCATATTTGGCTGGTGGAGGCTCTAAGGTTAAAGTTTTTGCGTAAAGCCAATTTTTCCCTACAACAAAGGAATAGATTTTATTTTAACTATCATGGTAGTTGAAACATCATTGAGAAGGTACCTCCAACTCAATCCCAAATTAAAGTAATCATTAACCCAACAAATTAACTTTAGAGTGATGAGATCAACCAATAATTCAAGTACCAGATACTCAAAATGTCCATAACCGGGGACACGGCTAATCATGATCAGTTTGTACACTCTGCAGAGGTTTGTGCACTTTTCCCACAAGACTCGATCTCCTCCGTTGGATTTCTCGCACTGCATGGTGTTTAAGAAACGGATGACTGAGACACAGTCTTTCGGAAGCATTTACTCTTTACCCCGGGTGGACCCATACACCTACTTTCCCCTACATCTGCTAGTCCACCACTGAAAGAGCTCACACAACTTACTCATACTATGCCAGAGCCCATAATGGCATTGTGGCTGCACACGGAAGTTTCTAGCATGAATAGTTTTATGATCCCTTTGAGCCTGGGTGGCATTCCATAGGAAAAATCACACGGAACCCCGGGATTTCCTAGGACAACACTGGATTCTCCAGGTGCACTGCAACCAATCCACCCAGATGTGTATTCAAGTAGCCACCTTAAGTTGAACCATTAATTAACAACTCACATCTGTCATGGATTTCACTCAAACCCAAACCACGTCTATGAGCATAGCATGTCAACCTAAGCATAACGTAGAAGTATCTCCCAAGGGTTTGAAAAATAATGCAGGTAATAGGTTCTACCTCAATCTACTTCCCAGACCCACAAGTTATCAGATCCTACTCATGCAATGTGTGAGGGTTGATCTAATGCATAAAACTGGGTAATAAAAGGTATGATAAAAGTGTTACTTGCCTTGCCGACGATTCGCAAAACCTAAAGACTCGTAGTAGCACGCTTCACAGTCCGGGTATTCTATCACAAGCAAACAATAGCATACATAAGCAAACAAGCATTTATGCACACAAAAAACTCCAAAAGACTATATCTAACCAGAAAGTTCAACTTAAGAACTCCGGTTTGCAAAAAGAATCAAATCGAAAGAAGCAACGAAACTCAAACTGCGGAAGAAACGAGATTAATTTACTAATTTGATCTAAAGTAAAATTTTACAGTAGCCAAAACTTTGTTCAAGTTGGTTAAACGGAAAGAGGGCGTCGAGACGAAGATTTGGGATTTTGAATCACCTGATTCCGACTCTCGAGCGAAAAGAAAAACGAAAAACAAGATCAGGGCAGAAATCACGATCGAAAATAATCGCGGATAAATACCCCGAAAAAGAAAACTCACAAACAGGCTAACGAACGGACGTTCGCTGTCTGCGGCTAACGGGCGAACAACATTCGTTAAAACGAACGTACGGACGAACGTCCGCTAAATAGCTAAACCGAAAAAACCGATCTAATCTAAAAAAACGAATCTAGGGTTTCCTAAAAAAAACGATCGGCTTTTAAAGAAAACCGACGGCGGCGGCTACCTCGGAGAAGACGGCGGCGGCGGCTCCGGCAAAGGTCCGGCGGGCGGCGGTGGCGAGTCCGGCGGGGTGCGGCGGCGGGGTGCGGCGGCTCGGGCGGCGGGGTGCGGCGGCGGGGTGCGGTGACGGCGAGTGGCGACGGCGGCGCTAGGGTTTTTGGGGCGAGGGGCTGGCGGGCTGGCGGCTGGCGGCTGGCGGGCCTCGGCTTATAAAGGCCCTGGCCAGAGGAGTCATGGCTGAACAAGGCCCAAAGGTGGTTTCATTTTTTTAAACGAGTCCTGACGTAGTAAAACTAACAAAAGAAATACTAAACGGACTCCAAAAACTAACAAAAGAAATACTAAACGGACTCCAAACATTTTTCCCGGACCTAAATGAAATTTTGAAAAACGCGTATTTTTCCTATGCAAATAAAATCGCAAATAAATCCGAATAAAATACCAAAAGTGATTTTAATACCAATATTTCTATTATTTTGGAGAAGTCATATTATCTCCGCTCATATATTTTATTTAGAAATATTTATAGGAGAGAAAATAATTAAAACCAACACTATCCTCGCACCGGTAGTCTAGTATACTCAAAGACAAAACGGTAGAATTCCCAACTCTCTCCGTAGGTCCTTGAGTTGCTTAGAATTTCGAGGATCGCCACGAACAAAATGCAACGAATTATGCAATGCAATATGATCTATGTATAACATTCCAAATTGAAAATTTGGGATGTTACAAACCTACCCCCCTTAGAATGAATCTCGCCCTCGAGATTCGACTTGGCTAGAGAACAGGTGTGGGTGGTCCTTGCGTAGATCGTCTTCTCGTTCCCAGGTGGCTTCTTCCTCGGTGTGGTGATGATACGTCTTAAACGTATCTACTTTTCCAAACACTTTTGCTATTGTTTTGACCTCATTCTTGCATGATTTGAACTAAACTAACCCGGACTGACGCTGTTTTCAGCAGAGCTGCCTGTATGGTTTTATTGTGTGCAGGAAAACGAATTTTTAGGTGTCTCAGAAAATTCCAAGAAAAATCACAGAAAATCCACGCACCCGAAGGGCCCTTGTGCCAGAAGAGGGGCCAGAGGGGAGACAGGGGGGCCCCAGGCGCCCTGGCGGCGCGGCCCCACCCCTGGCCGCGCCGGGAGGCCGCCTGGGCGGGCCCTTCCCCCTCTGGTGCCCTACTTTGACCCGTATTTATCCCCGTGACGAGAAAACCCCAGAACAGAAGTCGTTTTCCCAGTTTCCGTCGCGGAGCCGCCGCCACCCTCTGTTCTTCCTCGGGAGGGCTAATCTGGAGGCTGATTTGGCCTCCGGAGAGGGGAGATCGTCGCCATCGTCATCATCATCACCACTCCATCCTCCCTGTTGGGGAACATAGCATAATTCAAAAAATTTCTATGCTTTCACCAAGATCCAACTATGGAGACATCTAGCAACGAGTAAGTAAGAGTGCATCTACATACCGTTATGGAGATTGCGAGCGGAAGCTTTCGAAGAAGCGTGGATGAAGTAGTCGTACTCTTCGCGTTCTTCGTCACCGATGATCTAGCGCCGAACGGACGGCACCTCCGCGTTCAACACACGTACGGTGCAGCAACGTCACTGTAATGCCCAGGATGGAGTTATACCTCCTACGTGTCGAGGCACGACTTAAAGGCATAAGTCCATCCTAGAATGATCTCAAGTTTGGTAATCTTTGCACAACTCATGTAAAAGAGGGATAGTAAACTGAAAATAGTTGGCTTACACTCGCCACGTCACAGAATTACAGTACAAGTCTCAAACATCATACATTAAGAGCACTACAACCCTCTAAGGGCAAAAGCCAAATGTCAAAGTACCAAACTCAGATAAATAAACCACAGGCGGATCGAATCCTAGTAAGAGACTCCACTACTTATCGTCCGGGTAGCGCACATAGTACCGACTACGCTCCTCGTCGTACTCCCAATCCAGCTCGGTGCCATCACCTGGATAGCTCACAGCTGGACCTGCATCTGGTGTGTGAAGTATCTGTGAGCCACAGAGGACTCAGCAATCCCGTTCCCGGGTAACAGAACTATTTAAGCCTTTAGGTGAGGGAAAGGCTGAAGAAAGAACAAGTCTGCAGCAGCAACTAGCATCTATCTTACGCAAGTGAGAGCGAGAAGAGAAGGCATCGGCGAGAAGTGATCACGAAGTGATCCTAGCTACAAGCTCACAAACATAACCCCTCCGTGTTCAACTCCCGAATCCCTATTCGGAAATTGACAGTCACGGAACACACACTGGTAGTGTATTAGTAAAATTGTGTCAAGTTATCTACAACCGGAATTAACAAGCTCCCATCTGCCACATAACCGCGGGCACGGCTTTCGAAAGTTCAAACCCTGCAGGGGTGTTCCAACTTGACCCATTACAAGCCCACGATCCGCGGAGTCGCAACTCCAAAGTGGGAAGACCCGAGTATCCTCGGAATCCCGTGCTCAAGATATACCGAGCTAAGGTAAGGCTAATCCAGCAAATCCTCCCGACGTGTCGACACCCTGATCGTAGCCGCGCGTATCTAGGTCTCAGGACACGACCGGATGGGCGATTCTACGGGTGGATACCAGATACCTCGGGTTGCCCCAAGGCGGCCCCGCAGAACCCCCGTTTCGGACCAACACTCATGTGGAGCACTGGCCCGGGGTTGTTGATTAAGAAAGAGGGTTAATTACTCCCTATGCATGTTTAGTTTGTTATTAAGCAAATAGTACCAATGTTGGGACTTGCTGGAAAAGACTTAGCACTTAGCGATTTATCGAGGGGGTCCCATACACCCCAACCGTGTTAGGAACGCATAATCAAGGAACATAATACCGGCTTATACGGATCCTAACGACATGAGTGGAACAAATCACCAAGCAAAAGGCTTAGCCTTCCACCCTTGCCAATATATAGATGATTTCAGTTTAAGCATTTATATAGTGTGATATAACCCAACCAAACTTCAACATGGAGCAAGCATCTTCACTTCACCTGCAACTAGCAACGCTATAAGAAGGGCTGAGCGAAGCGTACTTAGCCAAGCAACGGTTTGCATAGGTAGGGTGGTTAAACATGGCAATTGGTTACAAGTAGGAGGCTGACAAGGAGAACATGGGCATCGAGGCAAAACTATAGATCGAGACTACTAGCAATAGGCAAAGATAGTAATGTTATCGGGGTTCGGTCATCTTGCCTGAAGAGAAGTCGTTCGGATCGTAAGAAGGGTCCTCGTGCTCAACCTCGTTGCAAACCTCGTGCTCAACTTCGTACCCGGTCTCAGCTTCCGGCTCTAAACAAAACAATCACACCAAGCACCAATCAACAAGATGCAATGCGCACTCGAAAAACATGTATGCATGATGGATGCACTAAGGATGCACATGGAGCACGTAAAACATCACTCAAGCAAATCACCTCAAAACAAGATAACAAACTGATATTATTAATCTACACAGAAAATCACCCAAGTTTGATATAAGATTCGCTGAAATCGGAGTTACGGGCTAAAAGTTATGCCCGAAACAAGATTTGAGCGAAAGCTGAAAATTACAGCAACATAGCAACTTTGGAGCTCAAAATAATTAAGCTACAGCACCCAAAAAGCATGGCAAAGGACATTAACACAAACTAGACATATAGTACAGCAACTAGGTCCAAAGTGCACCCCCAACGGAGTCACGGATCAATAGCAATGATCTTGGACATATTGAACTTTGCAATAAAATTCTGGCAGCCGAATTTTATTGAAACTTTAGAGCAAAAGGTAAACATGCTACAGCCACTCAAATGGACATGTGAGGACATGGATGGAAAGACAACAATATATACTACAAGGAACAATCAAGATCCACTCCAAAACTAACATGCTTTGTCCTAGAACATCACAACGTACATGGCATCGGAACGTTACAGATTTCAGACTTAGTGAAAATTCACTAAGTCCTAAAACAACAATATCATCATAGCACACAAAAGAGCATGTTTAAGTCACCTCGAAACTAAACATGGCAAAGGGTAAGCACCTCATCAACATACACATGAAGGTGATCCCGAAACACACAAGCATGCTTCATTGAGGTGAACACAACGATTGCAACGAGCTCAACAAGATGGCATTTCATAACAAGTGAAAACACAACATGTGAACATGGCACTTAGCAACGATGACAACAAGGCAATAATAAATCTACCATGCAACCTATCACACACAACACGTAGTTCGTGGCAAGACGAACACGTGGACATGTCATTTGCATCGTTTGGACAAACGAGCTAAAAGTTATCACATGTCAAAGGTGGCATGAAAATAACACATAACAGCAGTTTATATCATGATGCACTCTTGCAACAGCAAAACAAGTGTCAAGATGACATCTAACATGCATGACAACAACAGGTAAAACGTAGAGGACATCTCTACGAACATCTGGACATGCTACACGCGCAAAACGGAGCAACAGGCACAAAGTTACAGCAGGTCAAAGTTTGCATTTCAGATCAGGAAAACAGGGACTTAGAGGAAAAAATTAGGGTACCTCTCCAGATCAGATCTGGAGGAACAGTAGCGGGCCGGCCGGATCTGGTTCGGAGCTACAGTGGCGGCGGCCCGGTAGGAGGAGGGAGGCGGCCCGGCTGGGCTGGCGGGGCGGCGGCCCGAAGAAGGCCGGCGCGGACCAGGTGGCGCGGCGGCCCACCGCGGCTGAGGCGAGGCGGACTAAGCGGACGGGCCGGCGGCGCGCGGCCCGCGGAGGCGCCCAGGCGCGCGGCGCGGGAGGCCCGGCGCGGAGAGGATTCGCGAGGCGGCCCAGGTCGGCGCGGGGGCGCGGCCCGGCGCGGAGACGGCGATGTGGGGACCCAGGAGCGGATCGATCTGGCCTGGGCCGGATCGAAGGCTGGCCTGGCTGTCGGTCGAGCGGCCGGTCGAGGGGGCAGGCGCGGTCGGTCGCTCGTCGCGCGAAGTGCCAGAAGGAGCTGGCGCCTGCGGCGTTGACCTCGCGCGTCCTTCGAGGGATCCCGGCGGCTGGGCTGCTGCTGAAACGAAGGATCCTTTCGGGATCCGGGCAGGAAAATTCGGATCTGGAGAAAGAAAAGAAAAAAAAGAAGGGGATCTAGAGGAGGAAGAAGAAGGGGATAGGGATGCCCAAAATAGACTAGGGGGGTCTATATGTAGCAGTTTTCTTAGGGTTAGGAGGGGATTTAGGGGCGCTAGGAGCCCTCCGATCGCGATCCGACGGATCCGATCGCGGGGATAGTTTAAAGGGCCTAGACGGAGATAAAAGAAAACAGTAGGGGTGTTTCCGGGACACGAAGCGAAGGCACTTCGGGCCCACACGAACAACGGAGGGAAAAGTCAACGGAGTCCAAACGAGACGAGATTTGAGAGGCGGGTTGCACACAACAAAACAACAACACACACAACAACCTCACGGCACACCGGTAACGAAAAACGCCCGAACAACAAAGTAGGCCTACGGGACGTCACGGACACATGAGGGAGCTCCGGAACACGAAACGGACAACGGGAAGAAACACGACGAACCGGATGCAACCGACAACACAAAAGCAATGCAATGCACATGTCTACATGATATGAAGGAATGCCACACACTCACACAACAAAACGACGAAAGCCCGAAAGACAAAGAACCCGAAATGGAAATAGATGAAGCCGGAGATTTATTATATACCCAAAAGGGAAAGTATTACATCCGGGGCATTACAAACTCTCCTCTACTACAAAAAGATCTCGTCCCGAGATCTAGGACTGGAAAAAGGAAGGGTACTCGGAACGAAGATGATCTTCTCGTTCCCAGGTAGCTTCTCGGTCTGTGTGATGTGACCACTTGACTTTCAGAAACTTGATGGACTTGTTGCGAGTCTTGCGTTCGGTTTCTTCGAGAATTGTAACTGGATGCTCTCGGTAGGAAAGGTCTTGTTGAAGATCAATCTCCTCAAACGGAATCATGCGCTCAGGTGCCTTGAAGCATTTGCGAAGCTGAGACACATGGAAGACATCATGAACATTTGCAAAGTTGGAAGGGAGCTCGAGCTGATAGGCTAGATCGCCTCTTTTGCCCAGAATCTTGAAAGGCCCGACGTATCTAGGAGCAAGCTTTCCTTTGATACCGAATCTTTGGGTTCCTTTCATCGGAGAAACTCGGAGATAGACATGATCACCGATGTCGAAAGCCAAATCACGATGCTTTCCGTCATAGTAGCTCTTCTGACGCGACTGAGCGGCCTTGAGATTCTCACGTATGACTTTGCACATTTCTTCGGCTTCTGATATCAAGTCATTGCCAAGAAGTTGGCGTTCGCCTGTTTCAGACCAGTTGAGAGGGGTACGGCACTTTCTGCCATAGAGAATTTCAAACGGTGCTTTGCCTGCACTTGCTTGAAAGTTGTTGTTGTAAGAGAACTCGGCAAATGGAAGGCAGTCTTCCCATTTCATGCCGAAGGAGATGACACAGGCTCTGAGCATATCTTCTAGGATCTGATTCACACGCTCGACTTGACCACTAGTCTGAGGGTGAAAGGCAGTGCTGAACCTGATCTTCGTGCCCATGGCGGACTGAAAGGAGTCCCAGAACCTTGATGTGAACAAGCTGCCATGGTCTGAGGATATCACTTGAGGAATGCCATGTAGGGACACAATTCTGGAAGTGTACAGCTCTGCAAGTTGAGCTGCATTGATTGATTCTTTGACTGGAAGAAAGTGAGCGACTTTGGTAAGCTTGTCAATCACCACAAAAATAGCATCATTGCCTCGCTTGGATTTAGGAAAGCCAGTGACGAAGTCCATTTCAATGTGGTCGAACTTCCACTCAGGGATAGGAAGAGGTTGGAGAAGACCGGCTGGACGTTGATGTTGTGCTTTCACTCTTCTGCATACATCACATTCATTCACGAATTGGGCAATCTCCCTTTTCATGCGTGTCCACCAGTAAGATTGCTTGAGGTCTTGGTACATCTTGGAACTGCCAGGATGAATGGAAAGGAGAGAATCATGAGCTTCTTCCATTATGAGCTTCCTGAGATCACCTTTGGGAACAATGAGTCTGTCCTCGAAGAACAAGGTATCTCTCTCATCAACACGGAAGCACTTATATTTTGGAGTGCCCTTTGCAATCCCATGTTTCACCTTCCTCACCATGGTATCACTGAGTTGGGCCTCACGGACTTGATCTTCCAAGGTAGGAGCAATTTGGAGATTAGCAAGAAAACCCTGCGGAACAACTTGAAGGTTGAGCTTCCTGAAAGCTTCACAAAGCTCAAGCTGGTACGGTTTGATAAGAAGGCTGTTGCAATATGCCTTTCTGCTCAAAGCATCTGCAATCACATTCGCCTTGCCTGGAGTGTATTCAATGCTCGGGTTGTACTCTTGGATCATCTCGACCCAACGAGTCTGGCGGAGGTTCAGATGCGGCTGTGTGAAGATGTACTTCAAGCTCTTGTGATCAGTGAAGATGTCGACCTTTCTGCCCAACAACAGATGTCTCCACGTAATCAGAGCATGTACCACAGCTACTAGCTCGAGATCATGTGTGGGATTGTTCTTCTCACTAGGCTTGAGCTGCCGAGAAGTATATGCCACAATTTTCTTATCTTGCATAAGCACACCACCAAGACCTTGAAGAGAAGCATCGCAGAACACTTCATAGGGCTTGGTTTCATCCGGAGGAGTCAGAACTGGAGCAGAAACAAGCTTCTCTTTGAGGGTTTTGAATGCCACTTCACATTCGGGAGACCAAAAGTATTTGACATTCTTATGAAGGAGGTTGGAAAGAGGCTTGGCAATCTTGGAGAAGTTCTCCACAAACCTTCTGCAATAGCTGGCAAGACCCAGAAAACTGCGGAGCTGCTTGACGTTCTGAGGAGCTTCCCAGTTGACAATTGCTTCAACTTTCTCGGGATTAACCGCAATACCGTCAGCTGAGATAATGTGGCCCAGGTACAACACCTTATCGAGCCAAAACTCGCACTTTGAGAACTTGGCATAGAATTTATGCTCTCGGAGTCGATCAAGAACCAGACGCAAGTGCTTTTCGTGATCTTCTTCATTCTTGGAAAACACCAGAATATCATCCAGATACACAAGCACGAACTCGCCAGTATAGGGGTTGAAGATGTAATGCATCATCCTTGAAAAGGTAGGAGGAGCATTGGCGAGACCGAAGGACATGACGGTATACTCATATGAACCGTAGCTCGTTCTGAAGGCCGTCTTGGGAATGTCTTCCTCGCGAATGCGAATTTGATGATAGCCCATTCGGAGGTCAAGCTTAGAGAATACTTTAGCTCCTTTGAGCTGCTCAAAGAGTTCGTTGATGTTGGGGAGCGGATACTTGTTCTTAATCGTCTTCTTGTTCAATGGCCGGTAGTCAACACCGAGACGCTCCGTGCCATCTTTCTTCTTGACAAATAAGACACCACAGCCCCACGGAGATGTACTCGGTCTGATGAGACCCATACTCTCCTGCTTATCAAGCTGCTTCTTCAATTCCTTCAATTCATCCGGAGAGAGCTTGTATGGACGCCGGCAAGCAGGTTCGGTGCCCGGCTCGAGTTCAATGACAAACTCCACCTGACGGTGTGGAGGCATGCCTGGAAGATCTTCTGGAAACACGTCTTGATATTCGTTCACCACTGGAATTTGCTCTATGGCATTAATTTCACCCTTATCATTAAGAGAGAAAAGCCGAATAGTATTATCCCTGGAGGCGAAGATAATCACATCTTCATCAGAATGAGTCAACTTGACTTCCTTTTGAGCGCAATCAATGTGAGCATCATGCTGAGAAAGCCAATCCATTCCGAGAATGAGGTCGATGTCAGAATGACCAAGAATCACCGGAGAAGCCAAAAATCGATAATCACCCATGCGAATAGAAACATCCGGAGCATATAAACTGGAATGCATCTGCTTTCCCGGAGAAGAAACTGCCAACTGCTTCGGTAAAGCTGTTGTGGTCACACTATGCTTGGATGCAAACGGGCATGACATGAAAGAATGTGAAGCACCCGAATCAAATAACACTTTAGCTGGAAAAGAGTTAACTGGAAGGTTACCCAGAATGACATCAGAAGAAGCCTCCGCTTGTGCTGCATTCATCAGATTGACCCTGGCAGCCTTTGGATCATGCCTGACAATAGCTGAACTCACAGGTGGTGGAGGAGGAAGACGCTTCGGATTCGGACATCTGTTGGCATAATGACCCTTCTGGCCACACTTGTTGCACACCACTTCAGAGAGAGGACGGAAATGAGAGCCACTGGACTTGGAGCCTTGAGACTGAAACTGCTTCTTCGACTGGTTGCTTGGGTTGGGTGGGTGGGAGAAACCACGACCACTAGAGTTCTTATTGTTGGAGTTGTTGAAGTTGCTGGAGTTGTTGTATGGAGCTCGAATCACTGGAGGAGGAGGAAGCCAGAATTTTTGTTGTTTCGCAGCCAACTGAGACGATGAGGAAGAGTGAACAGCATCTCGAATTCTCTTCTTAGAAGCCTCCATCTTAAGCTGAGCTGCTTCTTGTTTCAAAGCCATGTTATAGAACTTATCGAATTCGTCTGGCTCGAACAAAGTGAGAGCAAGCTGAAGTTCATCTTTGAGACCTCCACGGAACTGATAGATTTTACTCTTTGCATCAGGAATGTCTTGCTTTGCATATCGAGCGAGGTTTTGGAACTTGACATTATACTGATAGACTGTCATGGAACCCTGCTTGAGGTTGCGGAATTGCTCACGCATACCCTCGATAACACTTGTAGGAATGTGATGCGAGCGGAAATCCTTGCAGAAATTCTCCCAAGAGATCACTTGACCCGGCCTTGAGTCTTTGTACTGCTGCCACCAGTCAGCTGCTTGATCTTTCAGTTGGAAGGCTGCAAACTTCACATAGTCATCTTCTTTCACGTTACTGCACTCAAAATGCTTCTTGATATCGGTTAGCCAATCTTCAGCATCAAGAGGGTCGACACAGTAACTGAAAGCTTTAGGATTGTTGGCCAAGAACTGGTTGAGGGTAGCATGGTGCTGCTGGAAGAAGTTGCCTTGGTTCCCTGGAACGCCCTGATTAGCTTGATTAGCTTGCATAGCTTGCATTTGCTGCATCATCTGCATCATCAACTGAGTGTTCTGAGCAGTAGTCTGCATAATTGCTCTCCAAGCCTCAGGCGGAGGAGGAGGGGAAGGAGGACGTTCTGGAACCTCTTCACCCTCTGGGTTGGCGTTCAGAACCCTTTTCGGAGCCATCCTGTAAGAGATGACCACGAATCAGCAATTGATTGACAAAAGGAATAAGCTGAATCAATGGAATGAATTGCAACAAGTCTTCACAATAATCATTCGAACAATAAGAACGAATGAAATCATCCGAACAAGAAGAACGAATGAATTTCTCAGTTAATTGATAACATCAGTCTTCACGAGAAGCCACATAGGGATCAAAATGAAAATAAGAAAAAACAACAAGGTACGGACAGGAACAAACACAAGAGAGGAGTTTCGTTCTAACATCTTTATGCTGAAAGCATATGAACGCGTTACGAAAAGGTTTTGGAATCCCCGGATCAGCATAGCCAAGGACCCTTTAAGATGCAACTCCTGATAGTAACCTCGGTCATATAACTCCTTCACTCAATGTCGAACCCCGAACTCACTAACCTGCATTCGTTGGAAGAATGCCTACGAACAACTGGATAAAACCCACCTATAGTTTTCCGAAAGATTCCAGTTATGCAATCAGGTGTTGGGGATACACGGGAAGCACCGCGCAATCAACTCTAACCTACATCCAGGTGTATCCATCCTTCAACACATAACCAGTCTTTCTCGGAAACTGTGTACCTCGGACCTTCGAAAAGCATCCACTATAACAAGCTATGGCAATACTCCCGAACTACCTCCCCAGTACTGGGTGATGTCGGGGTTATCTTGCCACTGGCCGTATAGGGGAGATTTTCGATGTCGGCCGTCTTAAGTATTTAGTACTGCCGCGATATGCTTGTTACAATGATACCCCGAAGCTCAACTCCTCGGTAACAGGAGGCATCGGGAACAATATCCTTGTCACAAGAACATCGAAACAATCCCAGAATACTCGCGAGATTCCTAAAAAAAAATTTTGTTGAAATTTTGAAGATAGGAGAGACAAGAGTAGACGTCAGGAGTCCTCACCAGAGAGAAAGGGGATGAGAAGCAAAGAAATCCTACTCTCCGATATAATATAGGACTCAAAAAGTTTTCAGTGTGTGCCTAGACTCAACCGTCAACGGTTCGATCAAACAGTGGGGGCTCCTAGGTCGGAGAAGGCTCTGAATACCAACTTGTAATGCCCAGGATGGAGTTATACCTCCTACGTGTCGAGGCACGACTTAAAGGCATAAGTCCATCCTAGAATGATCTCAAGTTTGGTAATCTTTGCACAACTCATGTAAAAGAGGGATAGTAAACTGAAAATAGTTGGCTTACACTCGCCACGTCACAGAATTACAGTACAAGTCTCAAACATCATACATTAAGAGCACTACAACCCTCTAAGGGCAAAAGCCAAATGTCAAAGTACCAAACTCAGATAAATAAACCACAGGCGGATCGAATCCTAGTAAGAGACTCCACTACTGATCGTCCGGGTAGCGCACATAGTACCGACTACGCTCCTCGTCGTACTCCCAATCCAGCTCGGTGCCATCACCTGGATAGCTCACAGCTGGACCTGCATCTGGTGTGTGAAGTATCTGTGAGCCACAGAGGACTCAGCAATCCCGTTCCCGGGTAACAGAACTATTTAAGCCTTTAGGTGAGGGAAAGGCTGAAGAAAGAACAAGTCTGCAGCAGCAACTAGCATCTATCTTACGCAAGTGAGAGCGAGAAGAGAAGGCATCGGCGAGAAGTGATCACGAAGTGATCCTAGCTACAAGCTCACAAACATAACCCCTCCGTGTTCAACTCCCGAATCCCTATTCGGAAATTGACAGTCACGGAACACACACTGGTAGTGTATTAGTAACATTGTGTCAAGTTATCTACAACCGGAATTAACAAGCTCCCATCTGCCACATAACCGCGGGCACGGCTTTCGAAAGTTCAAACCCTGTAGGGGTGTTCCAACTTGACCCATTACAAGCCCACGATCCGCGGAGTCGCAACTCCAAAGTAGGAAGACCCGAGTATCCTCGGAATCCCGTGCTCAAGATATACCGAGCTAAGGTAAGGCTAATCCAGCAAATCCTCCCGGCGTGTCGACACCCTGATCGTAGCCGCGCGTATCTAGGTCTCAGGACACGACCGGATGGGCGATTCTACGGGTGGATACCAGATACCTCGGGTTGCCCCAAGGCGGCCCCGCAGAACCCCCGTTTCGGACCAACACTCATGTGGAGCACTGGCCCGGGGTTGTTGATTAAGAAAGAGGGTTAATTACTCCCTATGCATGTTTAGTTTGTTATTAGGCAAATAGTACCAATGTTGGGACTTGCTGGAAAAGACTTAGCACTTAGCGGTTTATCGAGGGGGTCCCATACACCCCAACCGTGTTAGGAACGCATAATCAAGGAACATAATACCGGCTTATACGGATCCTAACGGCATGAGTGGAACAAATCACCAAGCAAAAGGCTTAGCCTTCCACCCTTGCCAATATATAGATGATTTCAGTTTAAGCATTTATATAGTGTGATATAACCCAACCAAACTTCAACATGGAGCAAGCATCTTCACTTCACCTGCAACTAGCAACGCTATAAGAAGGGCTGAGCGAAGCGTACTTAGCCAAGCAACGGTTTGCATAGGTAGGGTGGTTAAACATGACAATTGGTTACAAGTAGGAGGCTGACAAGGAGAACATGGGCATCGAGGCAAAACTATAGATCGAGACTACTAGCAATAGGCAAAGATAGTAATGTTATCGGGGTTCGGTCATCTTGCCTGAAGAGAAGTCGTTCGGATCGTAAGAAGGGTCCTCGTGCTCAACCTCGTTGGAAACCTCGTGCTCAACTTCGTACCCGGTCTCAGCTTCCGGCTCTAAACAAAACAATCACACCAAGCACCAATCAACAAGATGCAATGCGCACTCGAAAAACATGTATGCATGATGGATGCACTAAGGATGCACATGGAGCACGTAAAACATCACTCAAGCAAATCACCTCAAAACAAGATAACAAACTGATATTATTAATCTACACAGAAAATCACCCAAGTTTGATATAAGATTCGCTGAAATCGGAGTTACGGGCTAAAAGTTATGCCCGAAACAAGATTTGAGCGAAAGCTGAAAATTATAGCAACATAGCAACTTTGGAGCTCAAAATAATTAAGCTACAGCACCCAAAAAGCATGGCAAAGGACATGAAAACAAACTAGACATATATTACAGCAACTAGGTCCAAAGTGCACCCCCAACGGAGTCACGGATCAATAGCAATGATCTTGGACATATTGAACTTTGCAATAAAATTCTGGCAGCCGAATTTTATTGAAACTTTAGAGCAAAAGGTAAACATGCTACAGCCACTCAAATGGACATGTGAGGACATGTATGGAAAGACAACAATATATACTACAAGGAACAATCAAGATCCACTCCAAAACTAACATGCTTTGTCCTAGAACATCACACGAACATGGCATCGGAACGTTACAGATTTCAGACTTAGTGAAAATTCACTAAGTCCTAAAACAGCAATATCATCATAGCACACAAAAGAGCATGTTTAAGTCACCTCGAAACTAAACATGGCAAAGGGTAAGCACCTCATCAACATACACATGAAGGTGATCCCGAAACACACAAGCATGCTTCATTGAGGTGAACACAACGATTGCAACGAGCTCAACAAGATGGCATTTCATAACAAGTGAAAACACAACATGTGAACATGGCACTTTGCAACGATGACAACAAGGCAATAATAAATCTACCATGCAACCTATCACACACAACACGTAGTTCGTGGCAAGACGAACACGTGGACATGTCATTTGCATCGTTTGGACAAACGAGCTAAAAGTTATCACATGTCAAAGGTGGCATGAAAATAACACATAACAGCAGTTTATATCATGATGCACTCTTGCAACAGCAAAACAAGTGTCAAGATGACATCTAACATGCATGACAACAATAGGTAAAACATAGAGGACATCTCTACGAACATCTGGACATGCTACACGCGCAAAACGGAGCAACAAGCACAAAGTTACAGCAGGTCAAAGTTTGCATTTCAGATCAGGAAAACAGGGACTTAGAGGAAAAAATTAGGGTACCTCTCCAGATCAGATCTGGAGGAACAGTAGGGGGCCGGCCGGATCTGGTTCGGAGCTACAGTGGCGGCGGCCCGGTAGGAGGAGGGAGGCGGCCCGGCTGGGCTGGCGGGGCGGCGGCCCGAAGAAGGCCGGCGCGAACCAGGTGGCGCGGCGGCCCACCGCGGCTGAGGCGAGGCGGACTAAGCAGACGGGCCGGCGGCGCGCGGCCCGCGGAGGCGCCCAGGCGCGCGGCGCGGGAGGCCCGGCGCGGAGAGGATTCGCGAGGCGGCCCAGGTCGGCGCGGGGGCGCGGCCCGGCGCGGAGACGGCGATGTGGGGACATAGGAGCGGATCGATCTGGCCTGGGCCGGATCGAAGGCTGGCCTGGCTGTCGGTCGAGCGGCCGGTCGAGGGGGCAGGCGCGGTCGGTCGCTCGTCGCGCGAAGTGCCAGAAGGAGCTGGCGCTTGCGGCGTTGACCTCGCGCGTCCTTCGAGGGATCCCGGCGGCTGGGCTGCTGCTGAAACGAAGGATCCTTTCGGGACCCGGGCAGGAAAATTCGGATCTGGAGAAAGAAAAGAAAAAAAAAGAAGGGGATCTAGAGGAGGAAGAAGAAGGGGATAGGGATGCCCAAAATAGACTAGGGGGGTCTATATGTAGCAGTTTTCTTAGGGTTAGGAGGGGATTTAGGGGCGCTAGGAGCCCTCCGATCGCGATCCGACGGATCCGATCGCGGGGATAGTTTAAAGGGCCTAGACTAGGGGTGGGCATTCGGTAGAAACCGAATATTCGGTTTATACCATTCGGTTTAATTTCAAATTCGGTTTTGAAAAGTAAAAACCGAAAATTGCAAGCAAAAATTGCTAACCGATTTTTCGGTTAACCGATACTTCGGTTCAGTTTTCGGTTATCTACCGAACACTGCTTATTGCGCAGCAGAAAGCGCTTTCAGCCTTAGCAGTGAGCACCTCACAGTCTTATATCACCAACGCCTTGCCCCCACGACTATCGCAAGCGATGTGGGACTAAACAAATATGCTGCACACTCCACCGGCCGCCAGTAGTACTAGTTTTTGCATTGGGCCTTGCAGCTAGTGGTGGGCCCTGTCCTAGAAAAGTACTAGTCCAGAACATTGAACAAAGAGCATGCATGGGCCATCGTACGATGTGCGTGGTTGTGGCCTGTACACGCGCACGCGGCCGCAAGCATCCGGCGCTGCACGCAGGAGCGCACGGAGGGAGGAGGACACTTCGGTTTCTTGTTTCGGTTATCAGTTTAATACCGAACCGACCGATTTAAATTCGGTTATTAAACTCAAAAACCGAATTTAATTGTGGAAGTGCAAAAAACCGAAAATACGGTTTTTTCGGTTTCGGTTTCGGTCCGGTATTCGGTTTGTCGGTTTTTATGCCCACCCCTAGCCTAGACGGAGATAAAACAAAGCAGTAGGGGTGTTTCCGGGACACGAAGCGAAGGCACTTCGGGCCCACACGAACAACGGAGAGAAAAGTCAACGGAGTCCAAACGAGACGAGATTTGAGAGGCGGGTTGCACACAACAAAACAACAACACACACAACAACCTCGCGGCACACCGGTAACGAAAAATGCCCGAACAACAAAGTTGGCCTACGGGACGTCACGGACACGTGAGGGAGCTCCGGAACACGAAACGGACAACGGGAAGAAACACGACGAACCGGATGCAACCGACAACACAAAAGCAATGCAATGCACATGTCTACATGATATGAATGAATGCCACACACTCACACAACACAACGACGAAAGCCCGAAAGACAAAGAACCCGAAATGGAAATAGATGAAGCCGGAGATTTATTATATACCCAAAAGGGAAAGTATTACATCCGGGGCATTACAGTCACCTCCTTCTTGATCCAGCAAGGGGGGAGGAGAAGTCGTCAGAGATCCAGCAGCACAACGGCGTGGTGGTGGATCCAGTGGAGATCGCAGCAGGGCTTCGCCGGGCGCCCTGCGTTAGGAGTATGGAGGTGTGACGGGAGGGGGAGAGGTGCCAGGGCTTGGGCGTGGCTGCCCTCTCCCCTCCCACATATATATAGGGGGGCAAGGGGGTGCGCCAGGGCCCTGCAGATCCAATCTGCAGGGGGGGCGGCGGCCAGGGGGGTGTCCTTGCCCCGCAAGGCAAGTGGGGCGCCCCCCCCCCCCTAGGGTTTCAACCCTCGGCACATGGGGAGGTGGGCCCTGATGGGCCTCGAACCCCTCGTTGGATTACCCCAAGTGGAAGGTGTAAGATGCAGTAAGTAGAAGTGTTTTCCCTTAGCAAAGATGCCAAGGATCGAATCCCCGGAGACTCCTAGGTTCAACAGGTAGGTGTCAACTGCTAACGGTGCAATTAGCAATCAACGTGGACCTGCACACAGATACAAATAACTTTGCTCCCAACGAGTACAGAGAGGTTGTCAATCTGTAACACCCCAAAATTTTGGTTTGGTTTTTACCAAATTCTTTATTTGATTTAAAGGAGGTTATTTGAATTTTTTTTGAGAGACCCTCCTTCCCAAAAAAATTTGTTTCTGACAAATCTTTTTGAGTCCTTCTCAATCTTGATTCTGGCCTTGAGGGTCTTTCAACTTATGTTGGTTCAACACAAATACTCTTGGATTTGTTTTACTAATTCTTTTGTTAAAAAGAATTCCCATCATTTTTTTTGATTTTTCCCTCCCTATTCAAAAATACACCCTTGCCATGACCTATGTTGAAAAATTTCCTCCCAAAACCTTCCTCCCTACTTTGGATGAAGTCAAGCATCAATTCCAGCAAGTTTCAACTTCCTCTAGATTTTTATTTCTATTTATTTAGACCACAAAATCCTTTTCTGTCATTTATTTGGACCTTAGTGATTTACAAAGGAACTACTAGATTTCCTTTGAATCTTGGCACCAAATAAATTCCTCTGGCTAGTCCTTAGCACCCTCAACCTATATCCATCAAGATCTACTGGTCATCAGTTCAAAATTTTCAAAATATGCTTGCTGCAAGTTTGGAGCAGATTTGCTATTTTTGGTGAATTCCATTCTTTCTTCTTTCCAAAAATTCTGTGATAATTCAGGCAGTCTCCAGATGCATCAAGAGACCACCTCACCAAGTCCCAGCTCAAGAAAAGTTTTCCACGTGCGTCAAACATTTCATCAAGCAGCTTACATGCACTGTTCCTGTTAAGTTTCAGGGTTCAGTGTTAAACTTCAGTCGACAGTGTCGTTTCCTTTAGTCGATCGTCGACAATCTCACCAGTTCCTCACTTGGCCTCTTGCTCACTGCTCCTCCTCCCTATCCTCGCGCCGCACGGTCGGTTGGCTGGACGTGGGCGTCGGTGCTGAGCCGTCCCATCATCTCCGGCGAGTGCAGCGATGACAGAGCCGCCCGCCTCGGCCGTCAGACGAGCTCAGCGAAGAGCACCGTAATCCAGCACCGCCCAAGCCTCCTCAAGCCTCCGCGTGGCCATCTTATCCTCAGAGCGCGCTAAGGGACACTCGCCGTGGCCTGAGACGCGCAGAGCACGTTCCTGCCGCCGACGAGCCCGTGAGCTCCGTTCCGTCGAAACCACGGGAGCAGGCCAAATGCGATCAAGCTTAGCTGTTGAATGGAGCCAGTGGACCAATCCGAAGATGCCCAGTCACCTAAACCACCAGCCCGATCACTGCCTCGCTGTAATCTCTCGCCGGAGATATTTTGCTCACGGCACCTTCCTCGCCCGCCTATAAATAGGACCCCAGAGGCGTTGTGAAGCCACCGCATCCACCACACCCCACCACAGCCTCGCCAAAACCCCTCAGAGGGCCTCGGAAGAGCCTTCTTCCCCGACTCCGGCCGCCCCGATCCGCTTCGGGCTCCGGCAAGATCCGCTCTGGTGAGAGCACCCCTGCTTCCCAAACTTGGTCAGCAACCTTCTGGTCCACCACCTCGTCTAACCCAAGCGTCAATTTGGTGTCGGCAGCCTCCTCCAGTGAGACCCATCACCGCCCGACGCCGCCGTCCGCCGTAGAGGAAGTAGCCGTCGCTGTGGTGCTTCCCGTCGGTCTCTTCCACCACCCACCGACGCGGAAGAACCTCCTGAACACGCCGGTACTTCCCTCCCTCTCAGCCTCGCAGTGTTTCGTCGCCGGCGATCATCGCAGGTCTCTGGCGCCGGCGAGCTCTGTTTTCCCCTTTCAAACCTGACATGCGGGACACCCTTGTCAGCCCTTTCTTTTATTCGAAACGTTTTCTGAAAGCGCCTTCGGGCAAAGTACGCTTTCTATTCGGCTTGGCGTATTTCATCCGAAGCGTTTTCTGTCTATTCAAACTACCCCCTGGATAGTTTCTGTTTTATTACAGACTAGTCCCTGGGTTTGTTTTCTTTATAACTTTTAAACTAAAAATGATTTTTAGTTGATTCCTTTTCTGTCATCTTCATAATCCTGCCTAGTTTTTTATCATATTTATTTGAAAAATATTTGGAACACTTTTTACGCACGCACGGTATTTACGTTAGTATCCGATTCTTTTTATACCGTAGATACCGAAGGAGGTGACGGAGCCGCAAACTTCGCCGAGCTAGACTCCGACTACTCCGAACCAGGCAAGCATGTTTGAACCTTTGATATGATGAGTGTTTTTCATGTTTGCTAGTGTGGTTTTTCTTATGGCATGTTTATATAAGCATTTGTTGGATGTTATATTCCATGCAAGGTAAGTTGCAAGTGAGCTACAAAACTTGATGAGATCATAAGATGGAGAAACAACCTGATCATGTGGTGGCATGATAGGTTGTAAGCTGGTATTGTTGGAGCATGCCAGTTCTATATCAACTGTTTAACTCCGGTGTCGACGTGGATCAAGTCTCGATCCCGTCCATTTCCCTTTTTGTGCTGCCACATGTTTTCTACAGAGAATACGGTTTAGTAAGTTGCAAACCTCTTTCCTGGTACACACCAAATAGAGAGGCCGTGATGAAGGTTCCATGGCCCTGGATTAAAGCCGTCATCCGGTCAGGGGGCATGGGTGTTTCCGGTTGGGACCGAGAGGGGGGCACCCCTTAGAGCACGCGATATAAATTTGATCCCATGCTATTCGAGGAGTGACCTCCCCGCCTCAAGAGTTTTTCTTGAACGTTGCCTAGGGTGATTCCTGGTAGCGGAATGTGGAATGGGTGTGTACTGGTTAGATGTGTTTTCTTCTAAAATACCGTGAACGGAACTAGTCCTTGGTGACTACTGAAATCCGTTGGCTGTGGTAAAGTACAAACTCTGCAGAGTCAAAACCATTCGCAAAATCAAGTCCTTGGTCAAGGACGTTGGTTAGCAGATCAGTGTCAGTCTCAGCGTCAGTCTCTGTAGAACTAATACTTCTGACAAAGGTAAACCCATTTGAATGTTACTCCTGTGAATGGACTAACCTGTTTACTTTTATGCGCCGAGTATTCCTTAGGATGGTGCTACCTCCAGGAACTACTCAATATTTTCTCTTTGTATGATATAAGCCCTTTATGTGATGTCGCTCAGACGTCCGACTGTGGCATCCTTGTCATTTACTTTTGATATAAGCCCTTTATGTGATGTCGCTCAGACGTCCGACTGTGGCATCCTTGTCATTTAACTTTTGATATAAGCCCTTTATGTGATGTCGCTCAGACGTCCGACTGTGGCATCCTTGTTATTTACCTTTGATATGAGCCCTTTCTGCGGTGTCGCCCTGACGCCCGACTGCGGCATGTTTATTCTATTTTACCTTTCGAGGCATCGCTTCAGACACCCGATCGGTCTTCAGCTATTTTATTTATGTTGCGGTGCCAATTTAATTACTCACGTGTGCATTACTAATCTGCTCGTATGCTTCATGTTTGCATTTGTTATATCTTATGTCCAAACTGTCTTGCGAGTACATTCAAAGTACTCACCTGGCTTGTTGATTTGGCCAGATGTTGACGAAGGCGATCTTATGGATGAAGAGTACGATAGCGAGTCCGACGCCTAGAGGAATCCCAGTCAGTCCCTTGCGATCCTGGAGTTGGTCACTTGTATTATATACGCTTCCGCCACCATAATAAAATCATCGAGCCTCACTCCGGCGCTTGATGAGTGTAAGATATTGGAGTCACGCCACCCACATCACTGTGACGTATCCACTACCACTATATCTACGAGTTAGTAGTTATGCCACCATATCCCGTTGTGTCATACCCGCCTTTATGTATAATATTGGCGTACTTGTAATAAATTGTTGAGCAGCCTCAGCTCAACCCTGTATAATATTTAGTACTTCTGGATTTTCTGTATCAAGGATTTGTCTGCCAGTATGGAGGATTTCTCTATACTAGTTTGACGAAAGGGGCGATTTTTCAATAAGTGTTTTATTGGAAAACCGGTCCTGACAACCTTGGTATCAGAGCCAGGCTGACTGTAGGAAGCCACTAGGTGCGATCGCTAATCGGTTATTAGCGTAATAGGTGCTATTTTTAGCAATTTGCAATTGTAGCAATTTTTCTGTTAGTCATCATAAATTTATGATTTGACTATCTGGAATTTTTGTCTACTTTTGTAGATGGCTGGCCGCGACTGTGAATCACAGGTGTTCGCCAATGTGCCTGAGGGGTTTATCAAGCTCCTCGCCTCCATCGCCAAGGTCGCGATCGGGCCATCGACTCGTCCGGAGTTCACACTCTACGAGCACAAGATCAGCGACAGCGTGTCTATGCACCAGGCTGCGGTGCAATTCAAGGGAGGACGTTCTGAATTACGCCGCTTCCGATTTGTTGGGAGGGCCATGCCTACGGAGAGGCATGCCATGCAGATGGCTGCCCGTGAGGCAATAGCTCGTCTCCGGGATGCTCTTCCTTCGATGAAGGCTCGTCACTACCGCTACCTCCCATGCCACGTGCCATACACTTGTCACTATGCATTTGCTTGCACTAGGGGAGAACGAGATGATGCTATTGAGATGCTTGTTGAGTATCTCAAGGCCCTTGAGGCAGCTTTTGATAACCTCGTGGACGACTTGGTGGCTGCCCGTATGGACTCAGTTCAGGGCTGTGTTGCCAACAGGAGGGAGCTGCTCCATATAGCACCACCACTGTCATACATCTCGTCCTCATCATCCTATGCACCTGCCATCCGAGCCACCGCTCGCCGCCTGCCTACCACTGAGGAGTTTGACCAAGTCATTGCTCCTACCCCAGTTCATGCTGCACCACCTACCACACCCGCTTCAGCCGCACAACCCAGTACTCCGCGCCTAGAGCCCATTAGTGAGGAAGAAGTTGAGTCCCCAGCAGTACTGGGACTTACCCTTGGCAGGCCGAGGGAAATATTTACCATCTCCGACTGAGTGCGCCGAGCAGCCGGGTGATGTATCTGCTTGTATGATATGTTTATATGTATATAGGCTTGGTGAGAAGTAGTTTGTGTGCGCATCATTTAGGAACTCGGAGAAGTGCACTAGCCTAAATAACATGTCAGGAATGTGTACGCGCATCCTGAGTGAAGTATTGTATAATTATGGCTTGCTTGTAAGATATTGCGCGGTCCTTCTCCATGCGCAATCAAGTGTTCTCTTGAAAAAAAATCTTGGAGTTTTAAAATTCCTGCCTTTGCAAAATTATTTATTTTTACTACTCGGTTTTCCTCATGAGTTCTGCAAAATACCCCAGAGTGGAAAATGCATCGTCCCTGGACTCGTTCCATGCGAAGCCCGCCGGAAGAAAATAATGGTACCCAGGCAAGTAACAATTTCACACAGGGGCAGTCAAGTCAGCAAGACAGTGAAGCAGCATTTTCTCAAGTATGCCGCCTTTATGAGCAAAGCCAGCAGCAGCATCAAGAAATGATGAGCCATATTATCAACATGAGAAATCACCGCGAACCATACCAGCAGCATTCCAAGTTGGCTGAACTACAAAAGACACGTCCCCCAACTTTCTCTCACACGGATAAACCTCTTGAGGCTGATGATTGGCTTCGAGACATTGAGAGGAAACTAATTATTGCACAATGTTCAGACCGTGAGAAAGTACTGTATGCACCTCACTACCTTACAGGAGCAGCTGCATCGTGGTGGGAAAATTTTCTACACATGCACCCCAATGAAAACAACATCACCTGGGAGGAGTTTAAGGAAAATTTTCGTGGGGCGCACATTCCCAGAAGTGTTATGAAGATCAAGAAGAGGGAGTTTGATGACCTTAAGCAAAGAAGCATGTCAGTGACTGAGTACAATAGTCAGTTTACTCAACTATCTCGTTACGCCAACGAAGAACATATGACTGAAAATAAAAAGATGGAAAAATTTCTGGACGGTCTGGCACCAGCACTTAAATGCCAACTGGTCGTGCACACCTTTCCAGATTTCAAAACACTTGTGGACAAAGCTATTACCTTGGAGAATGAACGCCGCAGCTTGGAGGATTTTTGCAAGCGCAAGCGGGACAAGACTTCTCAATCTCGCGACAACCGGAACAAGATTGATTCTCGGAAAAATGGGGCGAACAAATCCGCAACCAGTGTTCCACGCTCAAACAAGAATTTTCATGCAAGGGATAAAGATTTTACGTATCACCCAGGCGTTACTTGCTTCGCTTGTGGAGAGGAGGGACACTATGCCAAGCAATGCCCAAAGCCAAGAAACTCGGCCCCCAAGACAAACAATGGTGGAAATAATTCAGCCCCCAAGCGTAACAACTTCAATCCCAGCAACAATCACAAGAAGGGTCACGTGAACCATGTGACCAAGGAAGAAGCACAGAATGCTCTGGATATCGTACTCGGTACGTTTCCTGTCAACACAATACCTGCCACGGTTTTGTTTGATTCTGGAGCTTCTCATTCGTTCATTTCAAAGAAATTTGCTTTACAACATGATTTTTCAATTCTTCCCTTGGAAAATTCTATGACCATCAAGTCCCCCGGAATTAAACAAATCACCCAGAGTTATTGCCAAGGTGTGGTTATTGAGCTCGAGGGATTAAAGTTTCGAGGAAACCTCACTGTACTGGAAAATAAGGGACTGGATGTTATCCTAGGAATGGACTGGTTAACCACCAACAAGGGATTTATCGACTGTTTCAATCGGACTGTGATCCTCACTCATCACCACGGGAAGACGATAAAAATTGCAGCGCAAGTAAGACCAGTATCATTGCGACCAAGATTGAACAAGGTGGATATTTCAGATTTAAATAAAGTTCCAGTGGTGTGTGAGTTTCCTGATGTATTTCCTGAAGAGCTACCAGGCATGCCACCAGACCGAGAAATAGAATTCACTATTGAACTAGCACCTGGAACCACTCCCATTTACAAGAAACCTTATAGAATGGCACCTTCCGAGTTGGTAGAATTGAAGAAGCAAATAAAGGAACTACTGGACAAAGGATTTATCCGGGCCAGCTCCTCACCTTGGGGTTCGCCAGTATTATTTGCTAAGAAAAAGGATGGGACACTGAGATTATGTATAGACTATCGAGCACTCAACATGGTTACCATCAAAAACAAATATCCGATGCCACGGATAAATGATTTATTTGACCAGCTTGCACAAGCCAAGGTTTTCTCAAAGATTGATTTAAGATCAGGATATCATCAATTAAAAGTACGGACAGAAGATATCCCTAAAACAGCATTCACTTCCAGATACGGACTATATGAATTTACAGTAATGCCGTTTGGACTGACAAAGGCCCCCGCATATTTTGTTCACCTCATGAACATAGTGTTCATGAAATTTATGGACAAATTTGTTGTGGTGTTCATTGATGATATTTTGGTATATTCTAAAACACCAGAAGAACATGCTGAACATCTCAGAATTATGCTGGGAGAATTAAGGAAGCATCAATTGTACGCCAAATTCAGTAAATGTGAATTTTGGCTAAAACAGGTTGGTTTTTTGGGCCACGTATTAACCCAAGAAGGCGTTGCCGTGGACCCAGAAAAAGTCAAGGCCGTACTCGACTAGAGACCACCAGCCAACGTAACCGACATACGAAGCTTTCTGGGAATGGCTGGATATTACAGAAGATTTATTGAGGGATTCTCCACCATAGCAAAACCTATGACACATCTACTCAAGAAGGATAAGAAATTTGTGTGGACTGAAGATTGCGAGAAAAGTTTCCAAGAACTCAAAAAGAGATTAACAACAGCACCAGTATTGGTCATACCAGACATACACAAAATTTTTGAAGTGTATTGCGACGCGTCCCGGAAGGGCCTCGGATGCGTATTAATGCAAGAAGGCAAAGTAGTCGCATATGCTTCCAGGCAACTGCGAAAGCATGAAGAAAACTATCCCACTCATGACTTGGAATTAGCAGCAGTTATTCATGCACTCAAAGAATGGAGGCACTTTTTGCTCGGAAATCGTTGTGAAATATATACGGACCATAAGAGCCTCAAATATATTTTTACACAACCAGAACTCAATTTGCGACAACGACGCTGGTTGGAATTAGTAAAAGATTATGATGTTGGCATTCACTACCATCCAGGGAAGGCAAATGTAGTGGCAGATGCTCTCAGCCGCAATCCAAGCTCGAGCAACGACAGTTCACAAAACTTGAGACCTGAGTTTCAAAGGGAGTTTGCCAAACTCAACATGGTGTTGGTTACTGAAGGCACTATGTCAAATTTGGAAATACAACCCACCCTAATGGAACAAATTAAGAAAGCTCAGCATGGACACCCCAGCATCGAAGGCATAAAAAGAAAAGTGAGTCTGGGCAAGGCCTCAGAATTCGTCGTAGACAGTGAGGGAATACTATGGTACGGGGACAGGCTTTGCGTGCCAAATGTAGAAGACCTCAAACAACAAATTTTGACCGAAGGCCATACCGCTCCATATTCCATCCACCCCGGAGGAACAAAAATGTACAAGGACATTCAGGAAAGATTTTGGTGGCACGGTATGAAGAGGGATATAGCCACATTCATTGCCTGTTGTGATTCATGTCAGCGCATTAAAGCTGAGCACCAAAAACCAGCAGGACTATTACAGCCAAACAGGATACCTGAATGGAAATGGGACGAAATTGGAATGGATTTTATTGTCGGACTACCTCAGTCACGACACGGAAATGATGCCATATGGGTCATCACAGATAAGTTGACCAAGGTGGCACATTTTATTCCAGTAAAGACAACCCACACCACTCAGAAGCTTGCCAAGCTTTATCTCTCCCGTATTGTTTGTCTACATGGAGTTCCAAGGACCATAATATCCGACAGAGGCACTCAATTCGTCTCTAGATTTTGGGATCATTTACAACAAGCTCTGGGAACTCAACTAGTATTCAGCACAGCATATCACCCCCAGACTGGAGGACAGACTGAACGTGTAAACCAAATTCTAGAGGACATGCTGAGAGCATGTGTTCTCACTTATGGAACCAGTTGGGAAGAAAGTTTACCTTATGCCGAGTTCGCGTACAACAACAGTTACCAATCCAGTCTACAGATGGCACCTTTTGAAGCTTTGTATGGGCGAAGATGCCGTACCCCATTAAATTGGTTAGAGACAGGAGACAGCCGTATCTGCGGCCCAGACATGCTCAAAGAAGCTGAGGAGAAGGTTAAATTAATCAAGGATCGACTCAAGACAGCCCAGAGCCGACAAAAGAGTTACTATGACCAGAAACATCGTGAAGTCAGTTTTGAACCCGGTGACTATGTGTATCTAAGAGTATCCCCTATGCGGGGCCTGCAGCGATTCAAAATTAAGGGAAAGCTAGCACCACGTTTTATTGGACCTTTCCGTGTGACTGCACGAAGAGGCACAGTAGCCTACTAGCTAGACCTACCCGAGGAACTGTCAGACGTCCATGACGTGTTCCACATATCACAATTGAGGAAGTGTGTAAGCAACCCAGAGAAGCGTGTATCTCATGAGAGCATTGACGTACAACCGGACCTCACCTACAGGGAACGTCCAGTAAAAATATTGGAGGAGTCTGAAAGAAGAACCCGTCAGAAGACAATTAAGTTCTTCAAGGTTCAGTGGAGCAATCACACCGAAGATGAAGCGACTTGGGAAAGAGAGGATTTCCTTCGGGCAGAGTACCCACACCTATTTTAGGATCAGCTGAAATCTCGGGGACGAGATTTTTCCTAAGGGGGGTGGGTGTTGTAACACCCCAAAATTTTGGTTTGGTTTTTACCAAATTCTTTATTTGATTTAAAGGAGGTTATTTGAATTTTTTTTTGAGAGACCCTCTTTCCCAAAAAAATTTGTTTCTGACAAATCTTTTTGAGTCCTTCTCAATCTTGATTCTGGCCTTGAGGGTCTTTCAACTTATGTTGGTTCAACACAAATACTCTTGGATTTGTTTTACTAATTCTTTTGTTAAAAAGAATTCCCATCATTTTTTTTGATTTTTCCCTCCCTATTCAAAAATACACCCTTGCCATGACCTATGTTGAAAAATTTCCTCCCAAAACCTTCCTCCCTACTTTGGATGAAGTCAAGCATCAATTCCAGCAAGTTTCAACTTCCTCTAGATTTTTATTTCTATTTATTTAGACCACAAAATCCTTTTCTGTCATTTATTTGGACCTTAGTGATTTACAAAGGAACTACTAGATTTCCTTTGAATCTTGGCACCAAATAAATTCCTCTGGCTAGTCCTTAGCACCCTCAACCTATATCCATCAAGATCTACTGGTCATCAGTTCAAAATTTTCAAAATATGCTTGCTGCAAGTTTGGAGCAGATTTGCTATTTTTGGTGAATTCCATTCTTTCTTCTTTCCAAAAATTCTGTGATAATTCAGGCAGTCTCCAGATGCATCAAGAGACCACCTCACCAAGTCCCAGCTCAAGAAAAGTTTTCCACGTGCGTCAAACATTTCATCAAGCAGCTTACATGCACTGTTCCTGTTAAGTTTCAGGGTTCAGTGTTAAACTTCAGTCGACAGTGTCGTTTCCTTCAGTCGATCGTCGACAATCTCACCAGTTCCTCACTTGGCCTCTTGCTCACTGCTCCTCCTCCCTATCCTCGCGCCGCACGGTCGGTTGGCTGGACGTGGGCGTCGGTGCTGAGCCGTCCCATCGTCTCCGGCGAGTGCAGCGATGACAGAGCCGCCCGCCTCGGCCGTCAGACGAGCTCAGCGAAGAGCACCGTAATCCAGCACCGCCCAAGCCTCCTCAAGCCTCCGCGTGGCCATCTTATCCTCAGAGCGCGCTAAGGGACACTCGCCGTGGCCTGAGACGCGCAGAGCACGTTCCTGCCGCCGACGAGCCCGTGAGCTCCGTTCCGTCGAAACCACGGGAGCAGGCCAAATGCGATCAAGCTTAGCTGTTGAATGGAGCCAGTGGACCAATCCGAAGATGCCCAATCACCTAAACCACCAGCCCGATCACTGCCTCGCTGTAATCTCTCGCCGGAGATATTTTGCTCACGGCACCTTCCTCGCCCGCCTATAAATAGGACCCCAGAGGCGTTGTGAAGCCACCGCATCCACCACACCCCACCACAGCCTCGCCAAAACCCCTCAGAGGGCCTCGGAAGAGCCTTCTTCCCCGACTCCGGCCGCCCCGATCCGCTTCGGGCTCCGGCAAGATCCGCTCTGGTGAGAGCACCCCTGCTTCCCAAACTTGGTCAGCAACCTTCTGGTCCACCACCTCGTCTAACCCAAGCGTCAATTTGGTGTCGGCAGCCTCCTCCAGTGAGACCCATCACCGCCCGACGCCGCCGTCCGCCGTAGAGGAAGTAGCCGTCGCTGTGGTGCTTCCCGTCGGTCTCTTCCACCACCCACCGACGCGGAAGAACCTCCTGAACACGCCGGTACTTCCCTCCCTCTCCGCCTCGCAGTGTTTCGTCACCGGCGATCATCACAGGTCTCTGGCGCCGGCGAGCTCTGTTTTCCCCTTTCAAACCTGACATGCGGGACCCCCTTGTCAGCCCTTTCTTTTATTCGAAACGTTTTCTGAAAGCGCCTTCGGGCAAAGTACGCTTTCTATTCGGCTTGGCGTATTTCATCCGAAGCGTTTTCTGTCTATTCAAACTACCCCCTGGATAGTTTCTGTTTTATTACAGACTAGTCCCTGGGTTTGTTTTCTTTATAACTTTTAAACTAAAAATGATTTTTAGTTGATTCCTTTTCTGTCATCTTCATAATCCTGCCTAGTTTTTTATCATATTTATTTGAAAAATATTTGGAACACTTTTTACGCACGCACGGTATTTACGTTAGTATCCGATTCTTTTTATACCGTAGATACCGAAGGAGGTGACGGAGCCGCAAACTTCGCCGAGCTAGACTCCGACTACTCCGAACCAGGCAAGCATGTTTGAACCTTTGATATGATGAGTGTTTTTCATGTTTGCTAGTGTGGTTTTTCTTATGGCATGTTTATATAAGCATTTGTTGGATGTTATATTCCATGCAAGGTAAGTTGCAAGTGAGCTACAAAACTTGATGAGATCATAAGATGGAGAAACAACCTGATCATGTGGTGGCATGATAGGTTGTAAGCTGGTATTGTTGGAGCATGCCAGTTCTATATCAACTGTTTAACTCCGGTGTCGACGTGGATCAAGTCTCGATCCCGTCCATTTCCCTTTTTGTGCTGCCACATGTTTTCTACAGAGAATACGGTTTAGTAAGTTGCAAACCTCTTTCCTGGTACACACCAAATAGAGAGGCCGTGATGAAGGTTCCATGGCCCTGGATTAAAGCCGTCATCCGGTCAGGGGGCATGGGTGTTTCCGGTTGGGACCGAGAGGGGGGCACCCCTTAGAGCGCGCGATATAAATTTGATCCCATGCTATTCGAGGAGTGACCTCCCCGCCTCAAGAGTTTTTCTTGAACGTTGCCTAGGGTGATTCCTGGTAGCGGAATGTGGAATGGGTGTGTACTGGTTAGATGTGTTTTCTTCTAAAATACCGTGAATGGAACTAGTCCTTGGTGACTACTGAAATCTGTTGGCTGTGGTAAAGTACAAACTCTGCAGAGTCAAAACCATTCGCAAAATCAAGTCCTTGGTCAAGGACGTTGGTTAGCAGATCAGTGTCAGTCTCAGCGTCAGTCTCTGTAGAACTAATACTTCTGACAAAGGTAAACCCGTTTGAATGTTACTCCTGTGAATGGACTAACCTGTTTACTTTTATGCGCCGAGTATTCCTTAGGATGGTGCTACCTCTAGGAACTACTCAATATTTTCTCTTTGTATGATATAAGCCCTTTATGTGATGTCGCTCAGACGTCCGACTGTGGCATCCTTGTCATTTACTTTTGATATAAGCCCTTTATGTGATGTCGCTCAGACGTCCGACTGTGGCATCCTTGTCATTTAACTTTTGATATAAGCCCTTTATGTGATGTCGCTCAGACGTCCGACTGTGGCATCCTTGTTATTTACCTTTGATATGAGCCCTTTCTGCGGTGTCGCCCTGACGCCCGACTGCGGCATGTTTATTCTATTTTACCTTTCGAGGCGTCGCTTCAGACACCCGATCAGTCTTCAGCTATTTTATTTATGTTGTGGTGCCAATTTAATTACTCACGTGTGCATTACTAATCTGCTCGTATGCTTCATGTTTGCATTTGTTATATCTTATGTCCAAACTGTCTTGCGAGTACATTCAAAGTACTCACCTGGCTTGTTGATTTGGCCAGATGTTGACGAAGGCGATCTTATGGATGAAGAGTACGATAGTGAGTCCGACGCCTAGAGGAATCCCAGTCAGTCCCTTGCGATCCTGGAGTTGGTCACTTGTATTATATACGCTTCCGCCACCATAACAAAATCATCGAGCCTCACTCCGGCGCTTGATGAGTGTAAGATATTGGAGTCACGCCACCCACATCACTGTGACGTATCCACTACCACTATATCTACGAGTTAGTAGTTATGCCACCATATCCCGTTGTGTCATACCCGCCTTTATGTATAATATTGGCGTACTTGTAATAAATTGTTGAGCAGCCTCAGCTCAACCCTGTATAATATTTAGTACTTCTGGATTTTCTGTATCAAGGATTTGTCTGCCAGTATGGAGGATTTCTCTATACTAGTTTGACGAAAGGGGCGATTTTTCAATAAGTGTTTTATTGGAAAACCGGTCCTGACACAATCTCTCCGGCCTTGCAGTTCAGAAAGGGTTAAAAGCAATATGATAGTAGTGATAGATAGTGTTTTGCAATAGTAAATAAAATAGCGGAAAGTAAATAGTGTATGTGATCAGTGATGGTAATATGGACCGGAGTCACATGATGTTCACTAGTGATGTCTCTCTCCCAAAAGACGATAAAAAAGCTATGCGAGGTAAACAAATTACAGCTGGGCAATTGACAGGACCACGAACGCAAACCAATGCTGACTACATTGCAAGAAAGGTTGAGGTTCAAAGCATGGGCGGTACGCCAAAGTAAGTAGACCGAAATCCATCTACATCTACTACTAATCATCCACCTTGAGATATCTATCCAGAACATCTCGCTGGTATTAAGTTGCGAGTCCCACCCATAGTGTAAACTCAATGCAACAGACAACTGCATTAAAAGAACTTTGCGTAAAGTAAACAATCCTTGCACCCGCGGGCACAAGCACCGTTGTTTTCCCCCTTGTGGCAACAACACATCCCCTAGACTCATGTTTCTTTCACTCAAGCTAGTCATCGAGGGGCATGAACCCACAATCGAGCATAACGTTCCCTCTTGGAGTCACTACCTATTACTCGGCCAAAGCAAAAAATAACAACGGAGAACATGCAAGAATTACTTATGAACTAAAATATAAAAGAGGTGAATCAAATATATTACTCAAGATCAATCTGAACATAATCTCATAATCCATCAGATCCCAGCAAACTCAACATAGCAACAGCATAAGGATTACATAGGTGCCTCGATCATGTAGGGCAGCTCACGAGGACTAACTAGTGAAGCACAAGAACGGGAGGAGAACATCACATAGCTACTGGTCATGGACTCATGGTCCAAGGGAGACTACTCACGAGTCATCCGGGAGGCGTCCATGGTGGTGGAGAAGCTCCCGGTGGTGATCCTCCCCTCCGGCAGGGTGCCGGGAAGAGTTCTCCTGGTGCTCCCGATCTTGGAAGCGGCGGCGGCGGCGGAACAGAGATGGGATCGCGAAAAGAAGTCCTGTTTCAAGGGTTACGGGGAACCCTTTAAATATATGCCAAAGTAGAGCACCGGGGGGCTCTCGGGGGGCCGAGGCACCCCCCCCCCCGGCGCGGCCCAGGGGGGGGGCGCCCACAGGGTGCCTTGAGCCCCTGTGGCCCTCCCAGGCCGCCCTTCGGAAGCAGTGTCGTTCCTGGATCGCTGATTTTTTGTATAATTTTTCTGTATTTTTCTGGGCAGTTCTCGAAACGTGAAAACCTGAAATACAAAAACAGCCGAAAACAGAAACTGGCACTGGGATGCACTGGATTAGTAAGTTAGTCCAAATATGATCAAAAGTGTATGGAAGTGTATGAATATCATAGCAATATCACCCAAAAGTGGCATGGAGCAAGCAGAAATTATAGATACGTTTTGGACGTATCAACATCCCCAAGCTTAATTCCTACTCGTCCTCGAGTAGGTAAATGATAACAAGAATAATTTCTGTGGTGACATGCTATTAACCATATAGGACTTTCTCATAGTCATATGACAAAAGCTTACTGAGACAATGATTCTAAAGTAATTAAGTTGTCTCAAGAGAAAATCACAAATGACTGAAAGTTTTAAACATGAAACTGAAACATCAAAAAGATTTGCAATGAACATGATGTGCAAATATGATCAAGTGATATCTAGCTTGCCCCTTTAGTGATGCAAAACATAAGTGCAGGGGCACCTTCAAGGTTTAAGTGATGACTAGATACAATCATTTCAGAATAAACGATATCACAATCATTCAAAAGACAATGCTACTTTGGGACAATGCACATTACACTCAGAATGACAATCATGCTCTCAGTAATTGATGCTTGAAGTGCTAGAGCTTTTTATTTTGAAACATGGAAGCAATTGTGTCAACGGTAGTAGTAGTTCATATGTGTCATGCATAAAACATCTTATAAGTTGCAAGCCTCATGCATCGAATACCAATAGTGCTCGCTCCTTGTCCTAATTAGCTTGGATCCCCATGGGTTATCATTGCATTGCATATGTTTTAACCAAGTGTCACGAAGGGGTACCTCTATGCCACCTGTACAAAGGTCCAAGGAGATAGATCGCATTTGATTTCTCGTTTTTGATAGATCTTAACTTGAGGACATCCATACCGGGACAAGATAGAAAATAGATGATGGACTCCTCTTAAATGCATAAGCATATTCTCATGAGAGATTGAGGATTAAGGTCCAAGCTAAAACTTCCACCATGATGCATGGCTTTGGTTGGCGGCCCAATGTTCTTCTCTAACAATATGCATGTTAATTCAACCCACGGTAAATCACCCTTACTTCAGACAAGACGAACATGCATAGCAACTCACATGATATTCAACAAACAGTTGATGGCGTCCCCAGAAACATGGTTACCGCTCAGCAAGCAACTCATAAGAAATAAGATACATAAGCAACATATTCTTTACCACAATAGTTTTTAGGCTACTTTCCCATGAGCTATGTACTGCATGGTTAATTTGCTTAGTGCAGGTGTAGGTTAGCAAAAGACTGGGAGCAACCAACTAAGAGAGCAATGACAGTCATAATCATGCAGAGCGACAAAGCAATATTGAATCAGGCATGGTAGTTATATCGCTACTCAGAAATAAAAGATCATCAAGGCTTGACAGACTTTCTTTACAGTCTTGAATATGCGTGAGCATACGCCAAGTCAATCAAAATAAATTCTCAAAGGAAGATATTACTAAACCATACCACATCATAGGCAAACAAACCAAGTTGGTACTCCAATAACACATTGGGAACCCCCCAGCTATCTGAGATTAACCAAAAGAAAACCTGAACTACTAAGCACCATCATGCAAATAGCATCTTTATCATAGACACATTAACCCAAGCAACAGAAGCAAACTCTCTTAATAAGGTGAGCATGGTAATTAAAGAGAGTTCAAGCAACCAACTAAATAAATGCTCTTTGAAAAGATAAGCATGAATACTAAGAGCAAAGCACGATAGTAGCTATTTAAAAGACAAAGAACACACACAGCATAGATAGACATGCAAATTCTATGTAATGTTCTAGGTAGAAGTGGAGCGTGTTTCTCTCCCATATAAAGGAATGCCGGGTTCCGACTCGTTATGCAAAACTAAAAAGAAAACTAAAAGCAAGACGCTCCAAGCATAGCACATAACACATGAAGTGATAAAAATATAGCGGAACGAAAGACGAACTGATAATGTTGATGGAGAAGGGGATGCACGGGGGAATCCCCAATCTTAGACGCTTGAGTCTCCTTGAATATTTCTTGGGGGTGCACGGGGGCATCCCCAAGCTTGAGCGCTTGACACTCCTGAATCTTTTTATCATCTTCCCTCGCACATTTGAAAACTCCCTTCATACACAACTCATCATAATCTGATTAGCGAGGTTAGTATCCTTAATAAAATAATTATACCTTGCTGGAAATAAGGATATTCTTGAAGTTCTACTGTTTCTCAAGATTGCCAAAAGGTTTTTGCAAAGAAAAAGCAAGTTCTTAATTTGCAAAGTGAAGGTAAGGCAAAACAGGAGAGAATCTGTGAAAAACAGAACAGCAGGCAGTAATTGACCTGTTCGGGATACTTCTGCAACTCAAATCAAAAAACTCAGAACTGACGCACGAAAGACAATTATATAGAGAACGCTGTCGAAAAAAATCAGACCAAAAAGATGATCTGGTGATTTTATACGAATTTTTCTATCCAAGGACAGAATCTATTTCCTGGACAGCACCTCACAACTTTTGAACTTTCTAGCAATCAGAGGCTATACTTGGCACAAATATGAAAAGCAAAGATACAATGATGATGCTACAGCAGTAAACAACATCAAGACACAATAAAAGCAAAAAATTTATTCATGTGGGCTGCCTCCCAAAAGCGCTTTCTTTTATGCCTTTAAGCTAGGCATAATGCAAAGATCAAGTTTTATCAAGAGTAAAAGAATAACTAGCCCGTACAACGGACTCAAAAGGTAACTTGACCTTCTTACGAGGGAAGTGTTCCATCCCTTTCTTGAGAGGAAACTGAAATTTTATATTACCCTCTTTCATGTCAATGACAGCACCAACGGTGCGCTAAAAGGGACGTCCCAAAATAATTGGACATGAAGGATCACATTCAATATCTATAATAGTGAAATCAACGGGCACATAATTATCATTGACAACAATAAGAACATCGTCGATCCTCCCCAAAGGTTTCTTTATGGAAGAATCAACGAGACGAACACCAAAAGAACAAGAATCATAAGGTTTCAATTTAAGCATATCATATATTCTTTTGGGCATAACAGAGGTACTAGCACCAACATCACATAATGCATAACAAGAGAAGTCATTCAAATAAATTTTTATCATAGGATCCCAACCATCTTCTAGCTTTCTAGGTATGGAGGCTTCTACTCTAAGTTTCTCCTCCCTAGCTTTGATGAGAGCATTAGTGATATGCTCTGTGAAGGCAAGGTTAAGCGTGCTAGTGCGGGGATCTCTAGACATTTTGTGAAGGAAATCAATAACTACGGTAAGAGTGCAATTATCAAGATCAAGGTCACGAGCATCAAGTAAGGTAGTAGTGGTGTCCTTAAGGCTCACCTGGTTGGTAGTTGACATAGCATCACCATTAATAGGTCCATTGGGACCAGGAGTACATTGGATGCTAAGAGTATGAACATCCTCAATAACTTGGATAGTAGCAACAGTGTGGTGGGTAGGAAGGCTCTTAATTCTTTCCTCTTCCTCCCTTTCTCTAGCCCATCTCTCTTTAAGCTTAGCCATCATCCTAATGTTTTCATTGATTTTCACTTGAGTAGCATTAATAGGGATGACTTCCTTCTCCTTAAGAGAAGAAGTTTCAATTTTTAGCAATTTTAACTCATTGGCTAAGTGGTCTACCTTAAAAGAAAGATCATCTAGTTTATGTAGTTTCTCTTCTACATTCTTATTAAAGGCTTTTTGGGTAGTGATGAAATCTCTAAGCATGGTCTCTAGTTCATTGTTGGAGTTCTTGGTACTAGGATAAGCATTGTTGTTCCCATAAGAGTTAGAGGGGAACGGTCTAGAATTGTTACCAAAGTTACTCCTATAAGCATTGTTGTTAAAATTATTTCTAGAGATAAAGTTCACATCTACTTGTTCTTGAGCAATCAAGGAATTTAAAGGAACATCACGAGGATCAACAGTAGATTGCTTCGAAAGTAGAGACATAATCAAGTCAACTTTTTCATTGAGGGAGGAAATCTCCTCGACAGAGTTTACCTTCCTACCTGTTGGAGCGCGTTCGGTGTGCCATTGGGAATAGTTGGTCATCATCTCATCGAGAAGCTTTGTGGCAGCACCAAGGGTAGCTGACATAAAAGTTCCTCCCGCGGCTGAATCTAACAAGTTCCGCGAGGTAAAGTTCAAGCCTGCATAAAAAGTTTGGATAACCATCCAAGTAGTCAAACCGTGAGTAGGGCAGTTTTTGATAAGAGACTTCATACGTTCCCAAGCTTGGGCAACATGTTCATTATCCAATTGTTTAAAATTCATGATGTTACTTCTAAGTTGGATAATTTTAGCAGGTGGATAGTATTTTCCAATAAAAGCATCTTTGCACTTGTCCCATGAATCTATGTTATTTCTAGGCAAAGACTAAAACCAAATTTTAGCTCCTCCTCTCAAAGAGAAAGGAAAAAGCTTAAGCTTAACAATATTACCATCTATTTCTTGGTACTTTTGCATATCACAAAGTTCTACAAAGTTGTTCAAGTGTAAAGCAGCATCATCTCCAGCACCGGAGAATTGTTCTCTCATGACTAAGTTCAGCAAAGCAGGTTTAATTTCATATGAAGGTGCTGAAGTGGCAGGTGTAGTGATAGGTGTGCTGATAAAGTCATCGTTGTTGTGACTAGTGAAGTCACACAACTTGGTGTTCTCGGTGGAACCCATAGTAGCAAGCAAGCAAGATAACTATTTTTGTGATTTTTGATAAAAAGATATTAAAGAAAAAATAAAAGGTAAACAAACAAGACTAAAAAGCAAAGGTAAATGATAGCATGCAACTCCCCTATCCTGAAGAGTGGAGTCCCCGGCAACGGCGCCAGAAAATACTCCTTGATGGGCCTCGAACCCCTCGTTGGATTACCCCAAGTGGAAGGTGTAAGATGCAGTAAGTAGAAGTGTTTTCCCTTAGCAAAGATGCCAAGGATCGAATCCCCAGAGACTCCTAGGTTCAACAGGTAGGTGTCAACTGCTAACGGCGCAATTAGCAATCAACGTGGACCTGCACATAGATACAAATAACTTTGCTCCCAACGAGTACAGAGAGGTTGTCAATCTCTCCGGCCTTGCACTTCACAAAGGGTTAAAAGCAATATGATAGTAGTGATAGATAGTGTTTTGCAATAGTAAATAAAATAGCAGAAAGTAAATAGTGTATGTGATCAATGATGGTAATATGGACCGGAGTCACATGATGTTCACTAGTGATGTCTCTCTCCCAAAAGACGATAAAACAACTATGCGAGGTAAACAAATTACAGCTGGGCAATTGACACGACCACGAACGCAAACCAATGCTGACTACATTGCAAGAAATGTTGAGGTTCAAAGCATGGGCGGTACGCCAAAGTAAGTAGACCGAAATCCATCTGCATCTACTACTAATCATCCACCTTGAGATATCTATCCAGAACATCTCGCTGGTATTAAGTTGCGAGTCCCACCCATAGTGTAAACTCAATGCAACAGACAACTGCATTAAAAGAACTTTGCGTAAAGTAAACAATCCTTGCACCCGCGGGCACAAGCACCGTTGTTTTCCCCCTTGTGGCAACAGCACATCCCCTAGACTCATGTTTCTGTCACTCAAGCTAGTCATCGAGGGGCATGAACCCACAATCGAGCATAACGTTCCCTCTTGGAGTCACTACCTATTACTCGGCCAAAGCAATAAATAACAACGGAGAACATGCAAGAATTACTTATGAACTAAAATATAAAAGAGGTGAATCAAATATATTACTCAAGATCAATCTGAACATAATCTCATAATCCATCGGATCCCAGCAAACTCAACATAGCAACAGCATAAGGATTACATAGGTGCCTCGATCATGTAGGGCAGCTCACGAGGACTAATTAGTGAAGCACAAGAACGGGAGGAGAACATCACATAGCTACTGGTCATGGACTCATGGTCCAAGGGAGACTACTCACGAGTCATCCGGGAGGCGTCCATGGTGGTGGAGAAGCTCCCGGTGGTGATCCTCCCCTCCGACAGGGTGCCGGGAAGAGTTCTCCTGGTGCTCCCGATCTTGGAAGCGGCGGCGGCGGCGGAACAGAGATGGGATCGCGAAAACAAGTCATGTTTCAAGGGTTACGGGGAACCCTTTAAATATATGCCAAAGTAGGGCACCGGGGGGCTCTCGGGGGGCCTAGGCGCCCCCCCCCCCCGGCGCGGCCCAGGGGGGGCGTGCCCACAGGGCGCCTGGAGCCCCTGTGGCCCCCCCAGGCTGCCCTTCGGAAGCAGTGTCGTTCCCGGATCGCTGATTTTTTATATAATATTTCTGTATTTTTCTGGGCAGTTCTCGAAACGTGAAAACCTGAAATACAAAAACAGCCGAAAACAGAAACTGGCACTGGGGTGCACTGGATTAGTAAGTTAGTCCAAATATGATCAAAAGTGTATGGAAGTGTATGAATATCATAGCAATATCACCCAAAAGTGGCATGGAGCAAGCAGAAATTATAGATACGTTTTGGACGTATCAGGCCCCTAGTGGTGCGCCAGCCCATTAGGGCTGGACACTTCCCCTTGCGGCCTGGGGGCCCCACCGGGATGGGTGGCCCCACCTGGTGGACCCCCGGGCCCCCTCCGGTGGTCCCGGGACGCTCCCGGTGACCCCCGGAGATCACCCGATGGCCGAAACTGGACTTCCTATATATCAATGTTTACCTCCAGACCATTCCGGAACTCCTCGTGACGTCCGGGATCTCATCCGGGACTCCGAACAACTTTCGGGTTTCCACGTGCATTTATCTCTACAACCCTAGCGTTACCGAACCTTAAGTGTGTAGACCCTACGGGTTCGGGAGACACGTAGACATGACCGAGACCACTCTCCGGTCAATAACCAACAGCGGGATCTGGATACCCATGTTGGTTCCCACGTGTTCCTCGATGATCTTCATCGGATGAACCACCGTGTCAAGGATTCACTCAATCCCGTATGTTATTCCCTTTGTCCATCGGTACGGTACTTGCCCGAGATTCGATCGTCGGTATTTTCAATCTCGTCATGGCAAGTCTCTTTACTCGATCCGTAATCCATCATCCCGTGACTAACTACTTAGTCACATTGAGCTCATTATGATGATGTCTTACCGAGTGGGCCCAGAGGTACCTCTCTGTCATACGGAGTGACAACATCCCAGTCTCGGTTCGTACCAACTCAACAAACACTTTCGGAGATACCCGATGCGTACCTTTATAGCCACCCAGTTATGTTGTGACGTTTGGCACACCCAAAGTATTCCTACGTCATCCGGGAGTTGTACAACCTCATGGTCTAAGGAATAAATACTTGACACCGAAAAGCTTATGCATTACGAACTATATGATCTCGTGCTATACTCAGAATTGGGTCTTGTCCATCACATCATTCTCCTAATGATGTGATCCCGTTATCACTGACATCCCATGTCCATGGTCAGGAAACCGTGACCATCTATTGATCAACGAGCTGGTAACTAGAGGCCTACCAGGGACTCATTGTGATCTGTGTATTCACACATGTATCGCTGTTTCCGTACAATACAATTCAAGCATGAATAACAGATGATTATCATGGACAAGGAAATATAATAATAACACTTTTATTATTGCCTCTAGGGCATATTTCCAACATTCTCCCACTTGCACTAGAGTCAATAATCTAGTTACATTGTGATGAATCGAACACCCATAGAGTTCTGGTGTTGATCATGTTTTGCCCGTGAAAGAGGTTTAGTCAACGGGTCTGCTATATTCAAATCCGTATGCACTTTACAAATATCTATGTCTCCATCCTGAACATAATTCCGGATGGAGTTGAAACGACGCTTGATGTGCTTGGTCTTCTTGTGAAACCTGGGCTCCTTGGTAATGGCAATAGCACCAGTGTTGTCACAGAAGAGAGTCATCGGGCTTGACGCGCTTGGCATGACTCCTAGGTCGGTGATGAACTTCTTCATCCAGACTCCTTCCTGCGCTGCTTCGGAAGGAGCTATGTACTCCGCTTCACATGTAGATGTTGCCACGACGCTTTGCTTGCAACTGCACCAGCTGACTGCCCCTCCATTCAAAATATACACGTATCCGGTTTGTGACTTAGAGTCATCCAGATCTGTGTCGAAGCTAGCATCGACGTAACCCTTTACGACGAGCTCTTCGTCACCTCCATAAACGAGAAACATATCCTTAGTCCTTTTCAGGTACTTCAGGATGTTCTTGACCGCTGTCCAGTGTTCCGTATCGGGATCACTTTGGTACCTCCCTACCAAACTTATGGCAAGGTTCACATCAGGTCTGGTACACAGCATGGCATACATGATAGAACCTATGGCCGAGGCATAGGGAATGACACTCATCTTTTCTCTATCTTCTGCCGTGGTCGGGGACTGAGCCTTGCTCAATCTCATACCTTGCAAAACAGGCAAGAATCCTTTCTTTGACTGATCCATATTGAACTTTTTCAATATTTTGTCAAGGTATGTACTTTGTGAAAGGCCAATGAGGCGTCTCGATCTATCTCTATAGATTTTGATGCCTAATATGTAAGCAACTTCTCCAAGGTCCTTCATTGAAAAACTTTTATTCAAGTAGGCCTTTACATTTTCCAAGAATTCTATATCATTTCCCATCAGCAATATGTCATCCACATATAATATGAGAAATGCCACAGAGCTCCCACTCACTTTCTTGTAAATACATGCTTCTCCATAAGTCTGTATAAAGCCAAACGCTTTGATCACTTCATCAAAGCGAATATTCCAACTCCGAGATGCTTGCACCAGCCCGTAAATCGAGCGCTGGAGCTTGCATACCTTGTTAGCGTTCTCTGGATCGACAAAATCTTCCGGTTGCATCATATACAACTCTTCCTTGAGGAAGCCATTAAGGAATGTTGTTTTGACGTCCATTTGCCATATCTCATAATCATAGAATGCGGCAATAGCTAACATAATTCTGACTGACTTCAGCATCGCTACGGGAGAGAAAGTCTCGTCGTAGTCAATCCCTTGAACTTGTCGATAACCCTTAGCGACAAGCCGAGCCTTATAGATGGTCACATTACCATCCGCGCCTGTCTTCTTCTGAAATATCCATTTGTTTTCTATGGCGTGCCTATCATCAGGCAAGTCCACCAAAGTCCATACTTTGTTTTCATACATGGATTCTATCTCGGATTTCATGGATCCAAGCCATTTATTGGAATCCGGGCCCGCCATTGCTTCTTCATAGTTCGAAGGTTCACTGTTGTCTAACAACATGATTTCCAGGACAGGGTTGCCGTACCACTCTGGTGCGGAACGTGCCCTCGTGGACCTTCAAAGTTCAGTAGTAACTTGATCTGTTTCTTCATGATCATTATCATCAACTTCCTCCCTTGTCGGTGCAGGCACCTCCGGAACAGTTTCCTGCGCTGCGCTACTTTCCGGTACACGAGGGGTGACTATCACCTCATCAAGTTCTACTTTCCTCCCACTCACTTCTTTCGAGAGAAAGTCTTTCTCCAGAAAGCATCCATTCTTGGCAACAAAGACTTTCCCTTCGGATCTGTGGTAGAAGGTGTACCCAATCGTTTCGTTTGGGTATCCTATGAAGACGCATTTTTCCGATTTGGGTTCGAGCTTTTCAGGTTGAAGTTTCTTGACATAAGCATCGCAACCCCAAACTTTTAGAAACGACAGCTTCGGTTTCTTGCCAAACCAAAGTTCATACGGAGTCGACTCAACGGATTTCGACGGAGCCCTATTTAAAGTGAATGCGGCAGTCTCTAAAGCATAACCCCAAAAAGATAGCGGTAAATCAGTGAGGGACATCATAGATCGCACCATGTCCAACAGAGTCTGATTTCGATGTTCGGACACACCGTTAAGTTGAGGTGTTCCGGGCGGTGTCAATTGTGAAACAATTCCACAGCTCCTAAGGTGTGTGCCAAATTCATGACTTAAATATTCACCCCCACGATCCGATCGCAAGAACTTTATTTTTCTGTCACGTTGATTCTCAACCTCATTCTGAAATTCCTTGAACTTTTCAAAGGTCTCAGACTTGTGTTTCATCAAATAGATATACCCGTATCTACTCAAGTCATCCGTGAGGGTGAGAACATAAGGATAGCCTCCGCGAGCCTCAACACTCATTGGACCGCACACATCGGTATGTATGATTTCCAACAAGTTGGTCGCTCGCTCCATTGTTCCGGAGAACGGAGTCTTGGTCATCTTGCCCAAGAGGCATGGTTCACATGTGTCAAATGATTCATAATCAAGAGACTCTAGAAGTCCATCTGAATGGAGCTTCTTCATAAGTTTGACACCAATATGACCAAGGCGGCAATGCCATAAGGATGTGGGACTATCATTATCAACTTTACATCTTTTGGCATCTACACTATGAATATGTGTATCACTAAGTTCGAGATTCATCAAAAATAAACCATTGACCAGCGGGGCATGACCATAAAACATATCTCTCAAATAAATAGAACAACCATTATTCTACGATTTGAAAGAGTAGCCATCTCGCATAAGACGAGATCCAGAAACAATGTTCATGCTCAAAGCTGGTACTAAATAACAATTATTGAGGTTTAAAACTAATCCCAAGGGTAGATGTAGAGGCAGCGTGCCGACGGCGATCACATCGACCTTGGAACCATTCCCGACGCGCATCGTTACCTCATCCTTCGCCAGTCTCTGTTTATTCCGCAGCTCCTGTTTTGAGTTACAAATGTGAGCAACTTCACCGGTATCGAATACCCAGGAGCTACTACGAGTGCTGGTAAGGTACACATCAATAACATGTATATCATATATACCTTTGACGTTGCCGGCCTTCTTGTCTGCTAAGTATTTGGGGCAGTTCCGCTTCCAGTGACCCGTTCCCTTGCAATAAAAGCACTCTGTCTCAGGCTTGGGTCCATACTTTGGCTTCTTCCCGGCAATAGGCTTGCCGGGCGCGGCAACTCCCTTGCCGTCCTTCTTGAAGTTCTTCTTACCCTTGCCTTTCTTGAACTTAGTGGTTTTATTGACCATCAACACTTGATGTTCTTTCTTGATGTCTACCTCCGCTGATTTCAGCATCGAATACACCTCGGGAATGGACTTCTCCATCCCCTGCATATTGAAGTTCAACACGAAGCTCTTGAAGCTTGGTGGGAGCGACTGGAGGATTCTGTCAACGACCGCTTCATCTGGGAGATTCATTCCCAGCTGAGACAAGCGGTTGTGCAATCCTGAAATCTTGAGGATGTGCTCACTGACAGAACTGTTCTCCTCCATCTTACAGCTGTAGAATGCGTCGGAGACATCATATCTCTCGACTTGGGCATGAGCTTGGAAAACCATTTTCAGCTCTTCGAACATCTCATATGCTCCGTGGTGCTCAAAACGTTTTTGGAGCCCCGACTCTAAGCTGTAAAGCATGCCGCACTGAACCAGGGAGTAATCATCACTACGCGACTGCCAGACGTTCAAAACATCTTGGGCTGCATCGGGAGCAGGTGCATCACCTAGCGGTGCTTCAAGGACATATGATCTCTTGGCAGCTATGAGGATAATCCTCAGGTTACGGACCCAATCCGTATAGTTGCTACCATCGTCTTTCAGCTTGGTTTTCTCTAGGAACGCGTTGAAGTTGAGGGAAACTGGAGCGTGGGCCATTTGATCTACAAGAGATATTGTAAAGAATTTAGACTAAGTTCATGATAATTAAGTTCATCTTAATCACATTTTAATGAACTCCCACTCAGAATGACATCTCTCTAGTCATCTTAAGTGATACACTATCCGAATCGACTAGCCCGTGTCCGATCATCACGTGAGACAGACTAGTCATCAACGGTGAACATCTTCATGTTGATCGTATCTTCTATACGACTCGTGTTCGACCTTTCGGTCTTCCGTGTTCCGAGGCCATGTCCGTACATGCTAGGCTCGTCAAGTGAACCCTAAGTGTATCGCGTGTGTAAATATGTCTTACACCCGTCGTATGTGAACGTTAGAACCTATCACACCCGATCATCACGTGGTGCTTCGGAGCAACGATCTTTAGCAACGGTGCACAGTTAGGGGAAACACAATACTTGAAATTTTTAGTGAGAGATCATCTTATTTACTACCGTCGTTCTAAATAAACAAGATGCATAAACATGATAAACATCACATGCAATCAATTGAAGTGACATGATATGGCCAATATCATCTTGCTCCTTGGATCTCCATCTTCGGGGCACCATGATCATCTTGTCACCGGCTCGACACCATGATCTTCATCATCATGATCTCCATCATCGTGTCTTGAAGAAGTCGTCACGCCAACTATTACTTCTACTACTATGGCTAACGTTTAGCAATGAAGTAAAGTAATTACATGGCGTTATTCAGTGACACGCAGGTCATACAATAATTAAGACAACTCCTATGGCTCCTGCCGGTTGTCAAGTTCATCGACATGCAAGTCGTGATTCCCTATTACAAAAACATGATCAATCTCATACATCACATATATCATTCATCACATCTTCGTTTTTGGCCATACCACGTCACATAGCACATGCTGCAAAAACAAGTTAGACGTCCTCTAATTGTTGTTGCAAGTTTTACGTGGCTTCTATAGGATTTCTAGCAAGAACGTTTCTTACCTATGCCAAAACCACAACGTGATTTGTCAACTTCTATTTACCCTTCATAAGGACCCTTTTCATCGAATCCGATCCGACTAAAGTAGGAGAGACAGACACCCGTCAGCCACCTTATGCATCTAGTGCATGTCTGTCGGTGGAACCAGTCTCACGTAAGCGTACGTGTAAAGTCGGTCCGGGCCGCTTCATCCCACAATACCGCCGAATCAAGATTGACTAGTAACGGTAAGAAAGTTGAACAAACTCAAACGCCCACAACTTTTTGTGTTCTACTCGTGCAAGATGCTACACATAAAACCTAGCTCAGATGCCACTGTTGGGGAACGTAGCATAATTCAAAAAAATTCTACGCTTTCACCAAGATCCAACTATGGAGACATCTAGCAACGAGTAAGTAAGAGTGCATCTACATACCATTATGGAGATTGCGAGCGGAAGCTTTCGAAGAAGCGTGGATGAAGTAGTCGTACTCTTCGCGTTCTTCGTCACCGATGATCTAGCGCCGAATGGACGGCACCTCCGCGTTCAACACATGTACGGTGCAGCAACGTCACCTCCTTCTTGATCCAGCAAGGGGGGAGGAGAAGTCGTCAGAGATCCAGCAGCACAACGGCGTGGTGGTGGATGCAGTGGAGATCGCAGCAGGGCTTCGCCGGGCGCCCTGCGTTGGGAGTATGGAGGTGTGACGGGAGGGGGAGAGGCGCCAGGGCTTGGGTGCGGCTGCCCTCTCCCCTCCCACATATATATAGGGGGCCAAGGGGGTGCACCAGGGCCCTGCAGATCCAATCTGTAGGGGGGGGGGCAGGGGGGTGTCCTTGCCCCCCAAGGCAAGTGGGGCGCCCCCTCCCCCCTAGGGTTTCAACCCTAGGCGCATGGGGAGGTGGGCCCCTAGTGGTGCGCCAGCCCATTAGGGCTGGACACTTCCCCTTGCGGCCTGGGGGCCCCACCGAGATGGGTGGCCCCACCTGGTGGACCCCCGGGGCCCCTCCGGTGGTCCCGGGATGCTCCCGGTGACCCCCGGAGATCACCCGATGGCCGAAACTGGACTTCCTATATATCAATCTTTACCTCCGGACCATTCCGGAACTCCTCGTGACGTCCGGGATCTCATCCGGGACTCCGAACAACTTTCAGGTTTCCACGTGCATTTATCTCTACAACCCTAGCGTTACCGAACCTTAAGTGTGTAGACCCTACGGGTTCGGGAGACACGTAGACATGACCGAGACCACTCTCCGGTCAATAACCAACAGCGGGATCTGGATACCCATGTTGGTTCCCACGTGTTCCTCGATGATCTTCATCGGATGAACCACCGTGTCAAGGATTCACTCAATCCCGTATGTTATTCCCTTTGTCCATCGGTACGGTACTTGCCCGAGATTCGATCGTCGGTATTTTCAATCTCGTCATGGCAAGTCTCTTTACTCGATCCGTAATCCATCATCCCGTGACTAACTACTTAGTCACATTGAGCTCATTATGATGATGTCTTACCGAGTGCGCCCAGAGGTACCTCTCCGTCATACGGACTGACAACATCCCAGTCTCGGTTCGTACCAACTCAACAAACACTTTCGGAGATACCCGATGCGTACCTTTATAGCCACCCAGTTACGTTGTGACGTTTGGCACACCCAAAGTATTCCTACGGCATCCGGGAGTTGTACAACCTCATGGTCTAAGGAATAAATACTTGACACCGAAAAGCTTATGCATTACGAACTATACGATCTCGTGCTATGCTCAGAATTGGGTCTTGTCCATCACATCATTCTCCTAATGATGTGATCCCGTTATCACTGACATCCCATGTCCATGGTCAGGAAACCGTGACCATCTGTTGATCAACGAGCTGGTAACTAGAGGCCTACTAGGGACTCATTGTGATCTGTGTATTCACACATGTATCGCTGTTTCCGTACAATACAATTCAAGCATGAATAACAGATGATTATCATGGACAAGGAAATATAATAATAACACTTTTATTATTGCCTCTAGGGCATATTTCCAGCACTCCCTCCATGACTTCTCCTTCCATGTGTGAGTAATTCCCTGCTGTAGGCAAAGGGGATGGTAGGGATTGGATGAGTTAGATCATGTAATAGTTTATCAGATTGTTGGGGGCATGTTGCCTATCATCTACTATGGTGTTTATCATCTTTGCTTCAACTTGTTGCTCTTAATGCTTGTCACTTAGGGCCCGAGTGCCATGATTTCAGATCTGAACCATATGTGTTTGCATGAATATATTTGTGTTCTTGATCCTATCTATGAGTTGTTTGCACCTATTACGGTCCGGAACCGGCGATCCCAAAAGTGACAGCTTGGGACACCAAAGGGGATGGTCCATTGTTTGAGGATTACATGTATCCATTTAGTTTATTGCTTTGTTCCGGTGCTCTTTGACAGGAGCACCTTAATCTCCATAAGTTCCTTTTGGCCCCGTTCGTAGCGGGATGGTAGGACAAAAGATGTTGTGCAAGTTCTTATTGCAAGCACGTACAACTACCTGTGGGATACATGCCTAATGTTTGATACTTGCCTAGATGATCATTACTTTTCTGTGTGCCTTGCCCCAAGTTAGATTCATGATATATCTCATCCATGCAGCGCCCAACCATCCATCTCCCTAGCCCACAGTGTTTCAATCCTGCTGGTTATTAGTTGTTACTTTTCCTGTTTACTTTTGCTGTTTACTTTTACTGCCACCACCATCACTATCATATCACTGTTACCATTTATCTTTTGTTGCAAGTAAGTATATTTCAGGTGCGGTTGAATTGACAACTCAACTATCAAAGCTTATAAATACTCTTTGGCTCCCCGTGTGTCGAATCTATAAATTGGGTTATTTTTACCCGCGAAGACTATCTCGATCCCTTACGGTTGAGCGTTATCAAGTACCGTTTTCTGGTGCCGTTGCCCGGGAGCATAGCAATATTTACAAGTCTACTTGAAGTATCCTACCTGCTGCACTTCATCCGCTATGGGTAAGAAAGGAGACCCCAAGGTTCCGATCTTACTATCCACTACAAGAAGAGGTATTGTTCTGAACACTAGTGCTACACTTGATTCACCTTCTGTTATGAGTAAGTTTGCCTCACCACCACCACATGATGCTTCTACTGAATCTCTTACTATGTCCGATACTTTTGTTGATGCTTCTACTACTCGTGATGATATTAGTTCACTTGGTTATGCTCTTGAGAAACAGATCGCTGCTGCTGCAAAAAAATCTGGAATTGAAATTCCTGTTACTCGCTACACCATTGGTGGAACTTATGATTATCCTGATTTGAGTAAACTCAAGGAGAGACTTCTTGATGATGATTACATTATGCTTGATGATGATTTATGCAGGGAACTGACAGAGTTTGCCGGCTCTGACCCTGAAGCTATTAAGAAGCTGCTTGAAAAACACTCCTTGAAGATCAAGACTGTTCCTGATCCTGAATTTGCTACATCTCCTATATGCATCAATGATCCTGATTATGACTTCTCTGTTGATCTTTCACTTATACCTATGGTTGAAGCTGACCCCTTTTATGGCAGAGAAAATGATGATGCTATTGCACACCTGACCAAACTCACTGAGTTGGGTGGCTTGTTTACCATGGATGAGAAGATACGAAACTTTTATGTGACTAAGCTTCTTCCTTTCTCTTTGAAGGAAGGTACTAAAACATGGTATGATTCACTACCATGTGGTTCCATTAAGAGTCCTCAAGACTTAGCTCACTCTTTTGTTGATAAGTACTTTCCTGCTCATATGCAACATACTGCTTTACAAAGAATTTATAACTTTAAACAATTGCAGGATGAGCACCTCCCTAAAGCTTGGGGGAGGTACTGTAGTCTGATCTGGGCTAGACCAGGACATGGAGTCCCTAAGAATGAATTAATCGATATATTTTATGCTGGTCTCACTGATGAATCCAGGTCCTATTTGGATAGTTGTGCTGGTTGTGTTTTCAGGAAAAGAACACCGGACGATGCAAAGGATTTGATGGGCAGGATTGCCAAAAACCATGAAGATTGGTCCGTCCCTGAACCACCTCCACCACCAAAGAAGAGGGGCATGTTTGTTCTAAGCCCCGAAGATATGCGAGAAGCAAAGAAGTCTATTAAAGAGAAAGGTATTAAAACTAAAGACGTGAAGAATCTACCCCCTATTGAGAAGTTGTGTGAGCCTACGACTCACCCTCCTATGGTAGAGGTACACTCTCTTTTAGATTTCAACGCAAGTGACATCCCTCATGGTAAGCCTCCTGATCAATGTTTAGATGAGTTTGATAATTTTATTATGAAACAAAATATTTTTAATGAGAGGATACAAAGTCAATTGCATGATAATTCCCTTGCTATAAAAAGTTTGCTTGATGTTCTAGGTAGAACAGTTAATGATGTTAAATGTCTCGTGAAGCATTTTCATATGGTTCAAACTCAGCTTGAACAAATTTCTAATGTGCAAAAAGATTTGCTTGCTTACAATGCCAAACAAGATGATTTGCAGGCCTTCGGGATTAAGACCCGAGGAGGAACTAGCACTCAAGATCCTCTCTATCCAGAGGGGCATCCGAGGAGAATCGAGCAAGATTCTCAAATGCAGGAAGAAGAAATTGTTGGCTCTCCAAAGAAGAAGAAGAAGAAACACAAGGAGGCTGACAATTCCAATGATCCTATTACAAGTGAAGAGCCAGCTGTTGATCCCAACAGTGTATCTATCTCCGATGCTGAGACTGAAGACGGTGGCGAACCTGAAGGTAAGGATAATGAGAATGATCCGCCTGAAGTTCGAGAAGAAGAAGCACCTGACAAACGCAAAAAGTACACTAGAGAAGACTTCGTCGCAAGAAGACATGGGAAGGAAAGAGAACCATGGATACAGAAACCCATGCCCTTTCCAGGTAAGTCTCTCAAATCTAAAGAAGAAGAGCATTACAATAAGTTTCGTGAGTGGATGAAACCTCTTTTTCTTCAAATCCCTTTGACTGATGCTATTAAGTTACCTCCCTATTCAAAATATATGAAAGATATTGTTACTAATAAAAGAAAGATTCCTAATGAAGCAATATCTACTATGCTTGCTAACTACTCTTTCAGTGGCAACATTCCCGAGAAGCTTGGTGATCCAGGTATACCCACCATTCCTTGCTCCATAAAGAATAATTATGTCAAAACTACTTTATGTGATCTTGGAGCAGGAGTGAGTGTTATGCCTTCTCTTTTTACAAGAGGCTTTGTTTAGAGAAGCTAATCCCTACAGATATCTCTCTTCAGATGGCTGACAAGTCAACCGCCGTCCCGATAGGTATTTGTGAGGATGTTCCCGTAGAAGTTGCTAATTGTTTGATCCTTACTGATTTTGTTGTGCTTGACATGCCCGAGGATGGGAGCATGTCCATTATTCTTGGTAGACCTTTTCTTAACACCGCAGGTGCTATTATTGATTGCAATAAAGGAAAGGTTACCTTCAATGTGAATGATAAAGAACACACGGTGTATTTTCCAAAGAAGACCGACAAGAGGCATGGCCTCAACTCTATAGAAAATATCGAGACCGTGAAGATTGGAGAATGGGACTGTCCACTACATGTGCACCACGAATACAAAACTATTATGGTGGGGACAATGTCCATTAAAGTAAAGGTGCAATGATCACTTCGTAAGAGGTGAGACTTTTTGCTCTATATATCGCCTGTTTGTTAGTAAGACTTGATCAACCTTACTAGTGAGCATGTTTTATATAGGTAAAAAGTTGAGCCTGTTATGTTTTCATTTGTTTTAGCTTTTGTTCTCCTTGCTGTACCAAGTGTTTATGTTTTTGAAGCTTCACAATACTAATCACTGCTTTAAGTTTTCAGAAAGTTTTGCAGCTTTTTGAACTTCGAAAAAAATTCAACAGTGAAGTTTTCAGAAAAATTCCAGAAAAATAAAAATAAAAATTTCCATGCCGGGAGTGGCCCAGAGGCACCTGGGGCCGACCAAGGGGGGCCACCAGTGGCCCAGGCGGCCAGCTGGCGCAGCCTGCCCCCTGGTCGCGCCCATAGGGCGCCTGGGGCCCACAGGTCCCACCTCCAGGTGAGTCTTCTTCCTCTCTCTCTCTTTCTCTCCAAAAAACACGAGTTCTGCACTTGTTCTTGCGTTCTTGCTGCTATGAAAAGGCATAAGTTTGTTACCATGACTTCTGAGTTTGGTAACCTTGTTTATATCTTGCGTTTCGGAACTATCGCGGAACGCAAGATCCGTCTACTTGCACCTCTTTTGTTTGATTTTTCTCGCAGGAACGGGTGGTCCTTTGATGTTATCCAGTTCAATGAGTTCATGGTCCAACATCAGTTTCATAACCCCATGGAGGGGGTTGTGCCCGGCGAGGAGGAGCACGGTGAGTTACCACCTTTCCAGGGGGAGACCGTCACCCAGTTTGGTGAAGGGTCTTCCTCTGCTTGGAGTGCGGACCCTTCTTCGTGGGAGGATCCGAGGAGTTCGGTGTACGCGCCGGAATCCTTTTACGACCCTTGGACTCACCGGCACCACCCCGGAGCAGGAGGCTCCTGGGGGCTGTAGCTACTACCAACTTAGGCCAAAAGCCTAAGCTTGGGGGAGTACGTGCCCTTCTCACTTTTCCATTGTATTATCGGTTTTATTTTTTGTTCGCATTGATCTTTTCGAAGTTTTTGCCCGTTCTTCTTTATTTCTTTTTCTTTGCAAAAACAACAAAAAGATTTTCTCTTTCTTTTGCTTTCGTTCAACCTTTGAAATAACCCAAAAAGATTTCCTTTCTCTCTTTAGTTTGCTTTGTTTCCAGAGTTCAGCTCGAGTCCGTGATGGCATTTAATTATATTTCCTACGTTCGATCGTGGAAGTGACAAGGCAGTAATGACGAAGATCGACGGAAGGGAAGCAACAAGGAAAACCGGTATGAATTCTTCTTGTTTCTACTTTTGTACATATGCCTGTACTTATGATCTAGAGACCAGCTTGTAGCGACATAGTGCTATGCTTACAATGCTTTCCCAGTGGTTCATGCTTTCCTTGTGGTTAGTCTCAAATAGCTAGAGTATATAATGTGTTATTGAAATGATTTACATGCATTGCATTGTTCATAGTTTGGTATACTGAGGTGGTATTTCCCTTTGGAGAATTCTTGGATTGACTTGGCACATGTTTACACATGTTTAAGACTGAAAAGTCTGCTTTGCCTTGATGATCTTAGAGTTTCAGAATAGTTATATCACTTTCATCCCCGATTCAATGTTGCTTTGTCGCTCTGCATGCATGATTATGACCGTTATTGCTCTCTAGTTTGCCGCTTCCCAGTCTCTTGCTAGCCTTCGCTCGCACTAAGCGGAATTCTGCTTGTGCATCCAAATCCTTTCAAACCAGTTATTCCATATGAGTCCACCATACCTTCCTATGTGGTATTTACCGGCCATCCTAACAAAGACTTTCTTGGACCATCTCGAAATTATTCAAATTTACTCCTGTTTTGTGCCTCTGTTTTAGCTCATGAGGAAGTAGTAGTTAATTCATGATCTTTTTAAGTTGGACAAGATTTATCCCAGGATTGCATGTCTAATCTGCAAACCCCTAATATGAGAAGGAACTGGCATGAGTGCGCCCGGCTCATAAAAGATAATACAACAAACAAACCCTCCTTCACGCTTTGTTCATGAGAAATCAGAAAACTTTTGGCAGTGATAAACAAAGGAGATTAAGGGGATGTGATCGTCCCCGTGCGGGAGCCGTTCCTCGAAACTTGTCCAGCTTGAGAAGTGATTGGGTTGTCTACTAACATTCGTTGACGAAATATGCACCTCTCAAAATCATTTTTACCTCTGTTTTCAAAACCAAGAGCTCTGGTACATGTTTAGTCTTTGCTTCCAACCACGGGTTTTCAACCTCGCCATCAAATTCCACGGTTCGAGAGTCTCCACCTCCTTTCTTCAAAGCACCAACTAGGAGAGCATAATTGTCATTCTGAGTGTAATGTGCATTGTCCCAAAGTATTACATTGTCTTCTACATGCTTATGGTATTATTTATTCTGAAATTCTTAGTTCTAGTCTCCTTTAAAACTCTGGAGGAGTTTCTGCATTTATTTTTTGCTTCACTCATGGAGGCTAGCGAGATACCACTCTAGTATGTTCAAACTATGTGCAATGTAATCTTGTCTTGATTTTCAGTAGTATATTATTTACTTTTAGGTATTTGTGATTGGTCAACTGAAAGAAGGATTGCTCCGTGCATTGTCCTCATAGCATTGTTTCAATACTTGCTAGACTCTTTTCATAGTACATGCTTATATACATCTAATGAAGCAAAAGAGTTTGTCAAAGTTTTCTTTGTCGCGTCCAGTTCGTTGAACTGAATTGCTTGAGGACAAGCAATATGCTAAGCTTGGGGGAGTTGATACGTCTCAAACGTATCTACTTTTCCAAACACTTTTGCTATTGTTTTGACCTTATTCTTGCATGATTTGAACTAAACTAACCTGGACTGACGCTGTTTTCAGCAGAGCTGCCTGTATGGTTTTATTGTGTGCAGGAAAACGGATTTTTAGGTGTCTCAAAAAATTCCAAGAAAAATCACAGAAAATCCACGCACCCGAAGGGCCCTTGTGCCAGAAAAGGGGCCAGAGGGGAGCTAGGGGGGCCCCAGGCGCCCTGGTGGCGCGGCCCCACCCCTGGCCGCGCCGGGAGGCCGCCTGGGCGGGCCCTTCCCCCTCTGGTGCCCTACTTTGACCCGTATTTATCCCCGTGACGAGAAAACCCCAGAACAGAAGTCGTTTTCCCAGTTTCCGTCGCGGAGCCGCCGCCACCCTCTGTTCTTCCTCGGGAGGGCTATTCTGGAGCCTGATTTGGCCTCCGGAGAGGGGAGATCGTCGCCATCGTCATCATCATCACCACTCCATCCTCCCTCCATGACTTCTCCTTCCATGTGTGAGTAATTCCCTGCTGTAGGCAAAGGGGATGGTAGGGATTGGATGAGTTAGATCATGTAATAGTTTATCAGATTATTGGGGGCATGTTGCCTATCATCTACTATGGTGTTTATCATCTTTGCTTCAACTTGTTGCTCTTAATGCTTGTCACTTAGGGCCCGAGTGCCATGATTTCAGATCTGAACCATATGTGTTTGCATGAATATATTTGTGTTCTTGATCCTATCTATGAGTTGTTTGCACCTATTATGGTCCGGAACCGGCGATCCCAAAAGTGACAGCTTGGGACACCAAAGGGGATGGTCCATAGTTTGAGGATTACATGTATCCATTGAGTTTATTGCTTTGTTCCGGTGCTCTTTGACAGGAGCACCTTAATCTCCATAAGTTCCTTTTGGCCCTGTTCGTAGCGGGATGGTAGGACAAAAGATGTTGTGCAAGTTCTTATTGCAAGCACGTACAACTACCTGTGGGATACATGCCTAATGTTCGATACTTGCCTAGATGATCATTACTTTTCTGTGTGCCTTGCCCCAAGTTAGATTCATGATATATCTCATCCATGCAGCGCCCAACCATCCATCTCCCTAGCCTACAGTGTTTCAATCCTCCTGGTTATTAGTTGTTACTTTTGCTGTTTACTTTTGCTGTTTACTTTTACTACCACCACCATCACTATCATATCACCGTTACCGCTTATCTTTTGTTGCAAGTAATTATATTTCAGGTGCGGTTGAATTGACAACTCAACTGTCAAAGCTTATAAATACTCTTTGGCTCCCCGTGTGTCGAATCTATAAATTGGGTTATTCTTACCCGCGAAGACTATCTCAATCCCTTACGGTTGAGGGTTATCAGGTGACTCCACTGAACTTTGCAAAACTTGATAACCTTACTGCGGGTGACTCTGCTCGAAAATTCAAGAATCTTAGCAGGTTTCTCCTCGTAAGTCAGATCACTATCCAACTGAATTGCTTCCAGGGGTACAGTGTCTCTAAGCGGGATATCGGCCATCTCTGCGTGACACTTCTTAAGCTGCGAAACATGGAACACGTCGTGCACTCCTAACAATCCTTCAGGCAACTCCAACTTATAGGCAACCTCTCCCATGCGTTCCAAAACACGGTAAGGTCCCACAAATCTTGGGGCTAGCTTTCCCTTAACTCCAAAACGTTTAACTCCTCGCAGAGGCGATACTCCCAGGTACGCTCTGTCTCCGATTTTTGTAAGCTATCTCCTTGCGCTTCGAGTCTACGTAACTCTTCTGTCTGGACTGAGCTACCTTCAGTCTATCCCGAATCAGCTTAACCTTCTCTTCAGACTCTTTGATCAAGTCCGGTCCAAACAACTGTCAGTCTCCAACTTCATCCCACATTAGTGGTGTTCGGCATCTCCTTCCATACAATGCTTTGAACGGTGCCATCTTCAAACTGGCCTGGTAACTGTTGTTGTACGAGAACTCAGCGTAGGGCAAATTATCATCCCAACTAGATCCATAATCTAGCGCACAAGCTCTCAACATGTCCTCCAGAATCTGGTTGACTCTCTCGGTCTGTCCATCAGTCCGCGGATGAAAAGTTGTGCTGAATTCCAGCCTCGTTCCCAAAGTTTGGTGTAGCTGATGCCAAAACTTTGAGGTGAACTGTGTTCCGCTATCTGATATAATGGTCCTCGGAACTCCGTGCAGACATACGATCCTGGTCATGTATATCTTGGCCAACTTCACACTGGTATACGTGGTCTTCACGGGGATAAATTGGGCTACTTTGGTCAAACGATCCACTACTACCCAGATTGAATCATATCCCGATTTGGTCCTGGGCAATCCGGTGATAAAGTCCATGCCAAGCTTCTCCCACTTCCATTCAGGTATTGGCATAGGCTGTAGCAATCCTGCTGGCTTCTGATGCTCCACCTTTACTCTCTGGCATACATCACATACGGCTACATACTCGGCAATATCCTTCTTCATTCCCGTCCACCAAAAACGTTCCTTCAAATCCAAATACATCTTGGTGTTTCCGGGGTGTATCGAGTATGGCGAATCATGTGCTTCCTGCAGTATCAACTTCCTGATCTCCGGCTCATTGGGCACATAGATTCGATCCTCAAACCACAAGGTGTCGTGCTCATCCTCATGAAATCCTTTGGCTTTTCCTTCACTCATCCTCTCCTTTATCTCGGCAATCTCTTTGTCATCCTTCTGGGCTTCGCTTATCTTTCCCAGCAATGTTGACTGAACCTCCAATGTTGCGACAAAACCTCTAGGAACTATCTCCAAACGAAGCTCCCTGAGATCTTCTGCTAACTCCTGTGGCAATCCCCCTTTTACTAAGGTGTTCGCATAACTCTTTAGGCTCAAAGAGTCTGCAACAACATTGGCTTTTCTGGGGTGAAAGTGTAGCTTCATATCGTAATCCTTTATAAGCTCCAACCATCTCCTCTGTCTGAGGTTCAGCTCCTTCTGAGTGAAAATGTACTTCAAACTCTTGTGGTCCGTGTACACATCACAACGATTTCCAATCAGAAAGTGTCTCTAGGTTTTCAGTGCGTGTACTACAGCTTCTAACTCCAGATCGTGCGTCGCATAATTCAACTCGTGCGGCCGCAGTTGACGAGATGCATAAGAAACAACTTTTCCTTCCTGCATAAGTACTCCTCTAAGTCATAAGCGTGAGGCATCACAGTATACTTGGAAATCCTTGCGTATATCTGGCAATATCAGCGCTGGGGCTGTCGTCAACCATTTCTTCAACTCCTGGAAACTTTCTTCGCACTCCTCAATCCAATCGAACTTTGTCTCCTTCTTCAACAATGTCGTCATTGGCTTAGCAATCTTGGAGAAATTTTTTATGAATCTCCAGTAGTATCCCGCGAGTCCAAGAAAACTACGAATCTCTCCAACTGAAGTGGGTGCCAACCATTCAGTGTCTGCCTGCACTTTGACGGGGTCCACTGCTATACCTTCTCCCGATATAACATGCCCTAGGAATCCAACTTCCTTCAACCAAAACTCGCATTTGCTAAACTTGGCATACAACTGATGTTCTCTGAGCTTCTCCAATACCAAATGCAAATGTTGTGCATGTTCCTCTTTGTTCTTCGAGTACACTAAAATATCATCAATGAATACCATGACGAACGTATCCAAGAACTCCATGAACACCTTGTTCATCATACTCATGAAATAGGCGGGGGCATTAGTCAATCCAAATGACATAACCGTATACTCATACAGCCCGTACCTTGTGGTGAAGGCTGTCTTAGGTATATCCTTCTCTCGGATCTTCAACTGGTGGTATCCAGATCATAGATCGATCTTGGAGAATACTTTCTCTCCCTGGAATTGGTCGAACAAATCATTGATCATCGACAGTGGGTACTTATTCTTAATAGTCACTTCATTCAGTGCACGATAATCAACGACGATTCTTAACGATCCATCATTCTTCTCGACCAATAGCACTAGGGCTCCCCAAGGTGATGAACTTCGGCGAATAAATCCTTTCTCCAATAACTCCTTACTCTGCTTCTTGATCTCCTCCAGATCATTCGCTGGCATCTGATACGGTCTCTTAGACATTGGTCCGGTGCCAGGCAAGAGCTTAATCAAAAACTCAATATCCCTATCTGGTGGCATGCCTGGTAACTCCTCTGGAAACACATCTGGATATTCCTTTACTACCGACACTTCCTCCTGAACAACTCCCGTGAGGAAATGTACTTGTGTCCTTATAGGCGAATGCCTAGATACATACTTAATCCCTTTTCCCTCCGGGGCGGTGAGCAAAATAGACTTGCTGGCACAATTGATGTTACCTCCGTACTTCGATAGCCAATCCATACCTAATATCACATCCAATCCTTGTGACTCCAAAACTATTAGGTCTGAGGGGAAAACGTGGCGTCCAATGGTCAATGGCATCTGAAAACATCCTTGGTTTGCCATGTATTCCGCTTCGGTGAAATTACTATCATGGGGCCATGAGGACTCTAGTGGACAACTTATGTGTATTTACAAATCCCCTTGAAATGTATGAATGCGATGCACCCGTATCGAAAAGAACTACTGCGGTATATGACTTAACTAAAAACTTACCGATTACCGCATCTGGTTGCTCTTCAACCTCCTCCACGGTCACGTGGTTTACTTGTCCTTTGTTGAACGGGTTGGGCTTCTTCCCGGCGCTTCCATTGCCGTTCCCATTCTTAGCTTCAGTGCAGTACGTGGCATAGTGTCCATTTGTAATGCCCCGGATGTAATACTTTCCCTTTTGGGCAATATATGTATCTTTGGCTCCATCATTTCCATTCCGGGTTCTTCGTGTTTCGGGTTTTCGTCTTTTTGTCGTGTGCGTGTGTTCATTCATCCATATCATGTTGTCATGTGCATTGCATTGCATTTCTGTTGTCGTTTGCATCCGGTCCGACTCGTTCCTTTCCGTTGTCCGTTTCGAGTTCCGGAGCTCTCTCACGTGTCCGCGGCATCCCCGAGACCTACTTTGGTGTTTGGCCATGTAACGTTTCCGGTTCGGCGTGAGACTTGTCGTGTGTTGTTGTTTTGGTGTGTGTAACCCGCCTGTCAAATCTCGTCGCGTTTGGAGTTCGTTTTCTACTCCAACAGTTAATCTCGTGGGCTGAAAGTACCCCCTCTTTGAGGCCCAAGACACCCCTCCAACAGCCCACCAAACCAACCCAAACCTCTCCCTTCATCCAGGCCATCTAATTGTGATCATGTGGCTGAAAACCTCACCTCATTTGGACAACCCTAGCTCCTTGTGCCTATACAAACGTCCATCTGCCCCAATTTTCGCGTCTGGAACCCTAATGCTTCCACAGTTCACCGTCGGTGCTTCCACCGTTGATCCGCGGTGCTTCCACCGTTGAAAATCGGTGCTTCCAACATCCCAGGAAATTGTGCTTCCGAAGTTCTTCTCCGTGCTTCCGTAGTGCCGGAGCTGCGCTTCCGTTCGACATACGGGCCTGAGCCGAGCCTTCTTCAACCTCCCGCGCCGCCCTCTCCAGCTCGCCGCCCGCGCCGCCGGAGGAGCCCGCGCCGCCGCCGGCCAGCCTCCCGTCGGCTACCTCCGCCGCCAGGCCGCGGGAGCCGCCGCCCCAAGGCCCTAGCCGGAGCTCCCTCCGCCGCCGCCTCCTCGTCTCCGCCGCCCGCCGTCGGTCACCGGCCAGGCGCCGCCGGCCGGCGCCGCCACCCCACCGGCCGGGCCGCAGCGCTGCCCCAACGCCCCCTTCGCCTCCGGCCGCCGTGGCCATCGAGGGTCGCCGCCGCTCGGGAAGGCTCCCGATCCGATCGAATCTGGGGGCTGGAGGCCTAACGGGCCGAAGCCCGTGCCCCGCGGGCCCGTTAACCGATCCGCCGCCGTTGACCGGCCCGGTGGAACCGCGAGCCCGTTTGACTCCGCCGCGCCATTGACCAGATCCAGCCCGTGTTGACCGAGGAGGTTTTTTTTAAGTCCCTAATAGTTTAGTTGTCGGATGCTGTTTTAGAATGTGGATAACTTTTTGTGTGTATGTCCGTTTTGATCAAATGATATGTCAAAATGATCGTGGAGACATGCACTACGTTTTGTTCCATTGTGTCATGCATGTTTGAGGTCATCTAGATGTCTTAATCTTCATGAGAAGAGTGCTACTTGTTATAAACTGCTGTTAGTAGTTGTTTTCATGCCATCTTTGCAATGTGATAACTTGGTGCATGTTTATCCAAATGATGCAAACGATAAGTCCACAAGTTCGTCTTGAGATGCTCTACATGTTGATTGCTTTATCTTGCATGATAGATTTCATCTTGCCATGCTTATCTCCTTTGCAAAGTGCTATGTGGTTGTTATGTCGTTAAACTTGTTACGAGATGCCTCGTAGAGGAACTCGTTGCTATCGTTGTGTTTGTCCCCTTGATGCATGCTTATATGTTTCGGTTTCACCATCATGTGTACTTTGTTGTGGTGCTTACCACTTGCCATGTTTAGCTTGGAGGTGACTTAAACTTGCTCACAAAGATGCCATGATGTTACTACTGTTTTAACACTTAGTGAAATTTCACCAAGTCTGGAATCTGTAATTTCCAGATGCCATGTTTACTTGTTGTTCTAGGCAAATCCATGCTAGTTTTGGGGTGACTCTTGATGATTCATTGTTGTATAAGTTGTTGGCTATCCATTCATGCTCTCACATGCTTATTTGAGTGGCTGTAGCATATTTAACTTTTGCTCCCAAGTTGCAACAAATTACTGCTGTCAGGTTTTTGTTGTCAAGTTCAAAATGTCATAGCTTGTTGCTATTGATCCATGCTTCCTTTGGAGATGCTCCAATGGAATTGTTTGCTGTAGGAGATGTCTAGTTTATGTCCATGCTCCTTGCCATGATGTTTGAGTGCTGTAGACTAGTTATCTCTTGCCCCGAAGTTGCTATGTGGCTGTTAATTTCAGCTTGTGCTTGTTTATTGTTTCGGGTGTAACTTTTAGCCCGTTGCTCCGTTTTGAGCAAGTCCTATATGTAACTTGTGTGTTTTTGCATGTACATTCATAATATCCTATTGTTATCATGTTTTGAAGCATTTTGCTTGATGCATATTGTTGTGTTGTAACACTGTGCTTCCTAAGTAGACTTTCTGTGCTTCCATAGTGCATCTGTTTTGCTTCCATAGTGCATCAGTCATGCATCCAGTAATTTTTCTGCGCATTGCATCTCGTTTGATTTCGTGCCTTGTGTGTTTGTGTTGAGTAGAGCCGGAAGCTGAGACCGAGTACGAGTACGAGCACGAGGTTACTACCGAGGTTGAGAACAAGGACCCCTCTTACGATCCCATCGACAACTCTTCAGGCAAGATGACTGAACCCCGATAACATTACTATCTTTGCCTATTGCTAGAAGTCTCGTTCTATAGTTTTGCCTCGATGCCCATGTTTTTCCTGTCAGCCTCCTATTGTAACCATGAACCTGTCTAACCACCCTACCTATGCAAACCTTTGATTGGCTATACGTAGGCTTCGCTCAGACCCTCTTATAGCATTGTTAGTTGCAGGTGAAGATTGAAGATTCTTGCTTCTTGTTGAAGCTTGTTGGGATATCACACTATATTAATTATTAAATTAAATCACCTATATATTGGTAATGGGTGGAAGGCTAAGCCTTTTGCTTGGTGATTTGTTCCACTCATGCCGCCCTAGGAACCGTATAAACCGGTGTTATGTTCCTTGATTATGCGTTCCTCACACGGTTGGGGTTATGGGACCCCCTCGATAAACCGCTAAGTGCTAAGTCTTTTCCAGCAAGTCCCAACATTGGTACTATTTGCCTAATAACTAAAAACTTGCATAGGGAGTAATTAACCCTCTTCTTAATCAACAACCCCGGGCCAGTGCTCCACATGAGTGTTGGTCCGAAATGGGGAGCCTGCGGGGCCACCATGGGGAAACCCGAGGTCTGGTAAAAACCCGTAGCTTCACCCATCCGGTCGTGGCCTGAGACTAGATACGCGCGGCTATTGTTAGGGTGTCGGCACGCCGGGAGGATTTGCTGCATTAGCCTTACCTTAGTCGGAGTATCTTGAGCACGGGATTCCGAGAATACTCGGGTCTTCCCACCTTGGAGTTGCGACTCCGCGGATCGTGGGCTTGTCATGGGCCAAGTTGGAACACCCCTGCAGGGTTATGAAATTTCGAAAGTCGTGCCCGCGGTTATGTGGCAGATGGGAGCTTGTTAATATCCGGTTGTAGAAAACTTGACACCATGTTCCAATACACTACCAGCGTGTGTACCATGATGGTCATTTTCCGAAAGGGATTCGGGAAGTGAACACGGCGGGGTTATGTTTGACCTGCTTTAGTTAGGATCACTTCGTGATCATCTCTCGACCGAGGCACCTTCTCTTCTCGCTCTCTTTTACGTAAGCTAGGCTAGTGCTGCTGCAACCTCTTGTTCTTTCTTCAGCCTTGTTCCACACCCAAGGCTGGGATAGTCGTGTTACCCGGGAACGGGATTGCTGAGTCCTCTGTGGCTCACAGTTACTTCAACACACCAGATGCAGGTACGATGGTGAGCTACACAGGCGATGGCACTGAGCTAGACTGGGAGTACGACGAGGAGCGTAGCCGTTACTATGTGAACTATCCGGTTGATCAGTAGAGCTTCTACTAGGATTCGATATAGACCTGTGGTTTAATGTTATGTTTGGTATCATGTCATTTGGATCTTTACCCTTAGATGGGATGTGATGTTTATTTGAATGATGATTGGATATGTAATGAATTTGTGTGACGTGGCGAGTGTAAGCCAACTATCTTTTCAGTTTTCCATCCCTATTTTTACATGAGATGTGCAAAGGTACCAAACTTGTGATGATTCCAGAATGGGCTTATATCTTTAAGTCGTGCCTCGACACGTAGAAGATATAGTCCCATCCTGGGCATTACAAGTTGGTATTCAGAGCCTTCTCCAACCTAGAAGCCCCCACTGATTGATCGAATCGTTGACGGTCGAGTCTAGGCACACACTGAAAATGTTTTGAGTCCTATATTTTATATCGGAGAGTAGGATTTATTTTGCTCCTCATCTCTTTTCACTCTGGTGAGGACTCCTGACGACTACTCTTGCCTCTTCTACTTTCAAAAATTGCACCAAATTTTTTTAGGAATCTCGCGAGTATTGTTTGGATTGTTTCGATGTCTTTGTGACGAGAATATTGTTCTCGATGCGTCCTGACATTAGGGGTTGTGGCAGTGTCCCGGGGAGTTGAGCTTCGGGGTATTGTCGTCACAAGCATATCGCGGCAGTTCTAGAGTACTTAAGACGGCCGACATCGAAAACTCTCCTATACGGTTAGTGGCAAGATAACCCCGACATCACCCAGTACTGGGGAGGTAGTTCGGGAGTATTGCCATAGCTTTGTATAGTGGATGCTTTTCGAAGGTCCGAGGTAGACGGTTTCCGAGAACAACTGGTTATGTGTTGAAGGATGGATACAGCTGGATGTAGGATTAGAGTTGAGTGCGCGATGCTTCCCCTGTATCCCCAACACCTGATTGCATAACTGGAAACTTTCGGAAATTAATAGGTGGGTTTATCCAGTAGATCGTAGGCATTCTTCCAACGAATGCAGGTTACGGAGTTCGGGGTTCTACATTGAGTGAAGTGGTTTTATGGCCGATGTTCCGATCGGGAGTTGCATCTTAAAGGGTCCTTGGCTATGCTGATCCGGGGATTGCAAAACCCTTTCGTAACACGTTCCATAAGCTTTCAGCACAAAGATGTCGAACGAAGCTCCTATCTTGCGTTTGTTCCATCTGTACCTTGTTGTTTTTCTTATTTACCTTTTATCTCCCAGTGGCTTCTCGTGAAGATTGTTGCTATCATTAAACTGAGAATTTCATTTGTTCCTCTTGTTCGAATGATTCTTGTGAAGACTATGTTGCATTTCTATTCGTTGTTTCAGCTTATACCTTCTTTCAATCAATTGCTGATTGGTGGTCATCTCTTTCAGGATGGCTCCGAAAAGGGTTCCCAACGCTAACCCAGAGGGTGAAGAGGTTCCAGATCGTCCTCCTTCCCCTCCTCCTCCGTCTGAGGCCTGGAGAGCAATTATGCAGACTACGAACCAGAACACCCAGATGTTGATGCAGATGATGCAGCAAATGCAAGCAAATCAAGCAAATCAGGGTGCTCCAGGGAACCAAGGCAATTTCTTCAACCAACAGCACCATGCTACGCTCAACCAGTTCTTGGCCAATCAACCAAAGGCTTTCAGTTATTGTGTCGACCATCTCGATGCGGAAGATTGGATTACCGATATCAAGAAGCATTTTGAGTGCAGCAACGTAAGGCCTGAGGACTATGTGAAATTTGCAGCCTTCCAACTCAAGGACCAAGCAGCTGACTGGTGGCAGCAGTACAAAGACTCCAGAGAAGGGCGTGTGATCTCTTGGGATGATTTCTGCAAGGACTTTCGCTCTCACCACATTCCAACAAGTGTCATCGAGGGTATGCGTGAGCAATTCCGCAACCTGAAGCAAGGCTCTATGACTGTCTACCAGTATAATGTCAAATTCCAAAACCTTGCCCGCTATGCAAAGCAAGACATACCAGATGCCAAGAGCAAGATCTATCAGTTCCGTGGAGGTCTCAAGGATGAACTTCAACTTGCTCTCACCTTGTTCGAGCCTGACGAGTTTGTCAAATTCTATAACATTGTGCTTAAGCAAGAGGCAGCCCAGCTCAAGATGGAGGCTTCCAAAAAGAGGATTCGAGATGCCGTTCACTCCTCCTCATCTTCTCAAGTGGTCGCGAAGCAACACAAATTTTGGCTTCCTCCTCCTCCAGTGATCCGAGCTCCCTACAACAGCAACAAGAACTCTGGTGGATGTGGTTTCTCCCACCCACCCAACCCGAGCAACCAGTCGAAGAATCAGTTTCAGTCTCAAGGTTCCAAGTCAAGTGGTTCTCATTACCGTCCTCTCTCAGAAGTGGTCTGCAACAAGTGCACTCAGAAAGGTCACTATGCTAACAAGTGCCCCAACCCAAGGCGCCTTCCGCCTCCTCCACCTGTCAGTACAGCTATTGTCAAGCATAATCCCAAGCAAGCAAGGGTGAATCTGATGAATGCAGCGCCAGCGGAGAATTCTTCTGATGTGATTTTGGGTAACCTTTCAGTGAACTCTTTTCCTTCTAAAGTGTTGTTTGATTCATGTTCTTTCATGTCTCAACCTTTCGCATCCAAGCATAATGTTGACGTCCAAAGTCTGCCTCAGAAGTTGCAAGTCATTTCTCCGGGGAGACGTATGACTTCTAATATTTTTGCTCCGGATGTTTCTATTCGTATGGGTGATTATCGCTTTCTGGCTAAACTGGTGGTTCTCAGCAATTCCGACATTTACCTCATCCTCGGGATGGATTGGCTTTCTCAGCACGATGCTCACATTGATTGTGCAAATAAGGAAGTCAAGATTACTCATCCTGATGAAGATGTGATTATCTTCGCCTCCAGGGATAACACAATCAGGCTTTTCTCTCTCAATGACAAGGGCGAGATTAATGCCATCTCTCAAATTCCGGTGGTTAACGAATACGAAGACGTCTTTCCTGAAGAACTTCCAGGCATGCCTCCACACCGTCAAGTGGAATTCGTCATTGAACTCGAGCCTGGTACTGAGCCAGCATGCCGGCGTCCGTACAAGCTCTTTCCTAAAGAGTTGAAGGAGTTGAAGAAGCAGCTTGATGAACAGGAGCGTATGGGTCTGATCAGGCCTAGTACGTCTCCTTGGGGCTGTGGTGTCTTATTTGTCATGAAGAAGGATGGCACGGAGCGCCTTTGCGTTGATTACCGGCCATTGAACAAGAAGACAATAAAGAACAAGTATCCGCTCCCCAACATCAATGAATTGTTCGAGCAGCTCAAAGGAGCTAAAGTGTTCCCTAAGCTCGATCTCCGAATGGGTTATCACCAAATTCGCATTCGTGAAGAGGATATCCCCAAGACTGCCTTCAGAACGAGCTACGGCTCCTATGAGTATACAGTCATGTCTTTTGGTCTCGCCAATGCTCCACCTACCTTCTCGAGAATGATGCACTACATTTTCAACCCCTACACCGGCGAGTTTGTGCTTGTGTATCTGGATGATATTTTGGTATTTTCCAAAAATGAAGAGGATCACGAAAAGCACCTCCGTCTGGTTCTCGACAGACTCCGTGAACGTAAGTTCTATGCCAAGTTCTCCAAGTGCGAATTCTGGCTCGATAAGGTCTTGTACCTGGGCCATATCATCTCCGCTGACGGTATTGCGGTAAACCCCGAGAAAGTTGAAGCAATTGTCAACTGGGAACCTCCTTAGAACGTCAAGCAACTCCGAAGCTTTCTTGGTCTTGCCAACTATTGCAGAAGGTTTGTTGAGAACTTCTCCAAGATTGCCAAGCCTCTTTCCAACTTGCTGCAGAAGAATGCCAAGTACTACTGGTCTCCAGATTGTGAAGTGGCATTCAAAACTCTCAAAGAAAAGCTCGTCTCTGCTCCAGTTCTCACTCCTCCAGATGAGTCCAAGCCCTACGAAGTATTCTATGATGCTTCTCTTCAAGGACTTGGTGGTGTGCTTATGCAGGACAAGAGAATTGTGGCATACACTTCTCGTCAACTGAAGCCAAGTGAGAAGAACTACCCCACACATGATCTTGAACTAGCAGCTGTGGTACATGCTTTGATTACGTGGAGACACCTTCTGTTGGACAGAAAAGTCGACATCTTCACCGATCACAAGAGCTTGAAGTACATCTTCACACAGCCGAATCTGAACCTCCGCCAGACTCGTTGGGTCGAGATGATCCAAGAGTATGATCCCAGCATCGAATACACTCCTGGCAAGGCGAATGTGATTGCAGATGCTTTGAGCAGAAAGGCATATTGCAACAGCCTCCTTATCAAGCCGTTCCAGCCTGAGCTTTGTGAAGTATTCAGGACGCTCAACCTTCAAGTTGTTCCGCAAGGGTTTCTTGCAAATCTTCAAGTTTCTCCTACCTTAGAAGATCAGATCCGTGAGGCCCAACTCAGTGATGCTATGGTGCAGAAAGTGAAACATGGTATTGCAAAGGGTACTCCCAAATACAAGTGCTATCGCGTTGATGAGAGAGATACCTTGTTCTTTGAGGACAGACTCGTGGTTCCCAAAGGTGATCTCAGGAAGCTCATAATGGACGAAGCACATGATTCCCTCCTTTCCATTCATCCTGGTAGTTCCAAGATGTACCAAGACCTCAAGCAATCTTACTGGTGGACACGCATGAAAAGGTAGATTGCCCAATTCGTGAATGAATGTGATGTCTGCAGAAGAGTGAAGGCACAACATCAACGTCCAGCCGGTCTTCTCCAACCTCTTCCTATTCCCGAGTGGAAATTCGACCACATTGAAATGGATTTCATCACTGGTTTTCCTAAGTCCAAGAGAGGGAATGATTCTATCTTTGTGGTGATTGACAAGCTTACCAAAGTCGCTCACTTCCTTCCAGTCAAAGAATCCATCAATGCAGCTCAATTGGCAGAGTTGTACACTTCCAGAATTGTGTCCTTACATGCCATCCCTCAAGTTATCTCCTCAGACCGTGGAAGTTTGTTCACTTCTAAGTTCTGGGACTCCTTTAGTCTGCCATGGGCACTAAGATCAGGTTCAACACTGCTTTTCACCCTCAGACTAGTGGTCAAGTCGAGAGAGTGAATCAGATTCTAGAAGACATGCTCAGAGCCTGTGTCATATCTTTTGGCTTGAAATGGGAAGATTGCCTTCCATTTGCTGAGTTCTCTTACAACAACAGCTTTCAAGCAAGTGCCGGCAAAGCTCCGTTTGAAATCCTCTATGGCAGAAAGTGCCGTACCCCTCTCAATTGGTCCGAGACAGGCGAACATCAACTTCTTGGCAATGACTTGATCTCAGAAGCCGAAGAAATGTGCAAAGTCATACGTGAGAATCTCAAGGCCGCTCAGTCGTGTCAGAAGAGCTACTATGACGGCAAGCATCGTGATTTGGCCTTCAACATTGGGGATCATGTCTATCTCCGTATTTCTCTGATGAAAGGCATCCAAAGATTCGGTATCAAAGGAAAGCTTGCTCCTAGATACGTCGGGCCTTTCAAGATCCTTGGCAAAAGAGGCGATCTAGCCTATCAACTTGAGCTCCCTTCCAACTTCACCAATGTTCATGATGTGTTTCATGTGTCTCAACTCCGCAAGTGCTTCAAGACTCCTGAACGCACGATTCCGTTTGAAGAGATTGATCTTCAACAAGATTTGTCTTACCGAGAGCACCCAGTTGCTATTCTCGAAGAAACCGAGCGCAAGACCCGCAACAAGTCCATCAAATTCTTGAAAGTCAAGTGGTCACACCATACCGACCGAGATGCTACGTGGGAACGAGAAGATCAACTTCGTTCCGAGTACCCTTCCTTTTTCCAGTCCTAGATCTCGGGACGAGATCTTTCTGTAGTAGAGGAGAGTTTGTAATGCCCCGGATGTAATACTTTCCCTTTTGGGCAATATATGTATCTTTGGCTCCATCATTTCCATCCCGGGTTCTTCGTCTTTCGAGTTTTCGTCTTTTTGTCTTGTGCGTGTGTTCATTCATCCATATCATGTTGTCATGTGCATTGCATTGCATTTGTGTTGTCGTTTGCATCCGGTCCCACTCGTTCCTTTCCGTTGTCCGTTTCGAGTTCCGGAGCTCTCTCACGTGTCCGCGGCATCCCCGAGACCTACTTTGGTTTTTGGCTGTGTAACGTTTCCGGTTCGGCGTGAGACTTGTCGTGTGTTGTTGTTTTGGTGTGTGTAACCCGCCTGTCAAATCTCGTCGCGTTTGGAGTTCGTTTGCTACTCCAACAGTTATTCTCGTGGGCTGAAAGTACCCCCTCTTTGAGGCCCAAGACACCCCTCCAACAGCCCGCCAAACCAACCCAAACCCCTCCCTTCATCTAGGCCATCTAATTGTGATCATGTGGCTGAAAACCTCACCTCATTTGGACAACCCTAGCTCCTTGTGCCTAAATAAACGTCCATCTCCCCCAATTTTCGCGTCCTAAACCCTAATGCTTCCACAGTTCATCGCCGGTGCTTCCACCGTTGATCCGCGGTGCTTCGACCGTTGAAAATCCGTGCTTCCGACGTCCCAGGAAATCGTGCTTCCGAAGTTCTTCTTCGTGCTTCTGTAGTGCCAGAGCTGCGCTTCCGTCCGACGTACGGGCCCGAGCTGAGCCTTCTTCAACCTCCCGCGCCGCCCTCTCCATCTCGCCGCCCGCGCCGCCGGAGGAGCCCGCGCCGCCGCCGGCCAGCCTCCCGCCGGCTACCTCCACCGCCAGGCCGCGGGAGCCGCCGCCCCGAGGCCCTAGCCGGAGCTCCCTCCGCCGCTGCCTCCTCGTCTCCGCCGCCCGCCGCCTGTCGCCGGCCAGGCGCCGCCGGCCCCACCTCGTCCTCCCGCCGGCCAGCGCCGCCACCCCACCGGCCGGGCCGCCGCGCCGCCTGATAACCCTCAACCGTAAGGGATCGAGATAGTCTTCGCGGGTAAGAATAACCCAATTTATTGATTCGACACACGGGGAGCCAAAGAGTATTTATAAGCTTTGACAGTTGAGTTGTCAATTCAACCGCACCTGAAATATACTTACTTGCAACAAAAGATAAATGGCAACAGTGATATGATAGTGATGATAGTGATAGTAAAAGTAAACAGCAAAAGTAAATAGCAAAAGTAAATAGCAAAAGTAGCAACTAGTAACCAGCAGGATTTAAAACACTGTAGGCTAGGGAGACGGATGGTTGGGCGCTGCATGGATGAGATATATCATGGTTCCAACTTGGGGCAAGGCACACGGAAAAGTAATGATCATCTAGGCAAATATCAAACATTAGGCACGTATCCCTAGGTAGTTGTACGTGCTTGCAATAAGAACTTGCACAACATCTTTTGTCCTACCATCCCGCTACGAACGGGGCCAAAAGGAACTTATGGAGATTAAGGTGCTCCTGTCAAAGAGCACCGGAACAAAGCAATAAACTCAATGGATACATGTAATCCTCAAACTACGGACCATCCCCTTTGGTGTCCCAAGCTGTCACTTTTGGGATCGCCGGGTCCGAACCGTAATAGGTGAATACAACTCATAGATAGGATCAAGAACACAAATATATTCATGCAAACACATATGGTTCAGATCTGAAATCATGGCACTCGGGCCCTAAGTGACAAGCATTAAGAATAACAAGTTGAAGCAAAGATGATAAACACCATAGTAGATGATAGGCAACATGCCCCCAACGATCTAATAAACTATTACATGATCTAACTAATCCAATCCCTACCATCCCCTTCGCCTACAGCAGGGGATTACTCACACATGGAAGGAGAAGTCATAGAGGGAGGATGGAGTGGTGATGATGATGACGATGGCGACGATCTCCCCTCTCCGGAGGCCAAATCAGCCTCCAGATTAGCCCTCCTGAAGAAGAACAGAGGGTGGCGGCGGCTCCGCGACGAAAACTGGGAAAAGAACTTCTGATCTGGGATTTCTCCATCACGAGCTAAATTACGGGTCAAAGTAGGGCACCAGGGGAGGTGGGGCCCACCCAGGCGGCCTCCCGGCGCGGCCAGGGGGTGGGCCGCGCCACCAGGGCGCCTGGAGCCCCCCTGGCGCCCCTCTGGTCCCTCTTCTGGCACCAGGTTCCTTCAGGTGCGTGGATTTTCTGTGATTTTTTGTGGAATTTTCTGAGATACCTAAAAATCCGTTTTCCTGCACACAATAAAACAATACAGACAGCTTTGCTGAAAACAGCGTCAGTCCGGGTTAGTTTAGTTCAAATCATGCAAGAATGAGGTTAAAACAATATCAAAAGTGTTTGGAAAAGTAGATACGTTTGAGACGTATCAACTCCCCCAAGCTTAGCATATTGCTTGTCCTCAAGCAATTCAGTTCAACGAACTGGACGCGACAAAGAAAACTTTGACAAACTCTTTTGTTTCATTAGATGTATACAAGCATGTACTACGAAAAGAGTCTAGCAAGTATTGAAACAATGCTATGAGGACAATGCACGGAGCAATCCTTCTTTCAACTGACCAATCACAAATACCTAAAATTAAATAATATATTACTGAAAATCAAGACAAGATTACATTGCACATAGCTTGAGCATATTAGGGTGGTATCTCGCTAGCCTCCATGAGTGAAGCAAAACATAAATGCAGAAACTCCTCCAGAGTTTTAAAGGAGACTAGAACTAAGAATTTCAGAATGAATAATATCACAAGCATGCAGAAGACAATGTAATACTTTGGGACAATGCACATTACACTCAGAATGACAATCATGCTCTTAATAGTTGGTGCTTTAAAAGAAGGTGGAGACTCTCGAACCGTGGCTTTTGTTGGCAAGGTTGAAACCCCGTGGTCGGAAACAAAGACAAAGCATGTACCAGAGCTCTTGGTTTTAAAAACAGAAGAAAGAATGTTTTTGAGAGGTGCATATTTCGTCAACGAATGCTAGCAGATAACTCAATCACTTCTTGAGCTGGACAAGTTTCGAGGAACGGCTCCCGCATGAGGACGATCACATCCTCTTAATATCCTTTCTTTATCACTGCCAAAGTTTTCTGATTTCTCATGAACAAAGCGTGAAGGAGGGTTTGTTTGTTGTGTTATCTTTTATGAGCCGGGCGCACTCTATGCCAGTTCCTTCTCGTATTAGGGGTTTGCACATTAGACATGCAATCCCGGGGTGAAACTTGTCCAACTTAAAAAGATCAGGAATTAACTACTACTTCCTCATGAGCTAAAACAGAGGCACAAAAAGAGAAATGCTTTTGATTAATTTCGAGATGGTACACGAAAGTCTTCGTTAGGAATGGCAGGTAAATACCATGTATAGGAAGGTATGGTGGACTCATATGGCATAACAGGTTTTAAGGATTTTGGATGCACAAGCAGTCAGTCCGCTTAGTACAGGTGGAGGTTAGCAAAAGACTGGGAAGCGACCAACTAGAGAGCAATAACGGCCATAATCATGCAAAGCGACAAAGCAATATTGAATCGGGCATGAAAGTGATATAACTATTCTGAAACTCAAAGATCATCAAGGCAGAGCAGACTTTTTAGTCTTAAACATGTGTAAACATGTGCCAAGTCAATCCAAAAATTCTCCAAAGGGAAATACCACCTTAGTATACCAGACTATGAACAGTGCAATGCATGTAAATCATTTCAATAACACATTATATACTCTAGCTATTCGAGACTAGCCACAAGGAAAGCATGAACCACTGGAAGAGCATTGTAAACATAGCACTATGTCGCTACAAGCTGGTCTCTAGATCATAAGTACAGGCATATGTACAAAAGTAGAAACAAGAAGAGTTCATACCGGTCTTCCTTGTTGCTTCCCTTCAGTCGATCTTCGTCATTACTGCCTCGTCACTTGCACGATCGAACGTAGGAAATATAATTAAATGCCATCACGGACTCGAGCTGAACTCTGAAAACAAAGCAAACTAAAGAGAGAAAGGAAATCTTTTTGGATTATTTCAAAGGTTGAACGAAAGCAAAAGAAAGAGAATATCTTTTTGTTGTTTTTGCAAAGAAAGAAATAAAGAAGAACGGGCAAAAACTTCGAAAAGGTCAAAGCGAATAAAACGGATAATACAATGGAAAAGTGAGAGGGGCATGTACTCCCCCAAGCTTAGGCTTTTGGCCTAAGTTGGTAGCAGCTACTGCCCCCAGGAGCCTCCTGCTTCAGGGGAACAGTGGTGAGTCCAAGGATCGTAGAAGGATGCTGGCGCGTACACCGAACTCCTCGGAGTCTCCCACGAGGAAGGGTCCGTACGCCAAGCAGAGGAAGACCCTTCACCAAACTCGGTGGCGGTTTCTTCCTGAAAAGGTGGTAACTCACCGTGCTGCTCCTTGTCAGGCACAACCCCCTCCATGGGGTTATGAAACTGATGCTGGGCCATGAACTCATCAAACTGGATAACATCAAAGGACCATCCGTTCCTGCGATAAAAATCAAACAAAAGAGGTGCAGGTAGACGGATCTCGCGTTCCGCAGTAGTTCCGAAACGCAAGATATAAACAAGATTATCAAGCTCAGAAGTCATGGTAACAAACTTATGCCTTTTCATAGCAGCAAGATCAAAGCTTAAATAAGTAAAAGGATTATCATCAGGGTGTGGGGTGCCTCCAAGATGTTCTAAGATAAGTGTGGCATAAACGCCACCATATAAGTCTCCCTTGTTACCGTTCATAGCAAGGCGTCGAGCAATTAAGGCACCCAGATTATAATCAGACCTCCCTGAGAGGGCGGCTGCCAGGATAGCAATATCCGGCGCAGAAGTGTTGCTCGTGTTGTCACGAGCTAACACCCCTCTAGCAGCATAATATGCAAAATACCTGAGGTGAGGGAATAGGATGCTGGAGATCTTTGACCGATGAATATCCCGCGTACCCATGCTGCAGAGAGAGTTGAAGACGGTTTTCAGCTCGGAGGGCTGAGAGTTCATCCTAGCCGTCCTCCCAACGTTCGGCACACCTATTATTTCACAAAACTTTCCCAAGGTCATGGTGATAAGATCATTGTAAATTTTAAACTCAATAGCACTTGAATCAGGATTATATCTAAAACTGTTAATGAAACTGGAGGTGAGTTTTTGATACTGAGTAACACGGCATGTGACGAGCCGTGTCAGACCTGCATTAGCACAAAGATTATAAAACTCATCCTTGATTCCCGCAGCTTCAAGGAATTCATCACATGGAAACGTCATAGCACGTGCTGGACTTGTGTCTTCCAACAACTCCAGGGGCACATGATCTTCATTGTAGCTCATCCTAGCAGTCGAGGGTGAAGCTGTGGCTCTAGTAACTCGATCGGAGTGTGTGGGCCTCCTCTTCTCAAGCCACCCCTTTGCCCTTCCTAACAAACTCATTTCTGAAATTTTTGACAAATTACAAAAACAAGGATTAAAACAAGGTGGGTTAAGGAAAACTACTCAACTCACTTGCCCAAGGCATAAACTTGCATCAAAACTTGGAAAATAACTTTCTACACATGCATGCAAGCTCATCTATACATCACCAAGAACTACTAAATACTCACAAATGAAGCCACCAATCAGAAATCTAATTGGAGGGGTGGAGGAGTCACATACCAGGGAGTACTTGTTCAAAATCTCAGCTCAAATGATAGGTTGTAGAGAGAGATCGAAGAATCGTCTCCAAGAGCAGCAAGAACGCAAGAACAAGTGCAGAACTCGCGTTTTTGGAGAGAAAGAGAGAGGGAGGAAGAAGACTTACCTGGAGGGGGGCCTTGTGGGCCCCAAGCGCCCTGTGGGCGCGGCCAGGGGGCAGGCCGCGCCAGCTGGCCGCCTGGGCCACTGGTGGGTCCCCCTGGCTGGCCCCAGGCACCTCTGGGTCACTCACGGCATGGAAATTTTTATTTTTATTTTTCTGGAATTTTTCTGAAAACTTCACTGTTGAAATTTTTTCGAAGTTCAAAAAGCTGCAAGACTTTCTGAAAACTTAAAGCAGTGATTAGTATTGTGAAGCTTCAAAACATAAACACTTGGTACAACAAAGAGAACAAAAACTAAAACAAATGAAAACATAACAAGCTCAACTTTTTATCTATATAAAACATGTTCACTAGTAAGGTTGATCAAGTCTTACCAACAAACAGGCGATATATAGAGCAAAAAGTCTCACCTCTTACGAAGTAATCACTGAACCTTTACTTTGATGGACATTGTCCCCACCATAATAGTTTTGTATTTGTGGTGCACATGTAGTGGACAGTCCCATTCTCCAATCTTCACGGTCTCGATATTTTCTATAGAGTTGAGGCCGTGCCTCCTGTCGGTCTTCTTTGGAAAATACACCGTGTGTTCTTTATCATTCACATTGAAGGTAACCTTCCCTTTATTGCAATCAATAATAGCACCTGCGGTGTTAAGAAAAGGTCTACCAAGAATAATGGACATGCTCCCATCCTCGGGCATGTCAAGCACAACAAAATTAGTAAGAATCAAACAATTAGCAACTTCTACGGGAACATCCTCACAAATACCTATCGGAACGGCGGTTGACTTGTCAGCCATCTGAAGAGAGATATCTGTAGGAATTAGTTTCTCTAAACAAAGCCTCTTGTAAAGAGAGAGATGCATAACACTCACTCCTGCTCCAAGATCACATAAAGCAGTTTTGACATAATTGTTCTTTATGGAGCAAGGAATGGTGGGTATACCTGGATCACCGAGCTTCTCAGGAATCTTGCCACTGAAAGAGTAGTTAGCAAGCATAGTAGATATTGCTTCATTAGGAACTTTTCTTTTATTAGTGACAATATCTTTCATATATTTTGAATAGGGAGGTAACTTAATAGCATCAGTCAAAGGGATCTGAAGAAAAAGAGGTTTAATCCACTCACAAAACTTATTGTAATGCTCTTCTTCTTTAGATTTGATGGACTTACCTGGAAAGGGCATGGGTTTCTGTACCCATGGTTCTCTTTCCTTCCCATGTTTTCTTGCGATGAAGTCTTCTTTAGTGTACCTCTTACGTTTGTCAGGTGCTTCTTCTTCTCGAACTTCAGGCGGATCATTCTTCTCATTATCCTTACCTTCAGGTTCGGCACCGTCTTCAGTCTCAGCATCGGAGATAGATACACTGTTGGGATCAACAGCTGGCTCTTCATCTGTAATAGGATCATTGGAATTGTCAGCCTCCTTATGTTTCTTCTTCTTCTTTTTTTGAGAGCCAACAATTTCTTCTTCCTGCATTTGAGAATGTTGATCGATTCTCCTCGGATGCCCCTCTGGATAGAGGGGATCTTGAGTGCTAGTTCCTCCTCGGGTCTTAATCCCGAAGGCCTGCAAATCATCTTGTTTGGCATTGTTAGCAAGCAAATCTTTTTGCACGTTAGAAATGTGTTCAAGCTGAGTTTGAACCATATGAAAATGCTTCACAAGACATTGAACATCATTAACTGTTCTACCTAAAACATCAAGCAAACTTTTGATAGCAAGGGAATTATCATGCAATTGACTTTGTATCCTCTCATTAAAATGATTTTGTTTCATAATAAAATTATCAAACTCATCTAAACATTGATCAGGAGGCTTACCATGAGGGATGTCACTTGCGTTGAAATCTAAAAGAGAGTGTACCTCTACCATAGGAGGGTGAGTGGTAGGCTCACACAACTTCTCAATAGGGGGTAGATTCTTCACGTCTTCAGCTTTAATACCCTTCTCTTTAATAGACTTCTTTGCTTCTCGCATATCTTCTGGGCTTAGAACAAACATGCCCCTCTTCTTTGGTGGTGGAGGTGGTTCAGGGACGGACCAATCTTCATGGTTTTTGGCAATCCTGCCCATCAAATCCTCTGCATCGTCCGGTGTTCTTTTCCTGAAAACACAACCAGCACAACTGTCCAAATAGGACCTGGATTCATCAGTTAGACCAGCATAAAATATATCGATTAATTCGTTCTTAGGGACTTCATGTCCTGGTCTAGCCCGAATCTGACCGCAGTACCTCTTCTTGTAGTGGATAGTAAGATCGGAACCTTAGGGTCTCCTTTCCTACCCATAGCGTATGAAGTGCAGAAGGTAGGATACTTCAAGTAGACTTGTAAATATTGTTATGCTCCCCGGCAACGGCGCCAGAAAACGGTACTTGATAACCCTCAACCGTAAGGGATCGAGATAGTCTTCGCGGGTAAGAATAACCCAATTTATTGATTCGACACACGGGGAGCCAAAGAGTATTTATAAGCTTTGACAGTTGAGTTGTCAATTCAACCGCACCTGAAATATACTTACTTGCAACAAAAGATAAATGGCAACAGTGATATGATAGTGATGATAGTGATAGTAAAAGTAAATAGCAAAAGTAAAGAGCAAAAGTAGCAACTAGTAACCAGCAGGATTTAAAACACTGTAGGCTAGGGAGACGGATGGTTGGGCGCTGCATGGATGAGATATATCATGATTCCAACTTGGGGCAAGGCACACAGAAAAGTAATGATCATCTAGGCAAATATCAAACATTAGGCATGTATCCCGTAGGTAGTTGTACGTGCTTGCAATAAGAACTTGCACAACATCTTTTGTCCTACCATCCCGCTACAAACGGGGCCAAAAGGAACTTATGGAGATTAAGGTGCTCCTGTCAAAGAGCACCGGAACAAAGCAATAAACTCAATGGATACATGTAATCCTCAAACTACGGACCATCCCCTTTGGTGTCCCAAGCTGTCACTTTTGGGATCGCCGGTTCCGAACCGTAATAGGTGCAAACAACTCATAGATAGGATCAAGAACACAAATATATACATGCAAACACATATGGTTCAGATCTGAAATCATGGCACTCAGGCCCTAAGTGACAAGCATTAAGAATAACAAGTTGAAGCAAAGATGATAAACACCATAGTAGATGATAGGCAACATGCCCCCAACGATCTGATAAACTATTACATGATCTAACTCATCCAATCCCTACCATCCCCTTCGCCTACAGCAGGGGATTACTCACACATGGAAGGAGAAGTCATGGAGGGAGGATGGAGTGGTGATGATGATGACGATGGCGACGATCTCCCCTCTCCGGAGGCCAAATCAGCCTCCAGATTAGCCCTCCCGAAGAAGAACAGAGGGTGGCGGCGGCTCCACGACGAAAACTGGGAAAAGAACTTCTGATCTGGGATTTCTCCATCACGAGCTAAAATATGGGTCAAATTAGGGCACCAGGGGAGGTGGGGCCCACCCAGATGGCCTCTCGACGCGGCCAGGGGGTGGGCCGCGCCACCAGGGCGCCTGGAGCCCCCCTGGCCCCCCTCTGGTCCCTCTTCTGGCACCATGTTCCTTCGGGTGCGTGGATTTTCTGTGATTTTTCGTGGAATTTTCTGAGATACCTAAAAATCCGTTTTCCTGCACACAATAAAACCATACAGGCAGCTCTGTTGAAAACAGCGTCAGTCCGGGTTAGTTTTGTTCAAATCATGCAAGAATGAGGTCAAAACAATATCAAAAGTGTTTGGAAAAGTAGATACGTTTGAGACGTATCACCGCCCCAATGCCCCTTCGCCTCCGGCCGCCGTGGCCATCGAGGGCCGCCGCCGCTCGGGAAGGCTCCCAATCCGATCGGATCTGGGGGCTGGAGGCCTAACGGGCCGAAGCCCGTGCCCCGCGGGCCCGTTAACCGATCCGCCGCCGTTGACCGGCCCGGTGGACCCGCGAGCCCGTTTGACTCCGCCGCGCCGTTGACCAGATCCAGCCCACGTTTACTGAGGAGGTTGTTTTTTTTCGAAGTCCCTAATAGTTTAGTTGTCGGATGCTGTTTTAGAATGTGGATAACTTTTTGTGTGTATGTCCGTTTTGAGCAAATGATATGTCAAAATGATCGTGGAGACATGCACTACGTTTTGTTCCATTGTGCCATGCATGTTTGAGGTCATCTAGATGTCTTAATCTTCATGAGAAAAGTGCTACTTGTTATAAACTGCTGTTAGTAGTTGTTTTCATGCCATCTTTGCAATGTGATAACTTGGTGCAAGTTTATCCAAATGATGCAAATGATATGTCCACATGTTCGTCTTGAGATGCTCTACATGTTGATTGCTTTAGCTTGCATGATAGATTTCATCTTGCCATGCTTATCTCCTTTGCAAAGTGCTATGTGGTTGTTATGTCGTTAAACTTGTTACGAGATGCCTCGTAGAGGAACTCGTTGCTATCGTTGTGTTTGTCCCCTTGATGCATGCTTATATGTTTCGGTTTCACCATCATGTGTACTTTGTTGTGGTGCTTACCACTTGCCATGTTTAGCTTGGAGGTGACTTAAACTTGCTCACAAAGATGCCATGATGTTACTACTGTTTTAACACTTAGTGAAATTTCACTAAGTCTGGAATCTGTAATTTCCAGATGCCATGTTTACTTGTTGTTCTAGGCAAATCCATGCTAGTTTTGGGGTGACTCTTGACGATTCCTTGTTGTATAAGTTGTTGGCTATCCATTCATGCTCTCACATGCTTATTTGAGTGGCTGTAGCATATTTAACTTTTGCTCCCAAGTTGCAACAAATTACTGCTGTCAGGTTTTTGTTGTCAAGTTCAAAATGTCATAGTTTGTTGCTATTGATCCATGCTTGCTTTGGAGATGCTCCAATGGAATTGTTTGCTGTAGGAGATGTCTAGTTTATGTCCATTCTCCTTGCCATGATGTTTGAGTGCTGTAGACTAGTTATCTCTTGGCCCGAAGTTGCTATGTGGCTGCTAATTTCAGCTTGTGCTTGTTTATTGTTTTGGGTGTAACTTTTAGCCCGTTGCTCCGTTTTGAGCAAGTCCTATATGTAACTTGTGTGTTTTTGCATGTAGATTCATAATATCCTATTGTTATCATGTTTTGAAGCATTTTGCTTGATGCATATTGTTGTGCTGTAACACTGTGCTTCCTAAGTAGACTTTCTGTGCTTCCATAGTGCATCTGTTTTGCTTCCATAGTGCATCAGTCATGCATCCAGTAATTTTTCTGCGCATTGCATCTTGTTTGATTTAGTGCCTTGTGTGTTTGTGTTGAGTAGAGCCGGAAGCTGACACCGAGTACGAGTACGAGCACGAGGTTACTACCGAGGTTGAGAACGAGGACCCCTCTTACGATCCCATCGACAACTCTTCAGGCAAGATGACCGAACCCCGATAACATTACTATCTTTGCCTATTGCTAGAAGTCTCGTTCTATAGTTTTGCCTCGATGCCCATGTTTTTCCTGTCAGCCTCCTATTGTAACCATGAACCTGTCTAACCACCCTACCTATGCAAACCTTTGATTGGCTATACGTAGGCTTCGCTCAACCCCTCTTATAGCACTGTTAGTTGCAGGTGAAGATTGAAGATTCTTGCTTCTTGTTGAAGCTTGTTGGGATATCACACTATATTAATTATTAAATGAAATCACCTATATATGGGTAATGGGTGGAAGGCTAAGCCTTTTGCTTGGTGATTTGTTCCACTCATGCCGCCCTAGGATCCGTATAAACCGGTGTTATGTTCCTTGATTATGCGTTCCTCACACGGTTGGGGTTATGGGACCCCCTCGATAAACCGCTAAGTGCTAAGTCTTTTCCAGCAAGTCCCAACATTGGTACTATTTGCCTAATAACTAAAAACTTGCAAAGGGAGTAATTAACCCTCTTCTTAATCAACAACCCCGGGCCAGTGCTCCACATGAGTGTTGGTCCGAAACGTGGAGCCTGCGGGGCCACCATGGGGAAACCCGAGGTCTGGTAAAAACCCGTAGCTTCACCCATCCGGTCGTGGCCTGAGACTAGATACTCGCGGCTATTGTCAGGGTGTCGGCACGCCGAGAGGATTTGCTGGATTAGCCTTACCTTAGTCGGAGTATCTTGAGCACGGGATTCCGAGAATACTCGGGTCTTCCCACCTTGGAGTTGCAACTCCGCGGATCGTGGGCTTGTCATGGGCCAAGTTGGAACACCCCTGCAGGGTTATGAACTTTCGAAAGCCGTGCCCGCGGTTATGTGGCAGATGGGAGCTTGTTAATATCCGGTTGTAGAAAACTTGACACCATGTTCCAATACACTACCAGCGTGTGTATCGTGATGGTCATTTTCCGAAAGGGATTCGGGAAGTGAACACGGCGGGGTTATGTTTGACTTGCTTTAGTTAGGATCACTTCGTGATCATCTCTCGACCGAGGCACCTTCTCTTCTCGCTCTCTTTTACGTAAGCTAGGCTAGTGCTGTTGCAACCTCTTGTTCTTTCTTCAGCCTTGTTCCACACCCAAGGCTGGGATAGTCGTGTTACCCGGGAACGGGATTGTTGAGTCCTCTGTGGCTCACAGTTACTTCAACACACCAGATGCAGGTACGATGGTGAGCTACACAGGCGATGGCACTGAGCTAGACTGTGTCGGGGGAAACTGTCCGCCACGAACACCTATGGGACCGGAGCCCCTTGTCTGTGCGGTACGAGGGCGGAGGGAGCACGAAGAGCAGATCGTAGCGAGCACGCGGGCAGTTTTACCCAGGTTCGGGCCGCGGTAGACGCGTAAAACCCTACTCCTGCTTGGTTGTGTATTAAGTTGGAGAGCTCGGGAGCTTGAAGAAGCAGCTACACCGAGCGTGAGAGTGATCAAGGTTCCGAACCCCCTCCACGTTGTGCATGGGCCTCCTTTTATAGTGTAAGGGGTCACCGACAGGTGTCAACGTAGGAGAAAGGGGTAAAAACGTAAAAGAGGTGGTAGTTGTAACAGTGCGGGAACAGTGGAGCTACAGTGCGGAACAGTGGTCTATACCTACTTTAACAGTGGGGGACAAGGGCATTCAATGCCCGTCGCCGTCGACCCCAAAAGCTCCCGCTCTTGCGTCTCCGTCTGCCACGGCGATGGATCCACCACCGTGGAGTGCCACCGTGTACCCCAGGCTGCACAGCCATCCGCCACGCGTCCCTGGATAGGCCCCAGGGCGACGCGTGGGCCGATGAGCTGGAGCGCGGGCACACAGCGCAACCTTCCCGGCAAGAACCTTGCCGGGGCCTTGATCTTGCCGGGCCCGGGAGCTTGTCGCTCCCCGGGCCCTTGCCGGGGCGCACAAAGCGCTGAGGCATGTCTTCTAATCTTCCTGGCAAGTTCCTCTTGCCAGGGCCTTGTGCTCGTGAGGTAGTCTTGAGCCTGGTACGGCCTTCCCGGCAAGCTCCTCTTGCCGGGGTCTCGATCTTATGTCTTGCATACTTTGTTTTTGAATGGTTTGATAAGGAGCAGGAAGGTCTCCGGCGAGTACGCGGTAAACCCTGCCGCGGGAAGCTGCAACTGCCCGTGCACAAGTTGGGGTACTGAGGTACCCCTACCTTAGTACACCGACAGGAGCCCCCGGGCCTGGGCCACACACGGTGCCGAGCGCTGTTGGGCCAGGCCCAAAACAGTGCACGGGCACCCGCGGCCCGCGACGCGCCGAATCCACTTCCGTATCCGACGCACCCCACCGTAACGGCACGCGTCGATCGCGGCGTCGTGGGATGGGACGTGCCCACGATCTCTTAATGAAAAGGGCGAAACGCCCCCCCACTCCCCCATAAAAGCAGAGGAAGCGGGCGCGGTTCCCCTCCTTGCACTTTCATTGCATCGCCTTCCTCCTTCAAAGATTCTTCTTGCGCTCCGCCTCCACACCTCCGCCGCCGCCGTTTGCATCTCCGGCGTCGTCGGACCTTTCGCCCCTCCTTCCTTCCGCCGCGTCCTCCATGGCCCCGAAGACCGACAAGGCGAGGGCGGAGAAGGCCAAGAGGGAGAAGTCGGAGCAAGCGGCGAAACTCGCCGCGTACCGGAAGAAGCACCTCGTCTTCCCGCCGATGCTCGGCTTGCGGAAGCTCTGGAACAAGTATTACTTGTTCTGGGCCAAGGACACCAAGGCGCACCCCCGCACACGAGCCTATCCGGCCGCCGCCAAGGACGAATATCCCGGCGGGTACTACTTCTTCGCAGCATTTTTTCATTGTGGTCTCTGTCCTCCTTTCTCAAACTTCTTCTGCGACATTATGAACACATACGGCCTCCATCTGCTTGACTTCACCCCCAACGCCATCCTCACCATGGCGGTTTTCGCACACATGTGCGAAAACTTCATAGGAGTACACCCAAACGTAGCGCTTTTTAGGCACTTCTTCACTCCTAGAGCAGAGGCCGACGCCCCCCTCTCCGGAGGAATTTCTTGGGTTTTCCGTCTGAAATAAAAAAGGAGCGTACTTGCCGGGGGAGCTCCGCGGCAAGTGGGAGGAATGGCGGGCGGAGTGGTGCTGGATCGTCGAAGACCAGCCGCAAGCTTTCACCGCGCCGCGCACAACGCCCATCGTGCGCGGCAGGGACTGGAGTGAGCTGGACTCGGACGACATCAAGCTCGACATCGCCCTCGTCCGGATTCTTCGTCTTCGGATGGCCAAGCTGTCAGTTGCAGAGGTGGGCGCAGATTTCCTCCGCCGGCGCATCGCCCCTCTCCAAGACCGGAAGAGGTCGGCCTGGGAGTACGGCGGCCCGGCAGACATAATGAGGCTGCGCCCCGGGCTCAACTTCAACTTCACCACGCTGGAGCTGAAGGGGATGGTCCGGGAACTCTTCAAGTACGACCCGGCACACCGTGAGTGGTTCAGGCCTCCCCGGGAAGTGGTGCCGCTCTGCAACAACATCGTCAGGGATCGCATCCTCGCCATGATGCCCATGTGTGACTCGCACGGCGTGGACCGCACGTGGATCGCTCCCAAGCCTATCGACGTCCTCAACTTCTACGACAACCTCGCAGAGGTGGCTAAGAACAAGAACGACCTCAAGGAGCACACGCGGGACACCACCGACCAGGAGATCGCCTACATAGCTTCTCGGGCTGAAGAGGCCGCCGCAGCCGCGGCGGCAGGAATTTTTGGATACACGCCTGAAGAGGCGGAAGTTGCGGACGCGTCCACCCAGGCGGAGGAGGCGGAGATCCGCAGATTGCTGCAGCTCCCTCCCGACGCGCTCGCCGGGGTCCCCTCGCTGAGGCACTCCGGGATCCACGGGATCGTGGCCGAGGCCGCGGCAATGGAGGGTACCGCCGGAGGGAGCAGAGGCGCCGCGAGGGGCGGAGGCGCCGGAGGAAGCGGAGGCGGCAAGGGAAAAGAGGCCGCAGCGCAGGGCGCTGGGCCCAGTGAGCCGGCCGGGGAAGAGGAGGAGGAGGAGGCCGAGGACTCCGGCGGATCCACGGAGCTCTACGCCAACGACCTCTCCTCGTCGGAGAGCTCTCCGCCCCCGGCAAGCCCAAGGCAGTCTCCGCCGAAGCGTCTCCGCAAGACGGCGACGGGGGAGAGGGCGCAGGTGCCCCGGCAACAACCAGCTCGCCGGGCAGCTCCCCGGGGGAGCCAAGCCGCGCCAAGGCCGACCGGCGCACCAGCCACAGCAGAGGCGGCCCACGCGCGGACCACGACGGAGGCGCCTCGCAGGCCGGCGCCGAGCCGGCAGGGGTCTTCTCGGAGCGGAGCAGCGGCTCCGCCCGCTCCTCGGGCGCCGGCTACCACAGGGGCTGGGTCTTCGCAGCCCCCAGCCCCGGTGAGCACCAAGCGCGCGAGGGAGTCTTCGTCTTCCGCTCCTCGCACCGACGCGCCCACGGTGGAGTACGATTTCTCCGCCCTGAGCGAGGACGACGAGGAGGACCAGGAGTAAGGATCCAGGACCTTATATCTTCTCGATTTTTGTCTTGGTTTTTTGTTGATGCTGACTCTGTTCATTGCTCTGATTTCAGGACCCTGGCCCATCGCGCGGCGAAGAAGGCCAAGGCGCCCGCGGTCGAGGCCGCGGAAGACTCAGCAGCTGCGGCAGCAGGAGGCGCGCCGGAGCCGAGCCTACCGGACCCGAGCGCTGCTCCGAGGAGCAGCCCCCAGCGCAGCCCGCAGCGCAGCCCCCAGCGTAAGTCTGGGGTTTATTCTTTCGCTTGTCGGGGTACGCCTGAGGAATTGGTCTTGTCTTCATATCTTGATGTTTCTTGTTTTGTTCTGTGCAGAGGTGGAGCCACAGCGGGAAGAGCGCCCAGAGACCGTCGTCGAGGAGCCGCAGGCCCCGCCGTCCCCGCCGAGGCAGAACTCTCCGGCAAGGGAGAGCGCTCCGCCAAGGGCGGGTACTCCGCCAAGGCAGAGTACCCCGCCAAGGGCGAGCAGCCCGGCGAGGGTGGCCACTCCGCCAAGGCCGAGCTCCCCGGCGAGGGAGCCCGCCGCCGAGGACGTCCGCCAAGGTATGTTCTGTAGCTTGTCTTCTTGGCTTTGCCTCTTTTTGGATATTTGCTTGAATCTTGAACTTCTTTTTCTTCTTCCTCTTTTTAGATCTTCCTCCTCCTGAGCCCATGGAGACGGAGGTTATCAACCTCGAGGAGGAGGGCGCGCAGGGCGGCGGCGGCGACGCCCCTGTCGTCGAGGAGATGGCCGAGGCCGCCGAGCCGGCCGCACAGGAGACTGCTCCGGCTGCGGACGCAGCGGCCGGGGAGGGGGACGGCGACCGCACCGCCGGCCCGGAGGCGGCGGGAGCATCGGATGTTGCACCGGCCACCGGTCCCTCCGCCAGCAAGGAGCAGGGGTACTATCTTGAGGCCCCCAACGGCGTCTTCATCCAGATGCCTTGGGGGTCTTCATCGCGAGCTCCCGCGGAGGGCGAGGCGTTTGACGGAGAAGTCCTCGCCTCCGCGGGCCTGAAGATCGTCGAGGCGCCCGGCGGGAGTGAGGGGCCCGAGGAGGAGAAGCTGCTCCACCAGCTCCTGGCCCTTTACCGGGCCAGGCAGGCGAAGCTCGCCTCCTGGGAGGCCCTTGCCGCCAAGGCCGCCGCGGAAATGGAGAAGCGTGCGGCGGAGCTCAGGGCCGCCAACCAGGCGGCCCTCCGCGAGGTGGCGGAGGAGCGCGAGCGTCTCGCCGGCGAGTACCAGGAGTGGGTGCTCGAGAAGGCTGAAGCCGAAGAACAGCAGCGGCTCGCCGGGGTGGAGATGTCCCGGCGAGAGGGAGAGCTTGCGCAGCGGAAGGTCGAGCTCGACTCCCATGAGGAGGACCTTGCCGCTCGCGAGGCAGCCCTTGGCGGAGAATTGAAGGAGGCGAAAGCCGCCGCGGTTGCCGCGGAAGACGCCAAGAAGGAGCTCGCCGCCAAGGTTGTTCAGCTGGAGAAGGCGCTGAAGGTGAGCGCGGAGAAGGTTGCCGCGCTCATCACGGAGCGCGAGAAGGACGCCCACACAAACTCCGAGCTTCAGGTGAGTCTCTCCAAGAGGGGCGACGAGTTGAAGGCCGCCAAGGACTCCATCGAGGACTTGGAGCTGAAGGTCACCACTCTGAAGGATTCGCTCGACGCTGCCCGGGCTCAGGAGAACAAGCTGAAGGAGGAGCTCCGCAAGGAGCGGACCTTGGTGGACAGCGTCAACAAAGCATCCGAGCTCTTCCGCCAAACCATTGAGGTATGGACCGAAGACTTGGTTTCTTCTGCGTCCAACATTGACCAGGAGCTGCTGGCGCTGAAGGTCGAACATCTCATCTACTCGCCGGATCCGGATCTCCTGCACAGCGCCAAGCTCAGCCTGTTCTTCAGAGGGATCGCGCCGGCCCTTGCAGGTCTCCGGAACCGAATCCCCGCGCAGCTGGCCGAGGAGTCGCGCCTGCTCTGCGCGGGAACTCTGGAGCGGGTGCTGACGAAGATCGTGTACCGCAACCCGGGGATCAATCTCACCAACGTTCTTCGCAGCTTGCCGGCTGATGCAGACACGGAGGCCCTGAAGGAGCAGGTCGCCCACATCATCGCCAAGGTGGCTAAGCTTGGCAGGAAGGAGGGTGACCGTGTAGATTAGGGCTCCATTATCTTTATCTTTTTGTTGCTGCATATTATGTTATGAACTCATTAGTCCATCGCGACAAGTTATCCTTTGTAAGATATTTATCTTCTTTTGATCAATCAGTGCAATGTTATCTTCCTTGTCTCAACCTTTGACTTTGTATGTTTTTCACCCTACGCTCCCGGGGAGCTTGCCGGCAAGGGGCCTTTGCCGCGAGCGCTGAGTACTGGACTCTGAGCAGCCTGCTGGCCAAGGTCTTCGCCGGCAAGCAACCTTGCCGCAGCTAGTCGCAACGCACTTAGCTTGCTGAGCGTACTCGGAAACGAAGCAAGGGCGCGACACTTGTCGCAGCTCACTTAAATCGTTGAGCGAACTCGAAAACAAGATAAGGGTGCGGCAAGCTACGGGTAGGTTCCTCCGCGCACAGGTTTTCCATACAAAGTGTGACTGTTCAAGGAAGACAACTAAAATTTAAAATTTGAACTGGTCAAATTCTAACAACTTATCTTTCATATCTTGCTTGCTTATATTGTTTGCTCTCCGGTAAGACTTCTCTTTCTTGAACAGCACTTGGTTCCTCCTCCACCTCCTTCCCCCCCGGCAAACTTGTGCGCGAGGAACGTTCCTTCTGCTTAAGAGGAAAGAAAAGGGAGAGGGAAACAAGCATATGGCCTTTCGGCGTACTAATGCTTACCGTATACTTGAGTGTTGCACCAAATGCCAAACCAAAACATGCAAATAGCAAAGAAAAGCATGCAAAAGGCAATCGGTGCGAAAAACACGAAAAACTTTACTGATGCACGGGGTCTGCGCCCGGCTTTGTACAAAGGGTTACATGCAACAGCGGCAAAGCTTGTACAAAAGGTGGTTGCCGGAGCGGATCACGGCAACCGCACCTTAGGGGTGAAACTTGCGAAGATGCTCTATGTTCCTGGAGTTGCTCACCGGTAAGCCTTCTTCGGTCTCGAGGCGGACAGCGCCGGGCCTCGTAACTTGTCTCACCCGATAAGGGCCTTCCCACTTCGGCGTCAACTTGTTGGAATTCTTGACGGACTGAACACGCCGAAGAACAAGGTCGCCTTCCTCGAGACTCCTGGCCTTGACCTTGCGGCTATGATAGCGACGCAAGGCTTGCTGGTATCGAGCAGCTCGTACAGCAGCCTGGAGATGTCCCTCCTCAAGGAGCAGTGCATCATCTTGTCGCAGCTGCTCTTGCTCGAGCTCATCATAAGCGAGCACTCGAGGAGATCCGTATACGAGTTCCGTGGGGAGAACTGCCTCTGCTCCATAGACTAGAGCAAAGGGTGTCTGTCCGGTGGCTCGGCTTGGTGTCGTTCTGATTGACCAAAGAGCCGCCGGTAGCTCCTCTATCCAATTTCTTCCGCACTTGCGCAGCCTGTCAAAGGTCCTCGTCTTGAGTCCGCGCAGCACTTCAGCATTCGCCCTCTCCGCTTGACCGTTGCTCCTCGGGTGAGCAACAGAAGCGAAACAGACCTTGGCGCCAAGGTCTTGGACGTACTGCATGAAGGTGCGACTAGTGAATTGTGTACCGTTGTCGGTGATGATCCTGTTAGGGATCCCGAAACGGCAAACAATCGACCTGAAGAACCTGACCGCTGACTGTGCTGTCACCTTTCTCACCGGCTCCACTTCTGGCCACTTTGTGAACTTGTCGATTGCAACGTACAAGTACTCAAAGCCCCCGACAGCACGGGGGAAAGGGCCGAGGATATCGAGCCCCCAGACCGAGAAGGGCCACGACAAAGGGATTGTTTGGAGAGCTTGGGCTGGCTGATGGATCTGCTTCGCATGGAACTGGCACGCTTCACACTTGGTTACTAGTGCAGTTGCATCCTGGAGGGCTTCTTGCCAAAAGAACCCTTGCCGGAAAGCTTTCCCGGCAAGCGCCCTAGCGCCAATGTGGTGGCCGCATATGCCTCCGTGTATTTCCGCCAACAGCTTCTGTCCATCTTCTCTGGAGACGCACTTCAACCTGACACCATTGAGTCTTCTTCTGTACAACTCGTTATCCACGAACTGGTACATACTTGACTGCCTGGTTATCTTCTCTATTTCTTGAGGGTCGTCGGGAAGTTCTCCAGTTTGAAGGAAACGGACGATCTGCTGTGCCCATGCCGGAGCCTGGGGCTCGACGGCAAGGACTAAAGGCTCGAGGGCCGCCGCGGGAACCTCAGCTTCTACGGCAAGGACCTCTGGTTCTGCCGGAGCTGAAGGTCCCCCGGCAAGCTCGCCGGAGCGAGGCTTGTCGGGAACACTTGCTTCAACTGTACAGACCCGAGGATCTGCAGGAGCAAACTGTTCCTCAGCGTTGTGATTGTTGATCTTGGGGACCTTGGCGGCGGTTTCAGGAAGATCCGCCGGCAAGTAGTCTCCGGAGACCAACTTTCTCTTCTTGGGCTGCCCAATTGATGGTGTAACGGATGGTTGAGTCAGCTTGAGCAAAAAGGTCCCTGGTTCCACAGGTAACTTCATTGAAGCACACTTTGAAAGGCCATCTGCAATTTCATTTTGAGCTCTCGGGACGTGCTCCATCTGCAAACCTTCAAAGTGCTCCTCAAGCTTCCTCACTTCATCGACATAAGCTTCCATCAAAGGGCTCTGATAGCTCTTGTTAACTTGCTGGACCACCAACTGAGAATCGCCCCGCACAATCAGCTTTCTGATCCCAAGTTCGGCCGCAATCCTGAGGCCGGCGAGCAAGCCTTCATATTCTGCAGTGTTGTTTGTCGCTTGCTCCCTGGGAAAGTGCATCTGGATAACATATTTGAGGTGCTCTCCGGTGGGCGCGATGAGAACCACGCCAGCACCGGTGCCTTGCAGCGAGAAGGCACCGTCAAAATACATTACCCATTCACTTGTAGCTTCTTGTACGGGTGTACTTGTTTCTTGAACTTCCTCGTCGGGCGTTGGGGTCCACTCAGCTATGAATTCTGCCAAAGCTCGGCTCTGTATGGTTGAAGTACTTTCAAACTTGAGTCCAAAGCTTGACAGTTCCAGTGCCCACTCAACGATCCTGCCTGTTGCTTCTGGGTTATGCAATATCCTCTTTAGCGGAAAGCGAGTGACCACTGTTATCTCATGGGCTTGGAAGTAATGGCGCAGCTTTCTCGAGGCCATGAGGAGGCCGAAAAGCAATTTTTGCACACCAGAGTATCTTGATCTAGCCCCCTGGAGAAGGGAACTTACAAAATACACTGGGCGCTGCACCATCTTCTTCCGCACCTCATCATGTTCCTGCGCAGAGTCTTCCTTGTCGGGGCCAGAGCTTGCCGGAGCAGCCCCCTGCTTGTCGCTGGATTCGCTTGCCGGCGGTGCTGACTCCTCGTCGGACTCCCTCTCCGCTACTAACGCAGCACTAACCACCTGGTTGGTTGCCGCTAGGTATAGCAACAACTTTTCATGTGGTCTAGGTGCGACAAGTATAGGAGTGGAGGACAGGTACCGTTTCAAATCCTGCAGCGCCGCCTCCGCTTCCGGAGTCCACTTCATGGGACCTGCCTTCTTCAAGATTTTGAAGAAAGGTAGGGCGCGTTCTGCAGATTTTGAAATGAACCTACTGAGGGCAGCCACACAACCTGCAAGCCTCCTGACATCCTTGACGCGCTTTGGGGCCTCTATCTGCTCAATGGCTTTAATCTTGTCGGGGTTGGCTTCAATCCCCCTCTACGATACAAAGAACCCGAGAAGCTTGCCGGAGGGCACTCCAAAGACGCACTTCTCGGGGTTCAACTTGAGCTGTATTCTGCGCAGGTTCTGAAACGTTTCTTCCAAGTCTTGAATCAGGGTTTCCTTGCTCTTGCTCTTCACCACGATGTCATCCATGTAAGCTTCTACATTTCTGTGGATCTGTGGCTCAAAAGCAGTGTACACTACCCTTGCAAAGGTTGAGCCTGCATTCTTCAATCCAAATGGCATGCGAATAAAGCAATAAGTGCCACATGGAGTGATAAATGCAGTCTTCTCTTCATCCTCCTTGGCCATGAAAATCTGATGATAGCCTGAGTATGCATCAAGAAAGCAGAGTAGCTCACATCCGGCAGTGGAGTCAACGATCTGGTCAATGCGCGGCAAAGGGAATGGATCCTTGGGACATGCTTTATTCACATCGGTGAAGTCTATACACAGTCTCCACTTCCCGTTGGCCTTGCGCACGACGACTGGGTTTGCCAACCACGTCGGATGGATCACACCTCTAACTAGGCCTGCTGCCTCTAGCTTCTTGATTTCTTCATTGATGAACTCTTGGCGCTCCACGGCTTGCTTCCTCACTTTCTGCTTGATGGCCCGCGCGTGAGGACAGACAGCAAGCTTGTGCTCAATCACCTTCCTGGGAACACCGGGGATGTCAGATGGTTGCCAGGCAAACACATCGACATTCGCCCGCAGGAAGGCAACGAGCGCGCTTTCCTATTTGCTGTCAAGGGTGGCACTGATGGTGAAGGTACCACCAGTGCCGTCCTCCTTTGCGGACACTTTCTTGGTTGCCGGAGGAGCAGCCATTCCTTTCTTACTCTTGCCGGTGGAGCTCGATGGAACGTCCTCGACGGCAGCGCAGCACTCCGAGGAGGTGCGGTTGCCGGACTGGGTCCCAGAGCACTTGCCGGACTTGGTCTTCGTCTTCTTCCCCCCGGGAGCTTCAGCGGCAAGAGTATCTTTCTCGGCCGCAGCTGCCGCATCCCGGTAGATCTTGTCGGCGCAGACAAGCGCATCCTTCTTGTCGCCGTGGACAGTGATGACGCTTATCGGCCCCGGCATCTTGAGTACGTTGTAGGCATAATGGGAAGCTGCCATGAACTTGGCGAGGGCAGGACGGCCGAGTACTCCATTGTAGGGCAACGGAATATCGGCAACGTCGAAAGTGATGCGCTCAGTCCTGAAGTTGAGCTCCCCGCCAAAGGTCACCGGCAGAGTGATCTTTCCCTTGGGCTTGCTCCTTCACGGGTTGATTCCTTGGAATGAACCGGTTTCTTCGAGCTCGCCATCTTGGATTTGGAGTTTCTTGATCACAGCGGAGGAGATCAAGTTCAGCCCGGCCCCGCCGTCAACCAACATTTTGGTGACCTTGAGGTTGCGGATGGTGGGAGAAACCAGCATCGGCAAGCACCCGACCGCAGTGGTGCGGTCAGGGTGATCCTCAAGATCAAAAACGATGGGCGTGCTGGACCATTTGAGGAGCCTGCGCGACTCCACGGGCGGCTCTGCTGCATTCACCTCACGCACCCACTGCTTGAGTTGGCGGTGGGAGGTGTGCAGAGAGGCGCCACCGTCGACGCACAGGACCTCCGTGGCCTTCTGGAACTCCTGCTCGCTGTTCTCCTCGTCCTCCATGTCTTCATCGTCGTCTTCTTCGTCCTTGTCGCGGCCCCGGGGAGGTCGGTCTCCTTGCCGCTGCTTGGCCTTGCCGCGGTGCCCTCCCCGGCCATTGAACGGCCGCTTCTTGCTTGTCTCCTCCCCGCCACCTTGGGCCTTCTCCTTGTCGCGCCTCTCGTACTCAGCCTTCTGCTGCTCGACGAGGTACTCGATGCGCTTGCAGTTGGAGAGATCGTGACCCTTGGTGCTGTGGATCTTACAGTATTGCTTGTCGGAGCTTCCCGGCTTGTCGGCCGCCGCTGCAGGGGCAGGCTCCTTGCCGGAGCCGCCAGCCTGTGCTTGCTTGGCGGGGGCCTCCTTGCCGGACTTCTCGACGGCAAGCACCTCTTTCTTGCCCTTCCTTCTGTTATTCCGCCGCCGGCTCTTCTTTGCCGGGGCGGTGTCGTCGCTGTCGCTTCCTCCTGCGCCAGCATCCTCCCCGGGGAGTCTCCTCCCCTCTTCTGCGCGTGCGCACTTGTCAGCCAGAGCATAGAGCTCGCTGACATCCCGAATCTTGGTCATCGCCATTTCTTCACGCATGCGGCGGTTACGCACGTTCTGATGGAACGCGCTGATAACCGCGGCAGGGTGGACATCAGGGATGTTGTGCTGCACACGGCTGAAGCGTTGGATGTACTTGCGCAGGGTCTCGCCTTCCTTCTGGGCCAAAATGTGGAGATCGCTCTCCTGGCCGTGGGGTTTCTGGCCGCCGGTGAAGGCACCAACAAACTGGTGGCAAAGGTCGGCCCAAGAAGATATGGAACCTTCCGGCAAGTGCATAAGCCACGAACGGACGTTCGGCTTAAGCACGAGCGGGAAGTAGTTCGCCAAGATCTTCTCGTCGCGCCCCCCGGCAGCTTGCACTGCGATGGTATAGACGCTGAGGAATTCCGAGGGGTGCGTCTTGCCGTCGTACTTCTCCGGTACGTCGGGCTTAAAATTCTTCATGCTGGGCCACTGGACGCGCCGCAGCTCGCGGGTGAACGCAGGGCAACCTGCCGCGTACGGCAAGTCGCCTGGCTCACCGGGCGCGTGCGCGTCGACAGTGTTCCCAGCTCTCTTGTCTGATTGTCGCCGAGCTTCTCGGCGGCGCTCGATCGTGGTCCGAGCGTCTTCTTCTCGCCGGTCGTCGAGGACCTGGCGCTGGTCCCGACGGGCCCGCGGGTCCGACGAGGCCGTGGAGCCGTCGTCGGCGTTGTTCCGGCGGGGCGGCGTCTTCTGCTTCTGCGGCGGGGAATGCATGCTTGTCGCACCCCCGGCAGTCTTGTCGCCGTCAGGCTTCGTCTTCTCAGCTTGCCGCGGCCGCGAGGTCGACGGCTGCTGTGGAGAATCGTTGTTGGCGAAGTCTATCAGGCTCCGGATGGTGGCCCTCCATTCTTCGGCCTTGTCGGCCGCTGGAGGAAAGTCGAGGAGCAGTTGCGCCCTTGCGAGCGCTTCTGCTGGAGTGGAGGGGAACGCGGGCGAGCGGTGCGAGGAGCGGGATACGCTCGGACTTCTAACAACGTTAGAAGGAGCGGGGTCCCGCGCCGGCGCCTTCGCTTTACTCGTGCCCGGACGGGGGTCCGGGGCGTCCCGCGAGCCTCCGGTTTGGCCTTGTCCCAGCAAGCGGATGCCACCTCCCGTGACATGGCGCTGCTGGGTCGTCGTGTGCTGAGAGGGACGCGGCGCGTCCACGGAGACCGAGGTTCGGTCGTCCGTCCTGTTCTTGGATCTGGTGGCGCCGTGAGTGTCCTCGCCGGCAACCACCCTTCCGACGGCGTCTCCCCCGCCCACCGTTGGCTCTGGTGGCGGCGGGTGAGACGCAGACGGGCCTCCGACCTCCGAAGCCTTCTTCTTCGGGGCCATGGAGTTGTCGCTGATGAAGCTGATGAATTCGGAGAGGTTGATGAAGAATGCGCCCGCGCGAACGCCGGATCAGGTTCGCACAACCTCGACGCCCCCTACCTGGCGCGCCAAAGATGTCGGGGGAAACTGTCCGCCACGAACACCTATGGGACCGGAGCCCCTTGTCTGTGCGGTACGAGGGCGGAGGGAGCACGAAGAGCAGATCGTAGCGAGCACGCGGGCAGTTTTACCCAGGTTCGGGCCGCGGTAGACGCGTAAAACCCTACTCCTGCTTGGTTTCGTATTAAGTTGGAGAGCTCGGGAGCTTGAAGAAGCAGCTACACCGAGCGTGAGAGTGATCAAGGTTCCGAACCCCCTCCACGTTGTGCATGGGCCTCCTTTTATAGTGTAAGGGGTCACCGACAGGTGTCAACGTAGGAGAAAGGGGTAAAAACGTAAAAGAGGTGGTAGTTGTAACAGTGCGGGAACAGTGGAGCTACAGTGCGGAACAGTGGTCTATACCTACTTTAACAGTGGGGGACAAGGGCATTCAATGCCCGTCGCCGTCGACCCCAAAAGCTCCCGCTCTTGCGTCTCCGTCTGCCACGGCGATGGATCCACCACCGTGGAGTGCCACCGTGTACCCCAGGCTGCACAGCCATCCGCCACGCGTCCCTGGATAGGCCCCAGGGCGACGCGTGGGCCGATGAGCTGGAGCGCGGGCACACAGCGCAACCTTCCCGGCAAGCACCTTGCCGGGGCCTTGATCTTGCCGGGCCCGGGAGCTTGTCGCTCCCCGGGCCCTTGCCGGGGCGCACAAAGCGCTGAGGCATGTCTTCTAATCTTCCTGGCAAGTTCCTCTTGCCAGGGCCTTGTGCTCGTGAGGTAGTCTTGAGCCTGGTACGGCCTTCCCGGCAAGCTCCTCTTGCCGGGGTCTCGATCTTATGTCTTGCATACTTTGTTTTTGAATGGTTTGATAAGGAGCAGGAAGGTCTCCGGCGAGTACGCGGTAAACCCTGCCGCGGGAAGCTGCAACTGCCCGTGCACAAGTTGGGGTACTGAGGTACCCCTACCTTAGTACACCGACAGACTGGGAGTACGACGAGGAGCATAGCCGTTACTATGTGAACTATCCGGTTGATCAGTAGAGCTTCTACTAGGATTCGATCTAGACCTGTGGTTTAATGTTATGTTTGGTATCTTGTCATTTGGATCTTTACCCTTAGATGGGTTGTGATGTTTATTTGAATGATGATTGGATATGTAATGAATTTGTTTGACGTGGCGAGTGTAAGCCAACTATCTTTTCAGTTTTCCATCCCTATTTTTACATGAGATGTGCAAAGGTACCAAACTTGCGATCATTACAGAATGGGCTTATATCTTTAAGTCGTGCCTCGACACGTAGGAGATGTAGTCCCATCCTGGGCATTACACCATTCTTCCCGCACTTGAAACAGGTGATGTGGCTGAAATCCTTCTTGGCGGGTGTGGACGGGGTAGAGCGACTTTGGTTATTGTTTGCTCCATTCCCACTCTTAGAGCCATTGTGGTTGTGGGAACTTGCTCCTGTGTGGGTGTGGCTTCCATGGTTATGGGTGTATCCTCCCGAATTTGGAGTGAATTGGGGCTTCTGCTAGGCTCCAGAATTATTCCTTCCTTGTCCATACTTCCTCTTGCGGCTCTCAATCTGATGCTGCTTCCCTTCAATCATAAGGGCTTTATCTACCAACTGTCAGGCTCATTTCTGGGAAATAAATCACAGAATAGCCTTAAGTCACACTGGCTCCCAAGAACAACCAGTGGACAACCTTGATATAGATAACCAGTACAATATAATATTACACAGGGTTGAGTCAGAGTGACTCAACAATTTATTACAACAACTCAACGCACTAAGGTGGCGGAATGTGACAGTGGATGGTGGAACTCAACACTGATATACTAGCATAGAGTCAAGCGTCAGTGTGAGGCTTGACTATTTTATTGGTGTGGCGGAAGCTTGTCGGATGATACAAGTGATAGACTCCATGACACAGGTGTGCTGACTGGGAACCTTCTAAACGTCGGCCTCGCTAGCGCAAATCTCATCCAAAAGCTCGTCCTCCTCCAAGTCTGGCCAAGTAAATAGCCAGGGACAAGCCAGTGAGTACTTTTGAATGTACTCGCAAACATTATGAACATAAAATATACCAATGCGAATGCCATGGTAGAGGAACTACATGCATGCAACATTTTTTTCACAACTTGGTATGGTCAAACATGGTTAGTACAGAAATAAATATTAGTGTCAACAATAAATATAAATAAGAGAAAAGCCGGTCGGATATCAAGTGACACCACGGTAGGACTTGAAAAGAAATGCCAGTCGGGTGTCCACAAGAGTAGTGGCGTGATAAACCGCCTGACACTCGAGGGACGCCACAAAAGGACTTTAAAAGAAATGCCAGTCGGGTGTCCACAAGAGTAGTGGCGTGATAAACCGCCTGACACTCGAGGGACGCCACAAAAGGACTTTAAAAGAAATGCCAGTCGGGTGTCCACAAGAGTAGTGGCGTGATAAACCGCCTGACACTCGAGGGACGCCACAAAAAGGACTTTAAAAAAAATGCGAGTGTCCGGGGTAGTCTAGCCAGCCCCTGAGACACTCTGGAAGGTAACAATAAAATCATCGGGTTAGTCCATAAGCATAATTTTCATCATCAATAAATTCATGACAATACTGACTGCGACAAGAATTTCATGCAAACATAAACATGCTCAAGTATATTATTTTTCCTCCAGAGACTGACACCGGGACCGATACTTGACCCACCCAACTAAGTCCTTGACCGTGGACGCGGCTATTCGAATAGATATAACTCTGCAGAGGGTGTACTCTTTACCCACGCGTATGGGATTTCCTTAGTCAGCACCGTACACTGACTAATACCCAATACGGACTTTGGATTGAAAACACGCCTGACGCGTACACACCGACCGGATGCCAGGACTCACCCAAAGCATCGCTCCAGAAACCTTAAGTCAGGGAGGCTACAACCTCCGAAAAGCATGGGATCACTATTAAACGCGCGGATTACAAGGGGTGCCCCCCTCTCGGCTACAACCGGAAACACCCATGCCCCTGACCCGATGACAGGCTACAACCTTCATCGTAGTATCTGTGTGGCGTGCACCCGTACAGGGGTTATCAACTTACTAGGCCGTACCCTCCTTTCGGAAGGACCCGTGGCAGCACGGTATACAGCTAGGTGTACAGAGCAAGACTCGATCTAGGCAGACTCAGGAGGTATTATTAACATATCACCAGTATTCTCTATCACTATCACACGACACCATTGTGTCAACAAAGGACCATGCCCACCAGCACGTCCAAACCAGCAGCAATATTTCTGCCCTCAAGTAACCATATATATGTCAGAGAGCTGCTAGTGTGATATGCAAGCAAGGAGAGAGTTGACATGACCATGCACACACATGCGATGTAACATGCAACATATGCATTGCGAAACCAAACTATGTAACCATGCAAAAATGCAACCACCATAACCCAGGTTCAATAATGCTTGCCTTGTCCAAAATAATCAGGAGAAAACCCTTCTGAATTTCCAGCAAAAGATCCTTCTTCTTTTTCTGAAAAATTCAAATTTGAATTCGAATGAGAATTCCAACACAGAACAAAAAAAGTTTTCAAAATATTTTTAATTAAATCTTAAAATAAACTAGAGAAGAAAATAAAATTTTAGCAAAAAGAATCAGCTCATTTGGATTAATAGTTTAAAAGCTATTAACTTTTTAAAACCAGGGGTCTTTCTGCAAAACAGAAGCCCCTGGACTGTTTTAAAAGAAAACGGTTCGGCAGCGAATACGCCTTCCAGTGGAGAAGGCATAAAGCATAGAGTACGCCTTCGCTGAATACAGAGAACAGAGAGAGAGAGCTGACGGGTGGGGGCCACCCGTCAGGTTTAAATTTGAGCGCGCACGCGCGCGTGTACAGAGGGGAGGCGGCGATCGCCGGCGACGATCGCCGGGGTTTTAGAGCCTGGCGCTGGTCGTAGCGTGACCAGCGTGGACTTCCGCATCCGTGGGTGGTGGTGGTGGCCACCGGCGATCACCTGAACGGCGGTGAGCTCGACGCCGGCGGACGGTGGTTCGGGTGAAGGTGGGGCTCGACGGAGAGGGCTCGGGGAGTGGAATTGGCTTAGGGGTTCGGCATAGTGGTGGAAAAGAGGTGGATCGGCGGAGTTTGGGAGGCTCTGGTGGAGTAGGGGCGAGGTTTGGCTCGTGGACAGAGGCGGCGGAGCGGTGGCCGGAGAGGGAGAAGATGACCCCCTCGTGGCCGGGTGGGTGGCTGGGAGGAAGAGTGGGAGGTGGTGGAGGCGAATGGTGGAGCTGGAGGGGCTCGGGGACCCCTTTTATAGGCGAGTCGAGGATGGCCGAAACGGGCGGAGGTCGCCGGAGTAAATTAGGTCGCCGGGGTAGGTTTTGGCCGGTGGTCTGGGGCGACGGGGAAGTTAAGAGGCCGGTGGAGTTCGCCCGAAGCCTCCGCTTGGACGGGCTCGTGCTCGCTTGCCACGTTCGCGATGCGCTGTCCGCACGGGTGCGGCGGCATGGCCGACTCCGGCGACTGCCATACGGGCCCCGGGGCGGCGTGGTCGGCGCGTCCGTTGTGCGGAGGAGCGAGGGAGAGTGACGCGTGGGCGGGGAGGTAGGTAGGGGAGTTGCGGTGCAGTGAATGGCGGCCGATGGCCGAGGCGATCCGCTCGGCCTCGCCGTGGGTGAGCTCGGGGTGGTTGCACCGGCCAGCTGCCAGCTCACCGGCGTGGAGAGGCTGGGCGATGGGCCAGGGGAGCGGTCGGTAATGAAGGCGGGCGTCGACGCCGTGCGGGAGGGGAAAGCGAGGGGTGCACGGCATCGCCGGCCCCTGTCGGCTGAAGAAGTTCAGTTAACTGAATTTCATTCAGTTATGAATAGTATGCATGCCAACTGTTTGATGAAATGCTATGGGGTGTTAAACAGCTTAGTTGATCAAGGGATGTGCCGTGGTGGTGTGTGGTTACTCAAAAGTGAGTTTGCCAGAAGGCCAAGATTTTTGGTGGAGTTTGGAAATGATTTGGAGCAAAAAAAATGATTTCTGGACCAAATTTGAATTGAGTAGAATTTGAAATTTTTGAACTGTGGGACCAAATGTTTTTGAAGAAATGGGTTAAGGGTACCATGTATATGCAGGGATAATTTTGGTGTGGCTAGAAGGTTCCGGAAAAATATAGTTCCTTTGTAAGGTCAAGAAACTATGATTATCTCAAATTCCATCTTTGGAATTAAAAATATATAGGATAAATATTTTAGTGGAGTGGAAAGGAGTTGGATAATATCATAGAAGATGTGTATGACTTGTGAGGTCAGTCTTGGGGTGGCAGAAAAATATTTGGAGTGGTTTAGAGTGCTAGAGGAGGTGGAAAAAGGCTTTTGCCTTTGAAAATCAAATAACCAGAACCAAAAATTCTTTAGAAAGAAAATAGTTTTGAAAACCTCCAAAATAATTAAATCAAATAAATCCACCCTTCAAACAGAACCCTCCAAGAAAATTTTTAAATCCTAGCTAAAATTTTGAAAAAGTTTTTTTTTAAAAAAAAACTCCAAATGAATATTTTTGGGGTGTTACAACACCTACCCCCTTAAGAAAAATCTCGTCCCCGAGATTTCAGCTGTCCCTCAAACAGGTACGGATACTCAGTCCTTAAGTGATCTTCTCTTTCCCATGTTGCTTCTTCCTCGGTGTGATTGCTCCATTGGACTTTGTAAAATTTTATTATGTTTTGTCGGGTCCTCCGTTCAGACTCCTCCAAAATCTTTATAGGACGTTCCCGATAGGTAAGATCTGGTTGAAGATCCAACTCTCGGTGCTGGATTTGTTTTTCCGGGTTGCTAACACATTTCCTCAGCTGAGATACATGGAACACATCGTGGACATCTGATAATTCTGCCGGTAATTCTAGTTGATAGGCAACCTTGCCCCTTCTTGCGGTTACTTTAAACGGTCCAATAAATCTTGGTGCTAATTTCCCCTTGACCTTAAATCTCTGTAGCCCCCTTGTCGGAGATACTCTAAGATATACGTAGTCATTGGGCTCAAAGTGGACCTGGCGGTGTTTTTGATCATAATAACTCTTTTGTCGGCTTTGAGCTGCCCTTAGTCGGTCCTGAATAAGCTTGACTTTGGTTTCTGCCTCTATCAGTAATTCTGGTCCAAAAATTCGGCTGTCTCCGGTTTCAGACCAATTTAGTGGGGTCCGGCATCGTCGTCCGTATAATGCTTCGAAAGGTGACATTTTTAGGCTAGCTTGATAACTGTTGTTGTAGGAGAATTCTGCATAAGGCAAACTATCCTCCCAACTGACTCCGTAGGTAAGCACACATGCTCTCAACATGTCTTCTAATATTTGATTTACCCGCTCTGTCTGTCCTCCGGTCTGCGGGTGGTATGCTGTGCTGAAAGCCAGTTGCGTGCCTAAGGCTTGCTGTAGATGTTCCCAAAATCTAGAGACAAATTGGGTGCCTCTGTCAGAGACAATTATTTTGGGTACCCCGTGTAGACAAACAATCCTGGTTAGGTACAGCCTGGCTAGCCTCTGTGTTGAGTAGGTGGTTTTTACCGGAATGAAATGAGCTACCTTGGTTAGCGAATCTGTTATTACCCAGATAGCATCATTCCCATGGCGTGACCTTGGCAAACCAACAACAAAGTCCATTCCAATTCTATCCCATTTCCATTCAGGCACCTTAATTGGTTGCAACAACCCTGCTGGTCTCTGGTGTTCCGCCTTCACACGTTGGCAGGTATCACAGCATGCCACATATATGGCTATATCCCTTTTCATCCCGTGCCACCAGAATCTCTCCTGTAGATCCTTATACATTTTGGTCCCTCCGGGATGAATGGAATATGGAGTGGTATGCGCCTCTGCCATTATTTGTTGTTTTAAATTTTCAATGTTTGGCACGCATAATCACTGTCCAAACCAAATAATTCCTTGGCTGTCTTCAATAAATTCGGGTGCCCTGCCTAGTTTCATCTTTTTCCTAATCCCTTCAATACTTGGGTGTCCCTTCTGGGCTTCCATGATCTGGTCCTCTAATGTTGGTTTTATTTCCAACTGGGAAATGGTCCCCTCCGGGACTAGTGCCATGTTGAGCTTGGCAAATTCCTGGCTGAACACATGTTGCGAGAGTTGTACACTGCCATTACCGGCGTATGGATTCCTGCTGAGGGCATCTGCCACAACATTGGCTTTACCTGGGTGATAGTGAATTCCTACGTCATAATCCTTAATTAGCTCAAGCCAACGTCGTTGTCTCAAATTTAATTCTGGCTGCGTGAAAATATATTTAAGACTTTTATGGTCCGTGTATATTTCACATCGGTTCCCCAGAAGATAGTGTCGCCACTCTTTGAGTGCGTGTATTACTGCAGCGAGTTCTAGATCATGAATGGGGTAATTTTCTTCATGTCGCCGTAGCTGTCTTGAGGTGTAAGCCACTACTTTTCCTTCCTGCATTAACACACATCCAAGGCCTTTCCCGGATGCGTCACAATATATATCAAAATTTTTGTGCACATCGGGCACAACCAGAACTGGTGATGTTGTTAACCTCTTTTTCAACTCCTGAAAACTCTTTTCACAAGCTTCAGTCCATTCAAACTTCTTGTCTTTCTTGAGTAACTGGGTCATGGGTCTGGCTATAGTGGAGAACCCTTCAATAAACCTTCGATAATAGCCCGCTAGGCCAAGAAAACTTCTGACTTCTGTCACGTTTGTGGGTTGCTTCCATCCCAACACATCCTTTACTTTTCCCGGGTCTACAGCGATTCCATCTTGGGTCAATACGTGCCCAAGGAAACCAACTTCTCTCAACCAAAATTCACATTTACTGAATTTGGCGTATAGTTGATGTTTTCTTAACTCTTCCAGTACTATCCGAAGATGCTGCTCATGTTCTTCGGGCGTCTTAGAGTAAATAAGTATTTCATCAATAAATACCACCACAAATTTATCCAAATATTTCATAAAAACCTTGTTCATGAGATGCACAAAATACGCCGGGGCATTGGTTAAACCAAATGGCATCACTGTGAATTCATATAATCCGTATCTGGTAGTAAACGCTGTCTTAGGTATGTCCGTCGTCCGAATTTTTAACTGATGATAACCTGATCTCAGGTCTATCTTCGAGAAGACTTTAGCTTCTGCTAGCTGCTCAAACAAATCGTTGATTCTGGGCGGTGGATATTTATTCTTGATAGTGACCATATTAAGTGCCCTGTAATCAATGCATAGCCGTAGGGTACCATCCCTCTTTTTGGCGAATAAAACTGGCGACCCCCATGGTGACGAGCTGGGTCGAACGTAACCTTTTTCCATCAACTCCTTAATTTGTTTCTTTAATTCTGCCAATTCCGTTGGGGCCATACGGTACGGCTTCTTGTATATGGGTGTCGTTCCGGGTGCTAGTTCAATAACGAACTCAATTTCGCGGTCCGGAGGCATTCCTGGTAACTCTTCAGGGAATACATCAGGATATTCACAGACTACCGGAACCTTACTTAATTCCAACGTATCCACTTGATTTAATTTTCCTTGGGATGTGGCAATCTTCCTTGTACCCACTTTTATTGTCTTTCCTTGGCAATTGGTAAGAGTTACCGTGCGGTTATAGCAGTCTATGAAACCTTTGTTTGTGGTTAACCAATCCATTCCCAGAATAATGTCCAAATCAACTGCGTCCAATACGATGAGATTGGCTAAGAATCCCATTCCTTCAATTTCGATGTTTACATCCTTGCAGTACCATTGAGTATTTTGCTTTGATCCCGGGGACTGAATAACCATGGAATTTTGCAGAGGCAAAAAGGGAAACTGATTCTTCGAGGCAAATCTTTTAGAAATGCAAGAGTGGGAAGCTCCGGAATCAAATAAAATTGTAGCATCTACTGAGTTGGCGGGGAACGTACCAAACACGATATCCGGTGCATTCTGAGCTTCCTCAAAAGTCACGTGGTTGATATGTCCCTGCTTGTGGTTGTTATTGGGGTTGAAGTTATTGCGTCGCGGAGCGTTGGTCGCACCACGGCCATTTTTGTTGTTGTTGGCTTTGGGAGGGTTGTTTCCTTGTTTTGGGCACTGTTTAGCATAATGCCCCGCTTCTCCACAGGAATAACAGGTGACTCCAGGATAAAAAGCTGTATCCTTGGTCCTATTGTGGAATGCACTGCGGTTCTGTGGTGGAGCTGTAGTTGTTGGTCGGGTTATTACTGGCTTTTGAACATCATTCCTGGGCCTGTTGTTGCGAACCTGTACTGACTGGTTCATGCGACGCTTGCGAGCTTCATCCATATTGCGGTGTTCATTTTCCAGAATAATAGCCTTATCCACAAGTGTCTTAAAGTCTGGAAAGGTATGAACCATCAGTTGGCACTTTAGAGATGAAATAAGTCCGTCGAGAAACTTTTCCATCTTTTTGTTCTCTGTCATATATTCGTCGTTGGCGTACCGGGCCAACTGAGTAAAGTGATCCAGATATTGGGATATTGTGGAACCCCGCTGTTTGAGATCCTCAAATTCCCTCTTCTTCAATTTCATAATGCTATTAGGGATATGCGCTCCTCGGAAATTCTCCTTGAATTGCTCCCATGTCATATTTGCTCCGTCAGGGTGGGTGTGACATAAGTTTTCCCACCACGAAGCAGCCGTTCCAGAAAAATAGTGTGGTGTGTACAGCACCTTTTCTTGGTCAGTACACTGGGCAATGACCAATTTTCTTTCCATGTCTCGAAGCCAGTCGTCTGCCTCTAGTGGCTTGTCAGTGTGAGTAAAGACCGTTGGGCGGGTCTTTTGTAACTCAGACAGTTTGGACCTGGGTTGCTGTTGTTCATGGTGATTTCCCATGTTAATCAAATGCTGCATCATTTCCTGATGCTGTTGCTGACTCTGCTCATACAGGCGACACACTTGCGAGAAAGCTGAATCACTGCTTTGTTGACTTGTCTGCCCTTGAGTAAAATTATTTCCCATCTGTCCAGAGTTGTTCTCAGGTGGAGTTGGCATAGAACGGGTCCAGGGACGATGCATTTTCTTTCTGGGGTATTTGCATAACACCAAAGAAAATAATCAAATAGCAGAAAATAAATTTCCAAATAAGTTTTTTCCCCCCAGGACAAGGTAAGACAAGGCAGCCAGTTATATTACACACGTAGTTTAATTACACAAGCAGGATTTAATTATACAGGATGCATGCGGAAACTGTATCATACAAGATCATTTATTTCTACTGGCGCACTCTCCGCGCTCTCATCGACCTGCGGTACTAACCTTGCTATCTTACAAAGGATAGGCAGAACAGGAAATAAATAAATTACATCCATGTTCCCAAGCAGTCATTTGGTGAGAATAACTGCGCTTGCCCACACAGCTCGTCCTAGGTCCTGCTGAGAGTGAGAGTCAGACACGGCACCCAGGATGCGATCTCGCCCTCCTCCTCTTCCTCGGGAATCGCCTCTAGTCGGGTAGTCGTTGATGTCGTGCCTGCTGGAGGTGGCACCGTGCTCGTCAGTGGAGAAGCTCGGGTCGGAGTGGGTGCAACCAGACGGCTAGCATTGCCAGTTGAGGTCGAGCGCTGAGCCGCGGGACTAGCCAGAGAAGTATTTGGTGGAGTGGAAGTGTGTGGAGCGCGAGGCGAAGGAGAGCGGTACTCGCTCCTGCGAATAATTCTCGCACGAGACAAGTCCATCCGCGCAGTGAGGTAGTCATCTACCAGGGAGGTGAAAGCTGACTCCAAGGCCATGATGTACTGGACAAGTGGCTCGATAGCCAGATCCCTTTCCCCTATGGTGCAGGAAAAGGCATAGTGACTAGTATATGGAACGTGGCATGGTAGGTAGTAATAGGGACGGTTCTGCATAACAGGCAGGATGTCCCTGAGACGTGCGATAGCCTCACGTGCGGCCATCTGGATAGCATGCCTCTCAGTGGGCATGGCTCTCCCCATGAAGCGATAGTTGCGGAAAGACACAGAAACACCACCCCGAATATATACCGAAGCCTGGTACATAGTCAGGGTCTCTGAGATTTTGTCCGGGTAAATGACGTACTCCGGACGCCCGAGAGATCCCATCGCGTCCCTCGCGATGCTTGCGAGAAGACGGGAAAATCCCGCAGGCTCGTTGGCGAAAACTTGCGATGGGCAGCTGCCACCAGCCATCTACAACAGTAGACAAAAATCCAAGTAGCCATGTCATAAGTGTATGATGACTAAGGAAAATTTGCTACGATGCATGAGATGCATGCTGAAAAAATGTCAGCACTGACTCGGTGACTAGCGATCGCGCCTAAAGCTCCTACAGTCAGCCTGGCTCTGATACCAAGGTTTGTCAGGCTCATTTCTGGGAAATAAATCACAGAATAGCCTTAAGTCACACTGGCTCCCAAGAACAACCAGTGGACAACCTTGATATAGATAACCAGTACAATATAATATTACACAGGGTTGAGTCAGAGTGACTCAACAATTTATTACAACAACTCAACGCACTAAGGTGGCGGAATGTGACAGTGGATGGTGGAACTCAACACTGATATACTAGCATAGAGTCAAGCGTCAGTGTGAGGCTTGACTATTTTATTGGTGTGGCGGAAGCTTGTCGGATGATACAAGTGATAGACTCCATGACACAGGTGTGCTGACTGGGAACCTTCTAAACGTCGGCCTCGCTAGCGCAAATCTCATCCAAAAGCTCGTCCTCCTCCAAGTCTGGCCAAGTAAATATCCAGGGACAAGCCAGTGAGTACTTTTGAATGTACTCGCAAACATTATGAACATAAAATATACCAATGCGGATGCCATGGTAGATGAACTACATGCATGCAACATTTTTTTCACAACTTGGTATGGTCAAACATGGTTAGTACAGAAATAAATATTAGTGTCAACAATAAATATAAATAAGAGAAAAGCCGGTCGGATATCAAGTGACACCACGGTAGGACTTGAAAAGAAATGCCAGTCGGGTGTCCACAAGAGTAGTGGCGTGATAAACCGCCTGACACTCGAGGGACGCCACAAAAGGACTTTAAAAGAAATGCCAGTCGGGTGTCCACAAGAGTAGTGGCGTGATAAACCGCCTGACACTCGAGGGACGCCACAAAAAGGACTTTAAAAAAATGCGAGTGTTCGGGGTAGTCTAGCCAGCCCCTGAGACACTCTGGAAGGTAACAATAAAATCATCGGGTTAGTCCATAAGCATAATTTTCATCATCAATAAATTCATGACAATACTGACTGCGACAAGAATTTCATGCAAACATAAACATGCTCAAGTATATTATTTTTCCTCCAGAGACTGACACCGGGACCGATACTTGACCCACCCAACTAAGTCCTTGACCGTGGACGCGGCTATTCGAATAGATATAACTCTGCAGAGGGTGTACTCTTTACCCACGCGTATGGGATTTCCTTAGTCAGCACCGTACACTGACTAATACCCAATACGGACTTTGGATTGAAAACACGCCTGACGCGTACACACCGACCGGATGCCAGGACTCACCCAAAGCATCGCTCCAGAAACCTTAAGTCAGGGAGGCTACAACCTCCGAAAAGCATGGGATCACTATTAAACGCGCGGATTACAAGGGGTGCCCCCCTCTCGGCTACAACCGGAAACACCCATGCCCCTGACCCGATGACAGGCTACAACCTTCATCGTAGTATCTGTGTGGCGTGCACCCGTACAGGGGTTATCAACTTACTAGGCCGTACCCTCCTTTCGGAAGGACCCATGGCAGCACGGTATACAGCTAGGTGTACAGAGCAAGACTCGATCTAGGCAGACTCAGGAGGTATTATTAACATATCACCAGTATTCTCTATCACTATCACACGACACCATTGTGTCAACAAAGGACCATGCCCACCAGCACGTCCAAACCAGCAGCAATATTTCTGCCCTCAAGTAACCATATATATGTCAGAGAGCTGCTAGTGTGATATGCAAGCAAGGAGAGAGTTGACATGACCATGCACACACATGCGATGTAACATGCAACATATGCATTGCGAAACCAAACTATGTAACCACGCAAAAATGCAACCACCATAACCCAGGTTCAATAATGCTTGCCTTGTCCAAAATAATCAGGAGAAAACCCTTCTGAATTTCCAGCAAAAGATCCTTCTTCTTTTTCTGAAAAATTCAAATTTGAATTCGAATGAGAATTCCAACACAGAACAGAAAAAGTTTTCAAAATATTTTTAATTAAATCTTAAAATAAACTAGAGAAGAAAAGAAAATTTTAGCAAAAAGAATCAGCTCATTTGGATTAATAGTTTAAAAGCTATTAACTTTTTAAAACCAGGGGTCTTTCTGCAAAACAGAAGCCCCTGGACTGTTTTAAAAGAAAACGGTTCGGCAGCGAATACGCCTTCCAGTGGAGAAGGCGTAAAGCATAGAGTACGCCTTCGCTGAATACAGAGAACAGAGAGAGAGAGCTGACGGGTGGGGGCCACCCGTCAGGTTTAAATTTGAGCGCGCACGCGCGCGTGTACAGAGGGGAGGCGGCGATCGCCGGCGACGATCACCGGGGTTTTAGAGCCTGGCGCTGGTCGTAGCGTGACCAGCGTGGACTTCCGCATCCGTGGGTGGTGGTGGTGGCCACCGGCGATCACCTGAACGGCGGTGAGCTCGACGCCGGCGGACGGTGGTTCGGGTGAAGGTGGGGCTCGACGGAGAGGGCTCGGGGAGTGGAATTGGCTTAGGGGTTCGGCATAGTGGTGGAAAAGAGGTGGATCGGCGGAGTTTGGGAGGCTCTGGTGGAGTAGGGGCGAGGTTTGGCTCGTGGACAGAGGCGGCGGAGCGGTGGCCGGAGAGGGAGAAGATGACCCCCTCGTGGCCGGGTGGGTGGCTGGGAGGAAGAGTGGGAGGTGGTGGAGGCGAATGGTGGAGCTGGAGGGGCTCGGGGACCCCTTTTATAGGCGAGTCGAGGATGGCCGAAACGGGCGGAGGTCGCCGGAGTAAATTAGGTCGCCGGGGTAGGTTTTGGCCGGTGGTCTGGGGCGACGGGGAAGTTAAGAGGCCGGTGGAGTTCGCCCGAAGCCTCCGCTTGGACGGGCTCGTGCTCGCTTGCCACGTTCGCGATGCGCTGTCCGCACGGGTGCGGCGGCGTGGCCGACTCCGGCGACTGCCATACGGGCCCCGGGGCGGCGTGGTCGGCGTGTCCGTTGTGCGGAGGAGCGAGGGAGAGTGACGCGTGGGCGGGGAGGTAGGTAGGGGAGTTGCGGTGCAGTGAATGGCGGCCGATGGCCGAGGCGATCCGCTCGGCCTCGCCGTGGGTGAGCTCGGGGTGGTTGCACCGGCCAGCTGTCAGCTCACCGGCGTGGAGAGGCTGGGCGATGGGCCAGGGGAGCGGTCGGTAATGAAGGCGGGCGTCGACGCCGTGCGGGAGGGGAAAGCGAGGGGTGCACGGCATCGCCGGCCCCTGTCGGCTGAAGAAGTTCAGTTAACTGAATTTCATTCAGTTATGAACAGTATGCATGCCAACTGTTTGATGAAATGCTATGGGGTGTTAAACAGCTTAGTTGATCAAGGGATGTGCTGTGGTGGTGTGTGGTTACTCAAAAGTGAGTTTGCCAGAAGGCCAAGATTTTTGGTGGAGTTTGGAAATGATTTGGAGCAAAAAAAATGATTTCTGGACCAAATTTGAATTGAGTAGAATTTGAAATTTTTGAACTGTGGGACCAAATGTTTTTGAAGAAATGGGTTAAGGGTACCATGTATATGCAGGGATAATTTTGGTGTGGCTAGAAGGTTCTGGAAAAATATAGTTCCTTTGTAAGGTCAAGAAACTATGATTATCTCAAATTCCATCTTTGGAATTAAAAATATATAGGATAAATATTTTAGTGGAGTGGAAAGGAGTTGGATAATATCATAGAAGATGTGTATGACTTGTGAGGTCAGTCTTGGGGTGGCAGAAAAATATTTGGAGTGGTTTAGAGTGCTAGAGGAGGTGGAAAAAGGCTTTTGCCTTTGAAAATCAAATAACCAGAACCAAAAATTCTTTAGAAAGAAAATAGTTTTGAAAACCTCCAAAATAATTAAATCAAATAAATCCACCCTTCAAACAGAACCCTCCAAGAAAATTTTTAAATCCTAGCTAAAATTTTGAAAAAGTTTTTTTTTTTAAAAACTCCAAATGAATATTTTTGGGGTGTTACACCAACTCCTGGTAGTTGTTGAAAGTTGCCACCATCAACTGTATGCTCATCTCATCATTCAGCCCTTCCATAAATCTCTCCTGCTTAGCGGCATCTGTGGCCACATCATCTGGGGCATAACGAGATAGGGTACTAAACTCATCTACGTACTGGGCCACAGTACGATTTCTTTGGCGCAAGTTGCGAAACTCCCTCTTCTTCATGCTCATAGCTCCAGTTGAGACATGGGCAGTACGGAAAGCTTGCTGAAACTGCTCCCAGGTGACATTAGCTATAGGGAAGGTGGCTGTGTAATTCTCCCACCATGCTGCGGCTGGTCCAGACAACTGGTGTGCGGCAAATCGCACTTTATCAGCATCCGAGCAATTGGCGGTGGTCAAATCCCTTCCAATCTTGTGTAGCCAATCATCAGCAACGATTGGTTCAATGCTGCTAGCAAACACCGGTGGTTGCAACCTTAAGAAACGTGTCAGGTTGTCCATGGGTGGTGGTGGTGGAGGGTTGTTGTTGTTATTCTGGTTGTTCTGAGTGTTCTGGACAAGAAGTTGCATCAAAGTGTTCTGCTGCTGGATCAACTGAGTGAGCTCAGGGGGAAACTCAAATCCGGGCTCACGTCTTGGAGGCATCTCATGGGTGTAGAGGGAAGAGATTAGAATAGAATTGAGGTCTAAGGGAAAATCACTACCCATATGCACATGAGACAAACACAATCATATCACACCAATCAACTTCAAGCAAGGTTTTACAAGATCTAACTAACGTTACAATGCTCTAAATACTACTTTGTGGAGGAAAACTACTAGTCATAGGGTGGTCATCTAAAAATTTTGATCGGCGGAAGATTCCATGATGTCTGCTCCAGCTTCATCTTCATAGTCTTTGTCTTCACTATCATCGGGGTCTGAATCCGTGTCGTCGATGATGATATAATCTTCAAAACGAATCTCCTTGGGTTCTTCTTCCTCTTCTTCACCTCCTGGGGCTGGATCTCCCATGAATACTCCTAGCTTCCTTGTCAAATCATCATTCTTCTCCACTAGTATCAACATCTCCTCCTCGTATCCATCACGAGTAGACTTGAGTTCTTCTTCTAGCTCCAAGTTCCTATTTAGTGCCTTCTTCAAATCTATGATCCCTGTGCACATCTGGTGCTCCTGTCGTCGAATGTGCTGGTTTAACTCCTGGATGAACGCTGCAATGGACCTATCCTTCCGGGTGCTGATCATGTCCCAACGCTCATCTCGACGTCCACAAATCTGGTAGATGGTGTCCTTCAGCTCCTGCTTGTAGACTTCTCCAATCCTTCCCATAGTGATGTGGGCTGCCATACTCTTGCCTAGGCTCCAGGTTGGTGCATCAAAAGAAAACTCTATTGGCTCAGTGGATGGTGCGAAGGTTCTCCCGAGAATTTGAACTTGGATGCTCCATCGCTCCTCTTCTGGTAAAGTGGCGGTGTAGGTCCCGGTAAAGCTTGGTATTCCTATGTTCAGGTACCTAGCGACTTCCTTCAAGTGTCGTCCAAAAGGTGTGTCTTCATCCGGTTGCGTGAACTTGTTCCTTGGGTCCACCATCCTAAAGAAGTAGAAAATGGAGAGAAGTCAGAAATGAGTAGAGAAGAGTGACCTAGGGTTTATCTTAGTGGTCGTGTCCTACATTCAGCGTGTGCTCTGATACCATCTTGTAGCGGCCACGATCCGAATGGACCGTAGTCTCTGTGTTTTCGTGTCATCCCTGGATCGGTAATGCTGACACACACAATACTTGAAGGATTTATAACAGAGTGGAAATCACACACTTATTACATTGAATGTCTCCAAAGAGAACTTATTACAAAAGTCTATGGCTTAAGGCCATCTAACAAAATAACAGCGGAAGGCTTGGAAGATAAGTGAGTCCATCAACTCCAACAGCATAGCTGAGTGCATGACAAACGACCTAGAACGTCTTACTCCTCGTCTGAAAAGTCTGCAACGTAATATGTTGCAGCCCGAGAACGGGTCAGCACATGGAATATGCTGGCAAGATAACACAGAAGATGCAAGTAACAGAATAAAGGCTACACTATATGCATATTTGGCTGGTGGAGGCTCTAAGGTTAAAGTTTTTGTGTAAAGCCAATTTTCCCAACAACAAAGGAATAGATTTTATTTTAACTATCATGGTAGTTGAAACATCATTGAGAAGGTACCTCCAACTCAATCCCAAATTAAAGTAATCATTAACCCAAGAAATTAACTTTAGAGTGATGAGATCAACCAATAATTCAAGTACAAGCTACTCAAAATGTCCATAACCTGGGACACGGCTAATCATGATCAGTTTGTACACTCTGCAGAGGTTTGTGCACTTTTCCCACAAGACTCGATCTCCTCCGTTGGATTTCTCGCACTGCCTGGTGTTTGAGAAACGGATAACCGAGACACAGTCTTTCAGAAGCATTTACTCTTTACCCCTAGTGGACCCGTACACCTACTTTCCCCTACATCTGCTAGTCCACCACTGAAAGAGCTCACACAACTTACTCATACTATACCAGAGCCCATAATGGCATTGTGGCTTCACACGGAAGTTTCTAGCATGAATAGTTTTATGATCCCTTTGAGCCTGGTGGCATTCCATAGGAAAAATCACATGGAACCCCGGGATTTCCTAGGACAACACTGGATTCTCCAGGTGCCCTGCAACCAATCCACCCAGATGTGTATTCAAGTAGCCACCTTAAGTTGAACCATTAATTAACAACTCACATCTGTCATGGATTTCACTCAAACCCAAACCACGTCTACGAGTATAGCATGGCAACCTAAGCATAACGTAGAAGTATCTCCCAAGGGTTTGAAAAATAATGCAGGTAATAGGTTCTACCTCAATCTACTTCCCAGACCCACAAGTTATCAGATCCTACTCATGCACTCTGTGAGGGTTGATCCAATGCATAAAACTGGGTAATAAAAGGTATGATCAAAGTGTTACTTGCCTTGCTGACGATTCGCAAAACCTAAAGACTCGTAGTAGCACGCTTCACAGTCCAGGTATTCTATTGCAAGCAAATAATAGCATACATAAGCAAACAAGCATTGATGCACAAATAAAACTCCAAAAGACTAGATCTAACCAGAAAGTTCAACTTAAGAACTCCGGTTTGCAAAAACAATCAAATCGAAAGAAGCAACGAAACTCAAATTGCGGAAGAAACGAGTTTCGTTTACTAATTTGACCTAAAGTCAAATTTTACAGTAGCCAAAACTTTGTTCAAGTTGGTTAAACGGAAAGAGGGCGTTGAGACGAAGATCTGGGATTTTGAATCACCTGATTCCGACTCTCGAGCGAAAAGAAAAACGAAAAACAAGATCAGGGCAGAAATCGCGATCGAAAATAATCGCGGATAAATACCCCGAAAAAGAAAACTGACAAACAGGCTAACGAACGGACGTTCGCCGTCTGCGGCTAACGGGTGAACAACGTTCGTTAAAACGAACGTACGGACGAACGTCCGCTAAATAGCTAAACCGAAAAAAAATCGATCTAATCTAAAAAACGTATCTAGGGTTTCCTAAAAAACCGATCGGCTTTTAAAGAAAAACCGACGGCGGTGGCTACCTCGGAGAAGACGGCGGCGGCGGCTCCGGCGGGCGGCGGCGGCGAGTCCAGCAGGGTGCAGCGGGGCTGCGGCTAGCGCGGCGGCTCCGGTGGCGCGGGCGGCGGGGTGCGGCGGCAGGGTGCGGCGGCGGCGAGCGACGGCGGCGGCGGCGAGTGGCGGCGGCGGCGCTAAGGTTTTCGGGGCGAGGGGCTGGCGGGCTGGCGGCTGGCGGGTCTCGGCTTATAAAGGCCCTAGCCAGAGGAGTCCTGGCCGAACACGGCCCAAAGGCGGTTTCTTTTTTTTTT